>FXXK01000766.1:15795-58295 GCA_900184695.1 Betula pendula | reverse complement strand
ACAATATAAGAGTATCCAATGAGAGATAAATTCAATTGCAAAGAATACATTATAGTAGATCTTGACAACCATTAAGTTCAAAGTCTTTACAAAAATAGAAGTGGTCGTGAAAGTAGTTATCATTTATTTGATTGATAAAATTCTATATAACTCTAGTGAATTGTTAACAAGAATCGTTCAAAGCAACCTAATATATCACTTCAGTTACAATTGGTACAATGACATGGTTTAAGTATCTCAGATACAACTTGACAATTCACACATTACTCATTGACCTATGCACTGAATAATAAAGATTTAGACATAAACCTATTACATATCCAATAAATTACTCATTTACTTGATTAACTTAGTAAGTTAAAGCCATATTGTCAATAGAGATTGTTGCAGGGTTACAGATTCTTGTAGGAATTCGTGGTTCAAGTCAAGCAATGTCTCATGTCAATATAATCTTGATGAAATTCTTCAACTGCACAACAAATAGAGCCATTTAAGTACACCTTATAACAAAGATCAAAATTAGACATATATGTATCATAGTATATTAAGTCAAAAAAATCTTATGTAAATAAAGTTTATTTATGCACAAAGATATGAAACTGAATCATACTTTCAAGAATAATTCAAAGCACTTAAGGGAATGAATGGGTTGTCTGTTGAGGAAAATTCAGCGAAAATAATAATTAGAAAAATCAATGCGACTCTGAGGCATATGTGAACACTTCCTTTAAGGTGATAATTGCCCCCATGTGAAAGAGTTTGTTGCTAGGTTACAAGCAATTCACCTCCATGATATAACAAAGTCACACTGCAGACAATAATTCTAAAATCTGTTCTTCAGAGTTTCTCTACAAAATTGTGTATTTGACTTGAGAGAATAAGAAAAATAAAGTTGTCAAATTCGTAGGATAGATCTCCTATTTATAGATTTTGAATGGACACTTATGAAAAGCTGTAACTTTTCATTTTGCAGTTGCAATGGTTAAGTATAAATATAATCAGTGGTTACATCAAGCAACACAATTGCAATTGGCTTAATGGTTCAGAGTCATCTCTTCCAAGGAGAAACACAATGGTTCAACTTCCTATGACTGTGCCCTTTTCAGTTATTTTTTATTAACTGTCTAATTGCCCAACTTAGATATGGGCCGTGTGCTGAGCGTGTCCAGGCCTACACACGCCCAAGCCCAGGTTTAAAACAAACTAAAAAATGGGCATATGAGGGGTTTTGATTCTCTTATCCTAAATTCAAAAAAATTTCCTTTATTATTGAGCCACTTAACCACACCATTAATATTACAATCTATAAATATTTATAACATTGTCTTGTGTTGTGTATATCATAACTCATAAGCTGAATTTCAAATGGACAAAAAAAAGGGATAGCTATTGAGAAAGTGAAATAGCTTAAATTCAATCGTGAATATAAGCTAAGTTTTTTTTATTGTGTATGTCATAAGCCTAATCTTAAAAAACTTAAAGTCATAAACTTTTTCATAAAATTAAACTAAATGACATGTCTAATTTCTAAAAATTAGAAAATGAGTAGTTTCCAAGGAAAAATAGGAAACAATTAAGATAAACAAATATAAACTCCCACCATCAAAATTGAAGAAACAATTCATCTTCAATATCAACCAAGAAATACCCATTGGTAAATATTAAAGTAAGGCTTAATATAAAAAGAAAAAGAAAGGGAAAAGATAAAGCAAGAATCCCACAATAGAGAAGGCACTGAATGATAGCTCACAAAGCCTAAAAGCAAATGAAAAAATTGCAAGGGCATGAAAAAAAGGCTTAATATTGATGACTTGACTTAATATATCATGTTGTTTGGATGCAACAACTTGTATTCATGGGTGAATAGATTGTAAAAGAGAAATATATATTTATTTCGACAGTTCATATTATAATGAGGTTCTCCTTCAAAAAGGCTTCGGTAATTATTAATAAAGAAACTTTTGGCAATATTAGGGTGGTCATCTCACTTCAACCCATGACTTTGGATTGGGTATTATTTATTGTTGTAGAAATCCAACATTTCATCAATTTGTCATGTTCAATATAAGAAAAATATGTATAATCTAACATATACAACTCTATGATGCATTTTAACAAGCACTTGATGTGCAAGAAAAAAACAATTATAGACTTCAATACCAATGTATTTAACACGCACGTTCATATAACATTTCTTCCCAACAATGAACAAAATGAAATTAGAATCAAAATGCTTATGAAAGAGATTAACTTATAACTGTATAATCAAAATGCATGTTTATACAATATTTTTTTCCTTTTTTTTGAAACTTATCGTGAAAATGGCACTGGGCTAAATTTTAGTGGGGTCGTGGACGACATTATGGTCACTTTTGCTGCTGTTTGGCTCTAGTTGGCCTGAGCTTGTCGGTGGTGGTTGTAACGCCCAAATAATTTAATTAATTTGTAATTAAATTCATGGTTTGCCTTTCAGTCTTAATTATCTAAATTAAGACTCAAGCATACCTCAATTCTCTTAGTGAAGAGAATATTTGTAAAAACACCGGTTTGAAGATCATCTTATACACATGATTAAACCATAAAAATGAGGTTAACCCAAAGTATAATGTCCATAGGGCGTCCAAATCAATTAATTGGTTATTGACTGGATTCCTCATTTAAACATTTATCAGAGTGAACAGCAGAATAATTGATATGAGTAAATAAATAATGAACAATTCTATCATCAATGAATAAGGGCATATAGCTTTACATCTAAAAAATCAAACTTGAGTAAATCAACTATTGTCTTGATACCGTAACCTTGGTGAACTCCCAACAGTTAGATCCCTGAGGGATTGTAAAATACTTCGGTATTTTACAGGGAATCAAGTAACTGAGTAAGTCAGTTGACTTAGTAAGCAAGTTATTTTAAAAGATATGAGGTATAAAATTAATGCAAAAGTAGTTATGAATTATACATGATATTTTCACAAATGGCGGGTCTGATCCCCGATATTATGCCCTTTGATAAAAATTGTTGTGTTTAATTTTAAAAGAATGAGCATAACTTCGGTGACTAAACACCTATATTTAAATGCAAGAAATGTGCTACATGAGTACAATATAAATAGTCATATGTTAATAATATGGTTTACCCGAGACATTACCCCTCTCTCAGTAGGGTTTGCGTGTCCAAAAGGACTTCTGGTACAACTCCGTTGCCCCGAATATTGCACAAATATACTGTTTTATAGTAGTAGTTCGACTTCGGGTGGCCTACACTGACTAGCAAAGCCATAACGGTAACCCCACTCGAAGAATGGTACGCTGGTCACTAAATTAACCATTGGATTTAAGGCCCTCATCATAAAAGAAAACATTGACCATAGAATCAACTTGTGTTAACAGTAAGACCATGACCGTTCTACCGCACGCACTGATGTATCATAACCTTACTATA
This sequence comes from Betula pendula, assembly GCA_900184695.1. NCBI lineage: Eukaryota > Viridiplantae > Streptophyta > Magnoliopsida > Fagales > Betulaceae > Betula > Betula pendula. The sequence continues at coordinate 54,853 of FXXK01000766.1, read as the reverse complement.
CAGATATTGTTCATTTATTCCAAAAATAGGGGATGTATATAAGCAAATAACGTAATGTAATAAAAGCGGTAAACCTAATTATAAAGAGAAACGTGCTCAGTCAACTAACATATTGCATTCTTAAAGTTGCAGTTTCATTATCATTTTCTTACTTATCTCGACTGTTCTTCCGATGCTTCCAACATCTCGTACCCCCCCCCTCCCGCCCCAACATTACTGTAAAATAATCCAACAATATACTAAGAACGCAATCTCTTGTTGATCGTGGAGTATGTGTGCTTTTTGTCTTAAAACTCTAGTATGGCATTTTTGGTCACTACCGAATGTTTGACACGATTATCGAACGTTCTGTCTTGAAGATGGAACGTGTTCGATGTAGGTCTAAAATGCATGAATGCTTAAAAACTTCTACCAAATCTAACCACAACTTTGCCTAGACTTAAAATAGTACCAAGGAACATAGAAAACATATATCTTAAGAAGTAAAACACAAGGTCATCCATTTTATCAAAATATTTTGGAGAGTTAAGACAAAAGCCTTTAAAATCTTCATGACATAGTTTGAAAACACAAACATAGTCATAACTTACGTAAAATAATGAAATACAACATAAGTAGAAATATGGATTCGAAGGTTACCTTTGAGAAGATAATCTCATTCAAATGAGAACATTCCCTTAAAGATCCTCCTTAAACCTTTGACATGTGTTTCTTGGAAGTTTTGGTTGAGCAAGAATGGGTTGTTTTTTTTTTTTTATTTTTTTTAATTTTTTTTAATTTTTTAATTTTTAATTTTATAAGGGTATGATATATTTTATAGGGGAATGTGTTGAGTTGCTGGTTCTCTACGAAAAATTTATTTTGGGATATGATCGAACGTTTGATATACGATATTGAACGTTTGATCTATTTATATTAGAGAATCTAGGGTTTCTTCTCAAACGTTTGATGAAGGTACCGAACGTTTGATAAAAGCATAACGAACGTTTCATAAAAGTACTGAACGTTTGATGTTTGCACTGACACCTGTTCTGTGCATGTGTAGGCTTGTAGAGAATGTGACTGTAATGTTCATCATCGAACGTTTGAAGGTGCCTATCGAACGTTTGATGGTTGCATTTTCTGAATTAATATATTATTTTAATGCTTTATAAAAATGAGTGAGTGTTTTTAATCAAAAGCTTTTGTCAAATATTTTGAAAAACCCTTTTTAAATATTTTGGGGCATTACAGTGGTGGCCGTAGATTTGGGTCTGAAAATGAGAGAGAGAGAGAGAAAGAGAGAGAGAGATTTGGGTCTTGATGATGGTGATTTGGGTCTTAGTTGTGGTGGCTTTTTGTGGCGCCACTCATCTGGTTCTCGGTTGTAGGTAGAGGAAGACAATGGAAGTGTCAAAAGTCGGGTAAGGGTAGAGGGTATAGCATTACTCCAAAAAAAAAAAAAAAAAAAAACGTGAGGGAGTACTACTTTGTGTTGGGGAAAGAAGAGTCAAAAGCTGGTTGGGCCTCAACTGTCTGTTGATTTGACTAATTCAAGTTATAAACAACATATACATATATTTTGATATTATTATTTATAAGGAAAGATTGAAAGTAGATATTATAGTTTAATCGTGAGAGGTTACATGTCAAGAGACCCAATCGCACTGAGTGAAATATAATGGAAAACATAAAATCAACTTTTAAGGACAACGCTCTTGCATAATTTATAGTATTGTGAGATATTTCCTTACTCTAATTTTTATCTCCTACATGCTATTTATTTTATAGTTATTTTTTGGATTAATATTAATTAGTATCAACAAAAACTTTTGCATTATCAAAATAATTTTACAGCAAGAGCAATGGAGATGAATCCATAAATTTCTCCCAGAAGACATGATATTTGACGAAAATTACAAAAAATTAACTACAAAATGGCATCCCATCATGAAAGATGTGAAAAAACTCATCCACAAATCCTTCCCACCCTTGATTTTCAGAATTGTTTACGGATTGATAATTATAACGTGATAAACAGAATGGAGGCAAGGATTAGTGAAAAAGAAATCATTCAAGCTTTGGCAAAGGTAATAAGGTTTTACTGAAATAACTAACTAACTAACTAATATGACTGTTGAGTGGTTATACTGCATCTAGTAAATGAACCAACCTCGGTGAATTTATTGTGCAACTAGTGGAATGAAAAAAAATTACTCCTTGAAATAAAGATTATTTTCCGGACAATAATTTCCTAAATTGTATGGCAGTGAAAATTAACCTTTGAATCGATAAAGACTTGTAAAAAAAAAAAAAATTAATAGTTGATTTTCACTGTCACATCATCCACATTGTATGACAGTCGTATAATAATCTATTAAATAACATTATTCTTAAAAGATATGATAGAATTTAATTAACCTTTGATGTGCATGAGGGTCTTAATGCTCATTTGATCTTGTTCATTGACTAATAAATCAATCTTGGACTTAAAACAAATTAAGTCTAATAAATCTAAACTTCATTAGTTTGATTTGTTGAGGAACACTGAAAATAATAATACTAAATTTCCAGAATTAGTAAAAAAAATGTGATTTTGTTTTATATTCTATATATAAAGATCATTAGTAATTGAAGTGTAAATGAATTAATTTGTAAATTTTTTCAGATATAGTTGATGACTAATATGCGTTAACAAAGATTAAAATGGTAATGTAATAACTTAGAGAAGTTGGAGCTCGTTTAAACATATAAGTTGAGCTTAATTTTAAGGTCCTTCAATAATAAACAAACTTATAAATACTCTAATTCTAACCGAAAATTAATTTGGCCCCTCTAAAATCTTGATTCAACATTAATTAAACACCTGTTCTAAAGCGGGACAAAATTACTCTTAATTTTAAATGAAAATTGATAATATCAATAATTGGTGCATTTAACGGTGTATATGATATTAATATTAACATATCTTTTAAATTTTTTTATTTTTTTAAAAATTTGGTATACAATTAGATACACTAAATTTTGTCAATTTCAATTATGATCGTATTCCCGTGTGAAGCATATTTGAATTGGAATAAGGAGAGCTCACGCTAACAAAGGTGAGGTTGCCTTCATGTTACCCTTAACACCCCCACAGTAGTCAAAGTAAACTAAGCAAGCAGTGGAGACCCTGGTGGCTTGGGAGCTGGTGTGGAGATCGGAGTGAGGCTTGGAAAACCGCTTTTGTTATCCGAAAGGCCAGGTACGGTTTCAGGTCTCAGGCTTGGATTACTCAAACACTCCCGCACACACACTCTCCCCCTCTCAGTCTGTATAGCCGTTGAACTTCCTTCCTCTTCAAAACCAAAAGATCAACAAACCCTTCGATCTCTCTCCGTGCTTCACAGGAGAAGAAGATCAAAGGGCCAAGCTGGGGTTAAATCTGCAAGCAATCTTCGTTCTTCGGACTCCAATTCGAATTTGTCGTTAAAATAATCACGAACTCGAAGAGAGAATGGGGACTAGGGTTCCGGTGCAGCACTACAATCTTAGATCAACGAATTCCTTCATCGGAAGCCCTTTGCATGACCTTAACACCGTCGACGCTCGGCCCGCCGACATCGAAGCCATCAGCGACGTCGATCGCGACGCCGTCACTGACGACAGCTTGGACAACGACGACGATTCTAATGCCGTTGTGAGCTTCTCTTTGTTCTTCGGTCACAGTATCTTATAGATATCTTGGGTTTTTTTTTTTATTTTTTTTGTCTAAAATAATTTAATGGCTTTCTGTTCGGTTTCTGAGAAAGCTGAGGAAAGTAGAGGCGTCTGCGATAGAAAAGAAAGGAAATAGTTGAACTGGGTTTACTATAATTTGAGCTTGAAAGAATTTGTTTGTGAAGAAGGAAAATTGGATGACTGTGTTGCAAGTTTTTTGCTTGGGCTTAGAACTCAAACATTAGTGGATTGGGATGGTGGATATGTGTATTTAAAAGATTTTTTTTTTTTTGTTTTTGTTTTTTGAGGCTCTGAGACTTGATAGATGTCATGACTTTGTTTCTCTTAGCTGTTTATCACCTTTATGAAAATTAATGAAATTTATGTGATATTTCTTTCAGGACCTCATGCATGATTCCTATAGGACTTCTTTACCGCTTCATGGTGTAGGAGTTGAAGAAGATCGCTCTAGCCTTGAGAACAATGGACCTGCAAGGGGTTCCTATGATATCTTTACAATTGAAGGTAAAATTGATTTACAAAATGGAACTCTTATTTGGATTTCTAATCGAATTTCTACAGACTATTTGTGCCTTGAATGGGATCGCTGATTTGAATTGTTGAACTTTGAACCAGATGTTTCGCCTATTGAATCAGCAAGGTCAAGATTTCTACAAATTATTGTGGATCATTTCATTCATGATCATGTGATTGAAGTGGCTGATTCCGAGGCTGACTATACTGTTCAGTCTGGACAAGATAAACTGAATAAAAGGAAGACGAGAGAGGTCCAGTATGAAGGTGACCCGAGGTTCGCTTTACCCTTGATGTATGTGGCAAATTTGTATGAAACTTTAGTTAATGACGTAAATAATAGGCTTGCTTCCTTGAATGGTATTCGTGAGAAGACCATTGCAGTAGCCCTTGAGGCAGCTGGTGGTTTGTATAGAAGGCTGGCTAAGAAATTTCCTAAGAGAGGTATTACATTTTCCCCCTTCATGCCTCTGAGATAAACAATTTGAATTCATCTACTTGTATGCACTTGAACTTTGAATTTTTTTTCAACATATAGCATTTGGGCTTCTATTTTATTGCTAGTAGTGTTTGATGGTAAGTGGAGTGAACTTTGATGGTTTTTTTTTGGGTCTTATTTTTGGGTTATGACATCTAGCCTCTCCATAAATTTAGTGTCTGTATCTTAATGCTTTTGTCAACAGGACCATGTACTTTCAGAAGGAGAGAATTGGCAACTTCTTTGGAAACTAGGACAAGATTTCCAGAATTAGTGATTCAAGAAGAAAAACGAGTTCGTTTCGTGGTAGTCAATGGTTTGGATATTGTTGAAAAACCAAATAGCATGCCAATTGATGATGCTGAGTGGTAAGTTATATGCTTGTTTCTTATGTTGAGGAGTACATTTCCACTTCACTATTTGAGGTGTGCCTATATATTTCTAACTCGTTTGGTCATGAATATAGGTTTAAACGATTGACCGGTCGACATGAAGTAGCTGTCTCTGCTCGAGACTATAAGTTCTACTCTCCAAGACACAAGTATAGGCGTGTTGCATCAAACTTAGTCTCCAACATCCCTGGTTTGCCTGTAAGTGTGATATGCCTGTTTTTATCAAACTATGGGGTCATCCTAGATGTCTCTTTGAAATTGTATGACTGATTTGTTTCCTAGATAGCATTTAAAGGTGTATATATTAAAAAAATGGAAAAAAGAAAGAAAGAAAGAAAGAAAGGTAACAGTTAACCTTCTAGAATAAGACCACCGACTGATAGTAATGACCATATTATTTTTTATTTCAACATTTTTCTTGTCTACATAGTGATGATAGATCCGTTCACAAAGTTCGTGTGGAAAATATAGGGCCATTCAACTCCAGTGGGATGTTACACATCTTTATTACTATGCCTTACTGTGTAAATTGAGGGTGGAAGTAACTTTTTGTATTTCCGTTGTGCTTATTTTTCAGACGTTTCCTGTTACGGACAATTCTTGTCCATTGGCTACTGCTCAAGATTTCCGCTCTGTAAGTGAAGTAAGAGTTGCTTTCTTGCTCAATTTTATGCAATTGAGTTTTCTAATGCGTGAGTCTATGGTTTGTGTTTAATAAATAACCACATGTACGTGGGAGTGGGTCAATGCTCATTATCAAGCGTTACCTAACTTAAAAAAAAAAAAAAAAAAATGCTAAAATACATTTTACTCCCTCAAACTTTGCCTACTGTCAACTTGGTCCTTCAAGTTCCAAAAGTTGCTATGAACACCCTGAAATTTTGAATTGCTATCATTGTGGCCATTTTATCAGGATTTGTCATTGCTGAGACAGTTAATACCCAAAATGATGACATTTTGGTCATTTTCCAATTTTTAATGTTTAGTTTATTTTTCTTTCAACCCATCTCTTTGCAACTAGTAATCTTCACACGAGACAAAGATATTTTCAAATGGGTGAAGAAACAATTGCAAAGGGGTCAAACTATAGAGCTATTAGAGCCTGGCTTGAGGTTGACCCTCAATCATTAGAATGGGGGGAATTCTTTCTAGGAGTGAAAGTCAACCCTCTCTTTTTGTGCTTAGTTATCATAATTTCTTTGTTCTTTTTTCTCCTTCTAGCTAGGTGTTTTTTCTTGTATACTTCCTGTATAACAGGGTGCGCATTACGCTTTTAATGATACTTCAATTACTTATAAAAAAATAAAAGAGTGAAAGTCAGCCTGTTGGCTAAACCCCACATTCGATGTCATGTTCATGTTGGAGGGTTGCTAGGTTGGATCCAATATTCCTTTGCCAATCCTACCTCTCAATCTTTCATGGCATATCCTGAAACATTCTGTTACAAAACATTTACAATTTTTATTAATTTGGTATTGTAATTGTGGTTGAACTCTTTTGAGTTTCATTTTATTAGCTAAATTTTTCAGAGTTTCTTTTTATTTTTCACTGAGAGAAAAGATTTCTTTCTAGAATTTCATGCATTTGCTATTGTTTGCAATTGATTTGATTTTTGGCCTAGGAGAAGGTGGGGTCCACCAGGGTCAGGTCAATTCAAAACTTTCTGTCAACGATTTGGGGTTTCATATGGTGGAATAGAAGAAACTATACTCAGAATCATGTTCTAGGACATTTGAGCTTTGGAACATCCATGGCATATGTTACTCAAGCTAGAATCTTGTACCCAATGGTAATGGTTTAGGACTCGATACAAAGTCATTGTTGAGCTTCCTTTTAACTTTCAATTTGAGCTCTGCAAACTAGGAACTTTTGTAATTTACGAGAAATGGAAATAGGGCTGGATACTGAGAGAGAGAGAGAGAGAGAGAGAGTGGTTGAACTTGGCCGGATTTTTGCGAGTATATGGGGTTTGTGACAATCAATTGTGGCCTTATGTCATCGACCTTGGTGGAGGGGAACTGTAACTAAGGAAGCAAGGTTTTTCATGTGGGAGCCAAAAGAACGAGAGGCCAAGCCTAATTTTGATAGGGTCAAGCCTAAAAAGCCCAAAATATATATATTTAACTATATAAATATTTTGAGGGAAAATTTCCAAACCGGGGGGCCATGGTCCCCCAGCCCCCTGGTTTTGTCCCTGTAGGGAGAGTGGTGGCTTTTCGTGGGTGGAGGGTAGAGAGAGGCAAGGTGAGGACATGATGCCGGAGATCACATGCTTTATGGGTGAGGTGTGCGGGTCACTATGTGGATGTCTGATATGAAGGCAAGGCAAGGTGAAGTGGTTAAGGCTGGTTAGAGTAATTTGGGTTTATTCTGCATCCATTTGCTGGACAACATGAAAGCTTTTACGGTGAGAAGAGCTCAGGTGTGGGGTTGACCTCATTTTCATTCACTTCATACTTCAAACCAAACCTCATTTATATTTATATGCACAGGCAACAATCAGAAATCAACTAAAATAATTATTGGTTTATATTTTAGATTAATTGTGGTTGCATGTTATTATGTTTGTGTTTGAGGTGTATGCTTATGTCTGATATTTTTTTCAGCCTTTAATACGTGAACTTGTTTGTTAATTTTTATTTGTAATTTCTTTCAACTCTTTGCAGCCACAAAATCAGCAGCAGACTGTTTGCAAGCATCCTATGCAACCACTTTCTCATCAACCCCAGTTTCACTCAATTCACCAGAATCATCATCAACCCATGCACCACGCATCCCACTATGCTCACAATCATCAATGTGCTCCACCTTCTCACTTACCTGCAATTTCTCATGCTCATCAACCAACCATATCACAACAGATGGCTTGCCTGCAACCCCTCACAGGTGTCCATTCTGGAGGGCGCTTGCATGTACTGGTGAGGGCTATTGCTTGAATTGTTCTCTATCTAATATAAATAATGAGACCAGCTAGTTGAATTTTGTAAACTTTGGGTTTTACATTCATTTGCATGACTAATTGCATGTTGCTCTTGAAGATAAGATTTTAGGTTGAGTAAATCGCTAATGTTACTGCTTTAGATGGGTCATGTTCATTAAATGGTCAACTCTCTCGATGAGCATAGGAGATCTTAGACAATTAGTTAGCTTACGAAGACCCAAACTCAAAACTGAGTGTTCAACTTTACATGAATCCAACAGCCTATTCTTCATGTAATTTTGAGCACAAGGGAGAGGTTTTAGTATGTGTTACTACCAAATTGTGCATAATGAGCATGTATGCCACAATTGGAGTAGGGTACCTGGGAAATTTCTTATCTGTGTCCTTGGATGCTGCTTTGTATGCTTCAGTCTAGCCATGAGAAATATTTGTATTTGACAGTGTGCTTGACTTTGAAATGCAAGCTGGTTTGTTCAGGTCATGTTTTGTGATAAATATGTTTTTTGGTCTATGTCAAGATCTTTATAGTTGCTAGGTGATAAGGCAATTCTGATACGTTGGCAATCTCTTTCACTTTATGTGCCATTGGAAGCTTCTCTAGTTCTGGGGAAAAAAAATATTTTTTGACACTGCTGGATTCTTTAATGCAAGTTGATTGGTCATGGTCATTTTCCGTTATTTATTTGTGTTGTCTTTTATATTTATATGGAGGGATGTTTTAAAGAGATGTATACTTGTGCTAATATGGGACGTTGTTTGAGTAGAACCTTTATGCATACTTGCGTTTAAAACTATATAAAGAATTTTGGTTCATTTCTCTAAATAGCCCATTGTCTCTAAAGAATCCACTTTGCTTGCGGTGCTGCTTTTTTGTTTTTGTAATGAGGCTCCATTAAGACTGATGTATTTGTGCATTTAAATGCAATGGAAAACATTATTTATTTATTTATTATTTTTTTTTTTTGTAATATCTTTTTCTTTCTGCCTATGTCTTTAGCAACCTTTAAAATTGCTTTTATTTCAGCCATCCAGCCTAGCAAAGTTTTGTGACGAATGTGGGGCTCCGTACTTGAGAGAAACTTCGAAGTTCTGCTCAGAATGCGGTGTTAAAAGGCTAGGAACATGATAGGGCCTCCACAGTTTTTTTTCATTTTTGTTTTATTGTACATATATAATTTTTTTTTTTTTTTTTTTAATGTAAAAGATTGGAGTATAGAATGGTTTTGGTTTTACGATTATGTATCTACACCTTGTAAAATATTATTCAGCCATATAATCAACATTCGAATATTTTGCGTAGAGACATTGTCACATTGGGAGTGCTTCTAAGAATGCTACATTTTTTATTAAGTTATTTACAAACTAACGTGATAGTTTATAATTAGTAAAAATAATTAAGCAAAAAAATTGATTTGTCAATTCAATTAGTTATTGGCTGACTTATTAATCATATACTCTTAATTATTTATCCAGTATAAACTGTCACATTAGTTTGTAAAAAAATCTTAGGGTGCGTTTGTTAAACCCGTTGGCACGTACACTTATTCTCGTAATTTTCACACTGCTTCATCAGGTAGGCTAGTACCAAACGGTCAGGCTTTGGAAACTTAACCAACGGATTATTTCTTTCAATAATGCCCTCTTTCAATAACTCAGTATTGTTTTCAAGTGCACAGCATCGAGGGGCATTATTGGAAGAGAAATTATGTGCACAGCTTTTTAAACTTTGCTGAGAAGTACTCTTCACCTGTAATCACAGTACACACATTACGAAAATATGTAATGGGCTCTTAAAGGGATTAACAAACGCACCCTTAATACTCAAGTATATTCCTAGATATGGGTGTGCAATAATTACAACAGATTTGGTTTTATGGAGAAAACTTACACTGTTATAATGGACTTTTCAGTATATTGATTACTTATATATAAAAAAAAAATTTTAAAAAAAATTCTCATTGATTTTGAACTGAAAACAATTAGAATATTATGATCTTAAGTATACCTATCTAAAGAAAACAAAATCAATGGTGATATGTCTGTACGACTACTTGTAAGCATCAAGGTGGCAGTAACATGATTTTGGAGTGGAAGTTGGAAAAAGAAAAGTGACTCCTGAAATGTATTACGAATCTAGTGCGTTAAATCAAATAATAATAATTATAGGTAATAACAGTAATTACATACTTATAAGAGCATTACTAATGGGCTCAATAAAATAGCTTTTTTGACTATTTTGTTGAGCCAATTTAATTAAAAGAGAAAAAAAATTCATCTAATGGACTCGCCAAACTAACCCAAAAATCCTGATGAGTGTACAGTATTCATCAAACCTGATGAGTACTGTACACTCATCAAACCAATAAAATATAATACTTTCTCAGGTTTTTATCTTTTCTTTTTTCTTCTTCTTTTTTTCCTCTCTTTTTCTTTCCCACGCACCTTCTTCTTCCCCCCCCCCCCTTTTTTTCTTCTTCCTTCTTCTCCTTCTACGTGAAGCCACCACCGTCCGTTCCCTCATTTTTTTCTTTTTTTCTTCCTTCCTTCTTCTCCTCTGCACGACGCCACCACCATCCGTTCCTTTTTTTTTTTTTCTTCCTTCTTCTTCTCGTCTGCACGACGCACCACCGTCCGTTGAGTCTGACGCCGTCGCAGTCCGTCGAGTCCCACACATTGATTTTAGTTGTGGGTTTGATTTTAGGGTTTGATGATTGTGGGTGATTGATCAAATGTGTGGGTTTTGATTTCAGTTCAAAACCCACACATTGATTTTGGTTGTTTTTTGTTCTGATTTTGATTGTTTTGAATTCAAAACAACCGAGAAAGTAATATAATGTCAATAAAAACGAGCAGAAGGGAGAGAGAGAGGAGAGAAGAGAGAGAGAGAGAGAGGAGGGTAAATGCTATGGCTTCAGCCTGTGATGGAGACGAGAGGGAAGAGAAAAAAAAAATCTTAAAAAAATATTAAATGGAATAGTGATAGTGAGTAGTTAATTTGCTGAAGCTGTTAGGGATACTTTAAAAAAGTTGATGGCTAAAATGCTGAGAATGTGATTTTCAGTTAAATTGGTTAGTAAAATCTGCTGAGGTCACTAAGAATGCTCTAACAAATTATAGAAAATGTAAGTGATTTTTCTACAATTTGGAAATCTAATGATCATTTCCAATTGTTCTGTTAAAGACAATAGAATTGTAAATTTCACGTAATATTGATTTCTCGTCGTTAGGGAGAATGATGATCGAGTTAATATGATAGCACTTGAATTAGAAAAAAAAAAAAAATTATAAAAAAAATATATGATAGCACTCACATTGAGCTCAATAAAATAGTTAAAAAGTTATTTTGACTGTCTTGTAGCAAAAAATACCCACATCTGACTCAACAAATTGGTTAAAGATTTGTTGAGCTGCTACAATGTTCATCAAATTTGCTGAGCATTATTCATCAACAATTTATAATTTATATTAATAAAAAAATTAATAAAATTTTCTCTCTTATTTGAGAATAGAGAAAGCAGATAAAAAAAAAATATTTTAAATAAAAAAGTAAAAATAATTAGCTAAAATGCTTAGCCGAATATAAGTACTTTAAAAAAAATGAGTAGTTACAATTAAAAAAAATTACACTTTAATTAAATTTTAACTAAAAATTTATTAAGCTGAATGTGACATTTTGCGTTTCTTTTACTTCAATGATTCGAGCTAAGACTTTTATGATTTTTGCGTTTCTTTCTTTCGATACTGACATTTTGGAATAATGCTGAATTTGGTGTGAAAATTTGAGAACAATTGTTATGTCTTCCATTTTCTATTTTTGGGTAACCCATTATTAACTGGATATCTTGCAGTTTTTCTTTCTCTTTTCTTTTTTATTTTTTATTTTAAAAAAAAAAAATTCAAAAGGGTCTCTCCCACTCTTAATTATCATTGTGTAACTGTGTTTAGTGCTCGAATATGATTGATAGTTAACCCTTGTGGTTTCCAGTTGGAAGCTGCTAAAATCTATCATAACAAGTTTGACTCCTCCAAACACAAAAAATACTTTCAAATTTTGTGTTAACTGTAGTGAGTGCTCTTGGAGAAGTAAATTATATTGAAAAAGTTGAGACACCGTGGATTTTTCTTGTGTTAATTGCACTGTTCTTACCAAACAAAGAAATTAGTGATTGGTTTGGAAGTTTTTGGGCCTGGGCCTATCCTGACCCAAACCAAGCCCAATATCTCTACTCTTTAGAATTTGCATTCGAATTCCCATCGATAAGAACACTCAATATTTCTTTTTTTAAGTGAGAGAATTTTTATTTGACTTTTTATTGTAAGGATTTTTTTACTTTAAAGAGTCAAAATAAATTTTTATTATTCATATTCAGCTCTCGACTTTGAGAAAAAAAAGTAGGGAGCATGATCTCTTCTTTTTTATATTCAAATATTAATTTTTTTGGATTCTTAGTTTAAGAACCTAAATATAAATGTTTAAAAAAGTGATTTTTTAAAATAAGAAAAATTAATTTTTTTTTTCTTATTTTAAGGATAAAAATATAAAATTGAATGAGAATGTTCTGAATCATTATTTAAATGGTAGTGATTGCCTTTTTAACAGATTGGCTACGTATTGCAAGCAAAATAAATAATATTTATTTAAAGTAAATAACCATTTACTTTAAAAAGTTTGTTGTTTAGTCAGGGTCAGGGTATTTAGAGTTAAAAGAAACCAAGAAATAAGAAGTATTGGTGGCTTCCGCTTCTTCACCAATCCAACACCTACCTACTTTTCTCCTCTTTCCATCACTGCCTCCTGCCTTGAAGAAGAATCAGCAGATTTCCCATTCCCCATTTCCCATTTCCCATTTCCCATTTCCCTCCCGTAAAAACCCTAAAAGAAACAGAAACATTTGAAGCTCACTTGGCCTCAACCTCCTCACTCAACACCCTCTCCAACTTCACCCCCAACACAAAACCATCCCCACCGCCTTCTTCATTTCTTCGTTTTTCCAGCCCACCAATTCCCCACACTCGCCTGAGCCTCACTGTATTTGCTTCCTCAACTCCCACACCAAACGCCTCTCCCGAAACACGCCGACACCCCATTATTCAAACACTCGCTAAATACGCAAAAGCCGCACTTCTCATCGGCGCCGCCTCGGCGATGATCGGAAAGCTCTCTCTGTTGCCTGCGAGAGCCGAATCTCCCTCCGTGATTTCCCAAGAAACCCCGATTCTTGAAGAAGAAGCCAAAGACCAGTCCTCGCCCCTGTCCGAATTTCTTGATTCCAATTCTGAGGCCGTCGAGGCCTTGAAGTCGCTATTGCAGGAAAAGCTCGAGAGTGGCGACGACGAAGAGGCTCTCAAGATCCTGGAACGCCTGGTTTCGGCGCAGCCTTCGGTGACCGAGTGGAAGTTCCTCATGGCGAGGTTGTTGAACGAACTGGGCGACGCCGAGAACGCGCGCAAAGTGTTTGAAGAGATTCTGGCGTTGAACCCGCTATCGTTTGAGGCATTGTTCGAGAACGCTTTGGTAATGGACCGGTGCGGGGAAGGCCAGGCCGTGATTACGCGCTTGGAAGAGGCGTTGGAGATTGCGGAGGGGGAGAACAAGGCGAAGGAGGCACGGGAAGTGCGGTTGATAATGGCGCAAATACAGTTTTTGCAGAAGAATGTGGAGGAGGCTTTGAGGAGTTATCAGGAATTGGCGAAGGAGGACCCCAATGATTTTAGGCCGTATTTTTGTCAGGGAATGATTTACAGCTTGCTGGATAGGAATGCAGAGGCCAGAGAGCAGTTTGCTAAGTACCGGGAGCTTTCTCCAAAGAAGTTTGAGGTGGAGGGGTTCTTGAGGACCCCATTGTCGAGGATGAAGCTATTTGGGTCAGATGAGATTTGAGTTTCTTGCTGGGAACATACAGGAATAATGATGGAGGAAATGGGTTTTTCTCCCCAAGGTGGAGGCAATGGCTTTTTTTGGGTAATCGGCTAATCCTATGCCTTTGTCAAGTTTTGATAGTTACTTTACTTTTTTTTTTATTTGATTTTTTGCTAGTGATGTGGAACCGCTGTTGAAGCTTCACAGAGGATAATTAGAGAAACAAGGAAATAAGAACCAAATTTTGTGGAGATAGAGATAAAGATAAAACTATCTTCTTGAATAATCTGCTTCAGCTGAATTTGGTTCTTCTCTGCTTTCTCTGGTTCTTTATCATTGTTTTGCTATGTGATTGTAGTTGATTTGAATGGTTGCTAGATTTCTGTTGTGTTTGGAGTAGCTGTTATGGATGTTCTGAGGTGGCTGCCATGAAGACACCTGATGCATGAGATTGTGGATGTGGAGGAAATGCAAGAGTGTATGGTTAAGTAAATGTCTGAAAGTGGTGTCAGAAGAATAGGCTAAGCTAAAGGTCTAGAATTCTATGTGCATAGATAGTTCGCTGCACCTCAAAATTTGAAATGCTTCTTTTGGTAAATATAGGTACAAACGTTGATTTTTTTGTGCCAATTTTTAGATCGCCCAACTTTCCGCGATCTCATTATCAAAGAAAGGCTCATAATCCACTTTAGATTTTCATCGTATATTCAGGATTGGTAAAACATTTCAACAACTAGAATGCTAGATCATTCTGCTTTATGATTAATTCTAAGCATATCCTCGCCACATGCCATTTCATTATGGATTTATGATATTACTTCTATATTGGATTGCACTCTTTGCTAAATTGCATTACTCTTCTTTGCTGATAAATTGGCGGAAGGAATTAGAAAAAGGGCAATGGAGGGGGAATTTCTGAAAAGTGAATCATCATTGAGTATCAAATCCTTCGGAGCATGGCATTGAATTGGACTTTTCTCAGCTTGGTCAGCCACGAGTTGTACTTACATTTAGATATATACCCAGTCACTATGTAGAACATAGTTTAAGGTTTAGTTGTAGGAATTTTATGTATTAGGTCAAACTTTCTGTTTTGAAACCACGATTTTCCTTACCTTACCAAAGATTCTATGGAGCACTTTGCTTTTCATTTGAGATTTCATGACTTTGCAAAACCTTGAAGTATCTGAGACAGCTTAGAATTATGATGTTAACTATCCTCCATTTTTTAGTTTCCAATGTTCTTAGAATGCTCTATGAAGTTTGTACACTTGTAAACTTACTGTTAACCTTATGTATCCTTGGGAAGCTAGGGCACTGTTCTGTTGCTGATTGGGGCATAAAGTTTACTTGCGAGTTGAGTGGTTAGAATTTGTAGGACAACCCAGTGTAGATCATTGTGCTTCCGGTCTAACCTACGTCATATTCACTCAACTAAATGATGGGCAATCTCCTTTTATAATCATATTGCTCTATAACATACGACATTGTAACACCTTTCAACTCTTATAAAGCGATTTACTGTTGCCGGCCTCCTTTAACCCCAAAGTATTAATGAGTGCTAAGTTTCAGATTAATTTCTTGTTAGGTGAAATAAAGTTTTATAAATGATTCTAAGAGCATTCACAACAGATTTCCTATAAGCTTTTCTT
The DNA here is from genome assembly GCA_900184695.1 of Betula pendula. Lineage (NCBI taxonomy): Eukaryota > Viridiplantae > Streptophyta > Magnoliopsida > Fagales > Betulaceae > Betula > Betula pendula. Next base: position 39,318 of record FXXK01000766.1, on the reverse strand, counting down.
TTCCCTAAATATAGGAAAAATTTCAAAAGAATCATAAAAAGTAGCTCACAACAGCTTCCCAACCAGTTTACAAACTGGGCTTTACAAACCCAATACTTATTATAATTAAAAAAACTCATACTCTCTCTCATATCACACCTTCCACTACGCCATCATCCCCCTCTTCTTCGCGCATTCTCCGCAACACTCCTCTTCTTCTTCACGAAGGCCGAGAGATGGGTTGCTAGTGAGGCCATTGTGTTTGTGTTTGTACTATGCATTTGGTATTTTTAGCTTTCTTTCTTTGAAGCTACGAGGCAATCGACTATGCGTTATATGCCATAAAAAGTTCTTTGTTTACCTATTGAAGAGATGAGCAATCTTGGAGAGGCAGGGGATTTCTTTGTTTACCCATTCAGGCTGTCGAAGGAGTAGTCTCTAGTGCTGGAGGAGACCATTTTCTTGGGGTTTCAGTTGTGGGGGGTTTGGTAGGGGCTTGTAAAAAAAGAATAAAGACGGGATTTCTTTGTTTACCCATTTAGGCTGTCGAAGGAGTAGTCTCTAGTGCTGGAGGAGACCATTTTCCTGGGGTTTCAGTTGTGGGGGGTTTGGTAGGGGCTTGTAAAACAAGAATAAAGACGATGGCTGCAGAAAAGATATGAATAAATAATAATAATATTTTAATGATATATGGAATGATAATGGAAGTTATTGTAAAGTGTATTTGAATAGGGAAGCAAAAAGTAATTTTGTTCACTAAATTCAGAAAAAATTATTGAAAAGTTGTTGTGAATGCTCTAAAGAGTTTAAATTGTAATTTGGTCAGTCCTTTAGGAGCGATAGTGTAGATATGGTTAACACTTTTCTTAAGTTGTTAGAAATGGTATGATAGCAACTTAGTAACATCATGTGGCGTTGAGGTACTGCACAATGTGGGCCTAGACGTGGACGTCATGGATTTATTGGGGGAAATTACGGGACTTTGGGATTTAGTGTGGGAGATTATGACACTCCAGAAAGTTAATCCTACATTTGGTGGGTAATTTATAAAGGTGCTCAATTTCTTTCATCTTCTTTTCTTTTAAAGTAATGTTATTTAGTGGACTTTTGTATGTGAAACTTTGTATAGACGTGTCTTTATCAAGTTCGAAGGTTAACATAAATGCTTTTCTTTTTTTGAATTTTTTTATTTTTATTTTTTATCAAGTTCGAAGGGAACTGCAGATGGTCCCAAAGTCATAGAGACCTTGGAGTGAAACAGTTGAGAGTTGTGCTACGATTAGAACAACAAGAAATGATAAAAACACCTACATTCCATGAGTGATGAGGTAGTGGTAGCCCAGTTTCACATATTTCAGCTTCACGACGGCTAGTTTGGATTGGATTCAAACATTTTCTGTTTAGATTTTGAATTTTAATAAAGACTGATTCTAAAGGGAACCGATTACAATTTGACAAAATGTTCCCTAAAAAATATATGCATGTTGAAAGCTTAGACTGAAGATATACGTCTCATAATTGAATTGTTTCGGAATCATATACTAAATAAAATGGCACATTGAATTTTTCACCAACTCTATAACATACATATCGTGTACGATGAATTTTCACAATGAAGTGCGTTAGTATGAGATTGATTAGCATACATGACGTTGGAGTTGGTAAATATTTCACAACTCTATAGCATACATAACTCTTTTTTTCATTTAATTTTTTTTGTTTTTTAAAAAAATAAAAATCTGAATTTTGAAACTGTTTCTGTATGACCCAGTGTTGAGTTGGGGTAAACGCTCGACATATGATCGTGTGAGTGGGGTGAAACCCTTACGGCATGATTTAGTGCGTGAGCGGGGGTTAAATACTCGAACATATTGTGAGTGGGGGTGTAAGAGGTACGCCATGATCCAATATGTGAGCAGGGCTTAAACGCTTGATCCATGATTCTGTAAGTGGGGTTAAAAACTTACCTCTCTGTTCTATGTATATGATAATATTATGTACTGTATATGTGATTAAGCATCTGTTTTACACTCTAGCATGATTTGATTTAACTGTTGTTTACATTATGCTATGCTATCAAATGAGTTGAACTAAGCTATAGATATACCTTGTGATTTTGATTCTAATAGTATATGTATCTTAATTCTGAAAGAAAAGTCTCTCTCGTAAAAATTGTTTCAATGATACAAAGATCCAATTTTAGAAAGAAATAAAAGATAGAAGTTTTTAACAAATGGCTCATTTCACACACTAAAGCTTGGTTAGATTATCTTACTTACTAAGTCGTGGACTCACCGTTTTTCTGCCTGTAAAATTGTTCATTTTACAGAAATAGTTACAGTAGATAAGGAAAAGTCCTATCTGCATTTGGACAATTACCCTTAGGGACTACATGAGATTAGTTTTGTAGATATCAGCCGTGGTGGTAGCTAGTTACCCCATGTGGCACTTGGTGATGTAAAGAACAAATATTTTGTTTTTGTTCAGTTTAGTGCTCTTGGTGTATTGCTTGGTTGTAAAAGCTGAGTTTTTAGTTTCAAAGAGAAAAAAAAAAAAGAAAAAAAGAAAAAAACATGCATGTCCACTGCGCGCATCAAATACTACTGTAGCAGCGCTACATGTAATATGCAAGTATTTCGTGCTTATCAACTTATTTTTTAAGTGGGGTCTAAACCAGTTAGTATTCCAATGAATCTAAATTAGAAATAGACAATTGATCAAGGGAAACTATTGGGTGATCTAGGCAGGTACAGAAGATTAGTGGGAAAGTAGACTTTTCTTTCAATTAGTAGGCCTGGCATCTCCATCTCCTTTGCAGTAAGCGTGGTTAGTCCACATTGGGTTTCAATACAACGAATTCGCAGTTATTCAAAATGATCACCCGGACACAGGGCTTTTATGTAAAGATCTTGGTTACAGAAATGCAGTCTGGACTGACCAACATCAGATGAAAGGTTTACCATTGGTTATTGTACGTTCCTTGGAGGAAATCTAGTGGCATGGAAGAGTACAAAACACAAGTTGTTGCCAAGTCTAGTGCTAAATGCTTAATATCGAGCTATGTCCCATACTTCTTGCAAACTTATTTGGTTAAGAAATTTTCTTCAAGAAGTGGGGGTTTAAAGTAGAAACACCTAGGAAACTTTCCTATGATAATAAGGCGACAATTCATACTCACAAACCCGGTATTGCAAGAGCGTTCGAAGCATATAAAAGTAGATTGTCACTTTGTTCATGATAAATTGACTAATAAAGAAATAGATACTACAGATTTGAAGATAGAAGATCAATTTGTATATTTGTTATTTATCTATTTGTAGTTTGGAATATATGACATATATTCTACAACTTGAAGGAGAGTGTTAGATTATGATGAATTATATTATTATTTATTTGTCATTTGATTTAGGAGATGTGATTAAGACTATCTTGTTAGTACATGTATTTGAGTAAAAGTATATAACTTATCATTATAAATAATAACATTGTGTGCGAGGTTCTTTCTTCACTTTGAAAAACCTTGAAGTGCCTGAGACATCTTAGAATTATGAAGTCAACTAGAATGCTCTATGAAGTCGATACACCTGCAAACTTACTGATCCTAAAGAAGCTAGGACCCTTTTGTGCTGCTGAATAGGCATGGAGTTTACTTATGAGTTGGGGGATTAGAATTTGAGAACCTAGTGCATCTGTGTCCTTCCAATACCTCACAGAAAAACCACCTTAAGTAGAGAGAACGTCTAACCCACATCATATTTTCTGCACAATCAATGATCTGTTCTAAAATGCTATATAGTTCAACACTTTCAAGTGCATATGAAGAACATTTCTTAAACATATGATGTTAAAGCACCTTCCAACTCGTGCATATGAATAACATTTCTGAAACATACTTATCTCTTCCGGCCTCCCTTACCAGCCTTCTTTTTCTTGGACTTGTTGCCCTTCCCCTTCTTTTCTGTTTCCTGGCTGTTTTTACTGTCGGCTCCAGGCACAAAATCAGCTTCTAAAGCCTTTGACTTACCCTTATCGGCACCACTATTTATCTTAGCCTTGCTACCACTGTCCTTTTCATCATTCTGCTCAACAGATGTATTGCCTGTTTCTAATCTCTGTATTGCTGAACATACGAAGCCCAACATATACATTCGCGCGTCCCTTCTTGACTCCAATCTCTTGGAAAGTTCGACAATTGTTGACATATTGTTCACAAGTTCTGGTTCACTGCGAAGGTGAAAAAGCAAGTCAGCGAAATAAAAGCAGGATTTTGATATTCAGTGGCAACTAACTATATTACAGTTTTAAAACAAAGTTAAAGTGGGTTCCATAATGCGCCAATCACAGTCATCATATAAATGCACTGATCATATAGCATCAATCATGTGTAAGTTTGAGAAATAAAGACATTTTAAGATGTTACCATAAAAGTTATTAAAAAAAAAAAAAAAAAAAAGACCCTGGAAAATAGCCTAAGAAGGCAAGGCATGTCAACCTTCATACTGACCTCACATCCAATGCAGCAGAAAGTAGCTTCAGTTCATCAAGCATGCTGGCTAATTCATGCAATATGCTCTCATCATTGCAATCAGTGTTCCGAAAGCTTTCGTTCACAGCATTCTGTAAGCTTTCGATCACAGCAGTTACGAGGGGAATAATGGTGTCCATGAATACCTGATATTTACACAGGAAAAGAGGGAATATTCATGTGCATATGCTTTTCGTTGAAGTCGCAAATAATGTGAAACAATTTTACATTACCTTAATTACTCCAGCATTGGACAAAAAGCTCTTTCGATCTCTACTATTCGCCAATGACGTCAATGCTCCAAAAAATTCACAAAGGTAACTAGAACGTTTTGGTGGCTCGCTTGCATTTGTTTTGCATTCAAAACCCTCCTCACCATAACTGCCTGAAGAAACCACTTCACTGAAAGAATTAGTTGCTTCCACTTCAACAATTCCAGTTTGACCTTGCATGGCTTTGACTGTCTTTGGAAACAAGACTCTTACCATGTCCTCCCTGTGCTGTTTTACCGTCATGTCGACAAAAATGGCATCTGGACATAGAAATTGTGAACCATTTTTTCCCAAACTTACAATTACAAGAGGATTGTTAATTTTTTTGAATGCTTCAGCAAGCACATTTACATTTATGTGGAAATCTTTCCGTCTTCCCTGAAGGACATCATAAAATTCCCATGGAAGTTGCTCAATAATATAGCTCCTACGAAGCAAATCAAAAAGTAAATCTGAACAGTTCCAATAGTTCAGATGAACCAGACATATTATGGAAACCAATCTCAACATCAGCAGTGGATAGTAGTCTTTTGCATATATACCAGACATTTTGATCCATTTCATTGTATCCTTCTTATTATAAAGGAGCGGCTTAACAACATCATTGACAACAAAGTTGTAGATTCCTCTACGAAATGGTTGCACTTCAGCCACTGAAGTGGAATCTGGGTTGGTATCTTCCTCTTGGTTGATAAACCATTCAGTGAAAGAAGACTTTGAAGTGATAAAGTAACCCTGAGAATATGATGCCAACATCAGTAGGTGCTCAACAAGATACAAGAAACAATCAGGTGAAATATAGTCCTCTTCTTTCTCCCACTCTTCCCTGTAAGTATTTACCAAAGCTTCATTGAGCGTCTGCAGAAGGGACAGCACTCTTGGAGATTCACTGCTATTGTCAGGCACGGTAGCATGTGGAAGTTTTAATGCCATATTCCCACACAGAGTTTCAATGAACCTCTTCCAGGGTGCATTTCCATAAGTACCATCAAACCTTTTCAAAATCTCCTCATATAAATCTTTGTTAAGCTTACCCAATCCAAGAACTATCATTACAACTCTTCCAATTTGCCCATAAGTCAGCTTACCCTTTGAGCTGATGTTTTTACGAATGACTTGTTTAAGTAAATTCTTCAAAACATCAGTTCCTCTCAGAGAAAACATGTTCTCTGCCAATGATTTCCGCCAGTCTAGAGGAAACATATAGCCAAAGATATTAGTGGAAAGTTCGACATATCGCAACAATGCCTTATCATTATGGTACCTGCGGTCCTGAAATTTGGATTCCAAAAGAAAATTTGCAATCTCATAGATATGAGTAAGACATATGCTTTGGCAGAACATAGAGAGGGAATTCTTTAATGATAAATTATAAAGGGCTTCAAGATTGCCCAAAACCTTCATACCAACAGAAAGTAATTCTGAATACCAGTAACTTCGAGCAATTGAAACAAACTGGTGAACTTCGATAGAAACCAGCTTCCCATTCCGATGAAGGAATCTATTATCCAATTCTCTCAACCACTCAGCATTAGAGTTGAGCAAAAGATATATTGTTTTATCATTATAAAACGGCTTCCGAACTCCAAAGTAATTCAAGCAGAAATCTCCATATTCATTAACATCTTGGGTTTTAGGACATCTGAGGTATTCAATAATGTTCACAATCTTATCTTTCCAAAGATTCCAAAAGCAAACCAGTGTTTCTACAGACATCTGATTTGTAGAGATCTTCTGTTCCGAATACTTTATCAGATTAAAAACAAAATTATCTTCCCATACATACTTTGAGGAGTTTGAATGAAGATGAGCATCTAGAATTTTTCGAGCAGATATTACTTCACCTCCAACACTCTTATGTCTCTGAGATGCATTCAAATAATTTTTCATCATGGACAAGTTATTCTGCTCATTTGACAAAACATCAACCTCCGTACAAACCAACCCAAAAAAGTTTTCTGACCCAGTCTTTGCAAATGTCCTGGCTTTTGCTAAAAGCTCTTGCTTCTGTGTAAACTGCTTTAATGGCCAACCTTTGCTTCCAGATGCCCAAAGTGAGTTGGACAGAACATAGAAAAGAATTAACAAGGATGCTTCTTTGAAATTCCCAGCCTTCCCGAGGAGATCAGCTTCATGTAGAATCTCCCCTTTCAGCCTCGCTATGTTTGCAGCATCCAAGAAGTTTCCTGATTCTTCTTCCAATATCATAAGCTCATCAAGGCAACCCAAAGACTTCAAAAACTTGCGCATAAAATCTATGGATTGAAATGCTTTAACAAATTTCATCATGGATATGTTATCTTTAAGCTTATAATAATGAAGAGCACAACTCTCTAGAAACTCTTGTTCAATTTTGTCTATTTCTTTTCCCATTCTAACCACACTAAAATCCGTAGTTGCATGTTGTTTCCAATACTGAATATACTTCAAACCCATGTCAAATAATTTTCCTTTGGTGCAAACTTTCAAACAGTCTGAGAAAAAATAGCCCCTTGCATAAACACCAGCTGCAAGTTCATAGCATCCGGCTAGAGAAAAGCATTCCCCAGCTCTTTTCAGCTCAGTCTCGCCACATTTTTCCAAATAAAGCCTCCCTGAAAGAATAAAATGAAATGTTCAAAGTCATAGTCTACTCAAACTTTGACAATTATAAACTAGAGCATAAAAAAGTTTTTCATGCACCACAAATAAAAAATAGCATTCATGTTGATTTTTTGGTCATCATCAAGGTACCAATTTATCCCAGAAATTCAGAGACAATTCAAAAATTTCTCATCATCACATGACAAATTTTCAGATACAAACTATAACAAGTATTCTAAGAAGATTGGAACAAATAATGAAATGAGATTAAAGTAAACAGTAAAAAGACTATAGAACTACACATTTTAATAGTGGAAGAAAAAAATGAAATGTTCAAAGTCATAGTCTACTCAAACTTTGACAATTATAAACTAGAGCATAAAAAAGTTTTTCATGCACCACAAATAAAAAATAGCATTCATGTTGATTTTTTGGTCATCATCAAGGTACCAATTTATCCCAGAAATTCATTAGATCAATTCAAAAAATTTCTCATCATCACATGACAAATTTTCAGATACAAACCATAACAAGTATTCTAAGAAGATTGCAACAAATAATGAAATGGGATTAAAGTAAACAGTAAAAAGACTATAGAACTACACATTTTAATAGTGGAAGAAAAACCCAAAACAGCCGGACAAGACATGAAGGCTTCAATACACTCTGATTAAGAGAAAGTGGGATGAAAAATTTGATTATGCGAAATGCAACTCAAGTTTTGTACTTGAGACAAGGGGCAGTTGGATAGTATTAATTTCAAGGATATAACGAATTTACCCCACTTCAACCTGGCAACTTAATTATATTCTTATCATATTTTATTTCGGCAGCATTTGAAGCTAAGACTTGGCCTTACTCCACACGACCAATTTAGCACTTGAGCTAAGGCCCAAGTGCCCCCCACCAATAACTTAAGTGCAGCTTTGTAGTATACACTACATAAATATTTTGGTTTGTTACTGTCAGCTGCTGACTAAAATAACTAGTTGCAAGCAACCCAAGTTCTGGACAATGTTCTAGCGTCCACTACAATATGTAATGTCAGAAAACCTGCACATGCTATACCTGCCGGGTTCTCAAAACACACTATGGCAACAACTTATTTTGATCAAACAGCAATAGTAAGCTATACAATGTGTGAAACACTTCCCACTATAAAGTCGACCCTCCCCGACTTATTTCTAAAAAGTGTCATTACCCAATGCTGGTTCAATCTAAATGGGGTCTAGGGAGTAGCTTGGATAAGGTCCTACCTGCAATGTTTTCTCATGAAGCGGCCATTCAGACTGGCATGTGCACCTAGCACATGACTTTACCATTGCACCAGTAAATGGATCCCTCTCGCCCAACTTATTTCTAGAATAAAATCCAGCCATGAAACAGAATTCCAACATAGATTTATCATCACCAAGTTGTACTATATTAAAATTCCAAACATGTCAAAAGGTTTAACTTTCAATTGTGAGACAGATTGAATTTTAAAGATGAAGTTTATGTTCAATAAAAATGATATAGTTGCGATAGTAGAACCTAAACACCTAATTTTTTTTTGTCAAAGATGGTAAGTTATAGTTGACCAACATCAGAGAATCCAATGCATACCTGCTCTTTCATGCTCCCCCAAATCAGAGAAACATTGTGCAGCAGAATCAGCCTTGCCTATGGCTTCAAATATTTCAGCAGCTTCCCTAAGGATAATGTTTGCCGCTTCAGGATTTGAATGGCGCATGCGGTCAGCAGTGGCTCTAAGGCCAGAAGCCTTAGACCTTCTTTCCCAATAAGTATCTCCAGCTCTCTCAAAGCACATTGTTGCCATTTCATAGTTATACTCACGATATAACTGCAACAAAAAAGATAAAAGAGTTAGACATCACCATTATTGTTTTAGACAGTTAATTTTGATTGTAAGTCTATGATACAAATTATCAACAACAATCATATTCCTTCACCATGATTTGTACCATGCAATAACCCCATATTTTTCGTTCACAACTGCAAGAAAATAAGTTTCAACAATAGAGGGTCAAAATCAATGGCATAATGTACTAACCTTGATTCCCCGCGATCTCCACTCCTCTGGGCTGCTAGCAACTTGCATTGCCTGAGCAAGTGAGTCGTCCAGTTGTCTGACTTGGACAAGAAACTTTTTCTTCCAATAGTGAAACATAGGTCTGCATAACTCCTCTACATTCTCACAAATCCACAACCTCTGCCTCGTACGAGTGACAGCCACATAAAGTTGCTTCAGTTCTGAGCACAAGATATTGTGTTTAGCCTCATTGAAACTTGGGAAAGAGCTAAGTGAAGTTGAGTCGAGTAAATCTTGTTCCTCCATATAATTATATATCACCCTCCACTGATTTTTCAGAGGTGATGAACCAAAAAAGTTGTACAACAATACATCCTACATGAAGAGCAATATAGGAGTCACAAATGGGTAGAAAAGTACAAGTCAATAAACTACAGACAAAGATATATATTTTGAACAAATAAAGCAAAGCATTCTCATTTTTTTTTTTCTAATAGTAATAAGAATTGTTTGATGTGATATAAAAGTGAAAGGAGTTTTGAATTTTTTGTGAAGAAAAAGTGAAAAAAGTTGTTTGGTACTATGAAGAAAGGAGTTTGACTTTTTTTGAAAGGAAAAAGAAAGGAAAAAAGAGTGGGTTGCCAAACGGGCTCAAAATTGTTAACATCTAAATAAATTTTGGGGAAACAAAATTTCCATTTTCTGTTGCTGCATCAGACCTCTAACAAAAATGTGTTCAGACATAAAGCTTAGAACTTTGAATTTTCGCAAGATAATTGCCATATATGTACTTAGTAGTATTTTGATACTGGAATCAGGCAAACATAGTCTATTGATAAAAATTTAGCAAACAAATAGGCAAATGAAAACTCATGATAATCACCTCCACATAAACCGGTAAATTGAATAAACATGATACATTATAACCACCTGAAATTCAAGGCCCTTGCACTCCACAATAGTTAGAACAAGAGCTTGCTTCCCAACAGCATTGGTAATTTCCTTCCGAACACAATCATCTCGTACCAATATTACTTGCTCTGCACCAAAGCCAACAATACTCCTTCCAGTTGTTCCACTATTTCCAAATATAGTAATGATTGCATTTTGATTGTTCCCTGATTCAAGCAAGATTGGAGCTTCACCATATATAAGACTAGTCTCAGGCTGCAAAACATCAATAGATTGAGGAAAAAAATGATAAAGAAGTTCAATAACACTCTGTGATAGTTTAAGAACCCCATCATGAGTACGGAAATTTTGGCTCAAATGGAAAATATCTGAGATTATTCCCTTCTCTTTTCTTTTGTCATGTCCATTGCTTTTAGATTCTAGTAGAAACTTCTTGTAGAACAGAGATCGTATATCCTGGAATCTAAAATCGATTCCCCTCGCAATTGTCTGTGCTGTGTCACCAGAGAAAACAAAACCTTCTTCTACATTTTTGCAGATATATTTGAATAATGCAATTTGGCTTAATGTGAGATCCTGCACCTCATCGACATATACAAAATCAATTTCATCACCTTCATATCTTTCAACTCTCAATCGACGATGAAGATCAATTACAAGATCCGCCATATCAAAGTCACCATTTTCAATCTTCAATTTTTCATAATTTAGAAAGACATCATATATTATCTCTCTCTTCTGTCTATTTAAACTGGACACTCGGCCCTCTGATAGTAAAACATAGTCCTCACGACTGAGTTTACCATCACTTGCCTCTATAGCTTGTGAGCCACCTTTTATATGAGAAATAATTTCTGTGAAAACTCTTGAAGATTCAAGTTTCTTAGTCAATTGGGTATTGAAATGGGGCCAATATAATGAACTAAACCTCTCATAATTAACTTCTTTCTTTCTTATAAATGTCTGTAAGGCAACTGATCCACCACGAACCTTACCATGAGACTGTTTCCTCACTTCATCAAATCTCTCGAAGTATGAATTACCCACAGTTCCATCAAGCATTATCAGAAAATTATGAAATGTAATCACAAGAGGGTATGAATTGGGTGGAACATCAAGAAAAGTATCCGGGACATCCTTGAATTGATCTACATCATCAAAATCATCATTATCAATTGAACTGCTTCCTTCTGAAAAATTACCACCACAGGCAAAGCTGCAAAAAAAAAAAGGTTAAAACAGGCTTATCATTAGATATTAAACAACTTTTATGCAACAAAAAGTGGATATAACAATTATGAAACAAAACAACCAATGTACATGAGGAACTAAAAGACATTAAAAAATTTTATACATAAAATAGAAACTGATTTGGGGTGATGAAAACATGGTTGAAATGCTTATCAATTACGAAAATATGGATTCTTTATGCTAGACCCTAAATATTCATAGAGATGGTTCTGCCCCCTAGATACCAACAAAAGAAAGACATATTTTACTAATGCTTATGTGCTAACCTAAGCTCTAATCCCCATATCACAGATTTGAAAGTTAAACATATGCAGAAACGCTCCCATGTAAAAATGATGGGAAAAGAATAATGATAGACAGACATATATATTTGAATCAAATCGAAAAGTATAATAATTTAAAAACAACATGAAAACGTTTGGCTTCAATATAATGTATCCACCACAACTTAGAATAATATGCCAATGCAAAAAAAATGTGGCTGAGACCCATCAATGGTTTATTGAGGTTTGTATGCATCCAAACAAATGTTTGGAATTTCTCAAAAAACTTAAAGAAATTAAAGTACATGCTGAGTCCCATAGTTTATAGTGAAAAACTCAAGCAATCAAATTTAAAAAGAACTAAATCTTCCCAAATTGAATGAAACTCAAGGCTTCATACATTCACATAAGAAAAATATAGTAATGATAGTAGATTGCGACCACTAGTTCATCAAATAATCTACACACCTTTTCAAGTGAGAAACATGTTGTTTGACAGCATAACACAATTTATGACTAACTGTCACGAAAAGCTGGTATAGTATAGTTCCCTTTTTTTCTGCAATAGTCTCCTCAGCCTTCTTTTCCTGAATATTCACAGGTCTATCGCTCTTGACACCAAAGAATCTATCTTTTGCCATATGGTACAGTTTTTCTTTCTGAAATAATTTCATAGTCAAAACAGTTGTTTTCCCAGTACCTGATCGTCCAAGTATAAAGGTACTTCTAGGAAAAAGGATTATCTCCAACTCTTGTCCAGTTACCTCAAATGGAAGATCCAATTCGCCACCATCATGGTTAGAAAGCAAGTGGCCCACTACACCTGATGATAAAGAGTAGAATTTCATCAGCATCAGACTCTCACTCACCTTTACATTTTCAACATAAGTTCTACCATCAGAAGCAGAACCAGTTAAGTCGATCTCATTTTCACTGTTATCAAAATTCTTAATCTTGACAATATCATATGAACATGACCAACTCTTCGGAACTTCCAAATCCCTATGCACAATGAAAAAAAGAAAAGGTCAAACTGATTGGAACGTCAAATATAAAGGAGAGATGCTCGTAAGTTTAAAAGATCCAAATAAGGCATCATTTAAGTTTAAAAATTTAGCAGACAAATCTACTAGAATGCAAAAGAACCTACATACCTCTCAAGACATCTCTCTTTGCAGTGATTAATAAAGTCATCTGTATATTTTCCAAACATACTATCAAGACGTTTGATTAATTTTGGAATATCCTCGGCAGGTAATATATCCCAAATCTTCAAAACTTGACAGTAACTCAATTCCTTCATGAAGTCACTCCATTCTTTGACTATGTCATTTGCACAAACAACATAAAGACCTTCAACCTTAAATTGCTTTAAAATCTGAGAAGAATCTCCACAAATGGGATCTACACTCTTCTTTTTGGGTCTCCAGCCGCTTGAAAGTTTAAGTAGAAGGTTTATGACTGACTTCTTTGTCTGTACAGACTTCAGTTTTTGAAATGATTTCAAAAAGTTATTACTGAAAAGAACCTGTGGATAAAGTATAGAAGATTTAATAAGAAAAACTACAGAACCAATTTAAGAAAGAATATTAAAATTGCCACTAATGGAAGTTACAAATATAAATATTTTCAATGAAAAGTATTACTACAGAATGCCAAGTACCTTCCACCTAGCAGTTTTGAAAAGTATGCTATCCCCTTTGAGCAAATCGTCAAATTGTTCTAACTCTTTCTTCACATCTAATATTGCCTTGTTAAAATCCTTGTCTTCATCAGCATTAAAGAAACATTGACGATTCTTTGCATCAAGGACTATGGCTTCCCAAACAGATTCACTATTACATAGCGTTTTTTCATTTCCCAAAATCCATAGACAATACCTGAAAGGCATTATAGGGCCACTTATTATTTACCACACTTGTTAAAATGGAAGCAAAAGCAAACTTATCCAAAGAGTTTACTTAAGTATTACCTAGCCCTTGTAAGAGCAACATTAGTTCTCTGAGGATTTGATATGAACCCAATTGATGCACAACTATTAGATCTTACAGTTGATATTATTATTATGTCCTCTTCCCCACCCTGGAACCCATCAACTGATTTAACCTTCACTGCAAACCCGTCAAGGTTATCATACTTCCGTCCAAGTTTCTCTTGAATTGCAACTACTTGAGCAGCATAAGGAGAAATAACACCAACACTGAGTTTGTGTTCCGAACCAACCCAAGCTGTATTCAGAGCAAGAGACAAAAGAGGGAAAAAATTCAAAAAAAGAAGAAGTTAATCAAAGGTTTAAGGTTTCTCTAAGAGAAGTAGTTCCATCATCATGAGATTTGGAGGGAAAGACAATATGTAACAGGATCGAAAGAACGAGAATTCCTCAAAGACTAAAACATGTTTTAAGAGTCTTTTTAATGATTTAAAACTGATTTTTTTTTTTTTTGGACACCACTACATGTACCAGTCCTACCATAAGCTGAATTAACATACTTTGAAGGTAAAAATGTACATGATCTACCTTTCCAAGTGTCTCATTTCGTTACCATATAACATAGGCAAGATCATTAAGCATTTTAACAAAACTCATCAACTTCCTCTGTTTATAACATCTGTGGAATTAGAAATTATCAAATCAATCTATACTGACATCAAATTTTTTAATGACTTAAATTTGCAAAGAATACAAATATAGTATCATTACTAAAGAGTAGAAAGGATTAATTGCAACTGGAAAATAAATTAGCTTTAACAACTAACATCATTCTTTAGAATAGTAATGTCAAGCGTGTAAAGCGCTCATAAGCTACATTAAGCTACACGGACTTAATGTTGAAATCAATGAAATATCTTTTGATGTCATAAGAATATGAGACTTCAAGTTGAGTAACCTTTGTATAATTTCAGCAGTATTTTCATAACAACAGCAACCTCAACCATGTTTCTCCTGCTACGCCCAACATCATCCTTCTCTTCTCTTCCACCTACTACATTTATAAAAGAATAGGGACCAAACATTGGCCAAGGAAGATAGTGCTTTTCGTGGCTTTTTCGTTTAACATTTGGAGCATCTAAGATCTGTTTGCAATAAAAATTTGAATTTGGGAAGAAACTTATGGATGGATGCATTCGGTACTGTATATTTAGAAGATGCTTTGAGTGACCCAATGAGCTCAACCTCTCAAATAAACTTCTTCCAAAGCCAGCTTCATCAGAAATCTGTGAAAAGAAACAATAGATTTTGAAAGAATATTAAAAAGAAAATAAAAAGTAATAACCAGGTTGCACACTAACAAAGGGAGGGTTATGTAAGATAACCAAAGGACATTTACATACATTGCTTTCAACCATTGCTGGTAATTGGCACTCATCGCCAACAAGAATAGCATGCCTTAAACCCGGAAGTTGTAACGGTATGGTTGACTCACACTCCTTTAATTGTGCAGCTTCGTCAATAACCAGAATGTTTAGTGGTTTCATTGCCACTGAATGCAGCTTATAAGAACTTGAAGCAGTGCAAAAAAGTAAGGAAGCAGTTTGAAGACAATATTCCGCTATTGATTGTTTGTTCATAACGCTTGGGAGGTCAAGTTCAAGAAATGAATCGTTAAGTGTTCTTAAAACAGACAAGCATTCTCTTCTCCTTCCATACAACAGGAATGGCATATCCTTAAATGAATGAGATATATCTGCAGCTGATTCCGGATGAGAAAAAAGCTCCTCGAGTACTTCAGACTCCACATTATCTTGAAACAACAATGTTTCAAAAGACTCAAGTAGGCCGATAAGAGAGACCATGTTTTGCAAATTGTGTTCCAGAACATTTTTTTTTGGTAAATGCCTACCAAAGATGAGAATACAATTTTTGAGTGGTGATGAAGTCAAAACAAATCTTTTCCTCAGAAAATCAAGAAATGACTTGCACTTGCTCTTGCTACCAGCGCTTTCATCCCCACCTCCTTTCTCTTTGATTTCATTTTGATTGTTGAGTTCTCTATCTTTGAGAGATTCATTTTCCAAGAAGATGTTATACTGAGAAACACAATCTTCAAGAAGATCAATCATTGAAGCAAAACAATGCCTCCAACCAGTCATAGGCCCTAAGCACTCTGTAAGCCTTTTGACCCTATAATCCAAATGTATCTCTTCAATGTCTGAACCAAGTTTGAGCCGTTCCTTATTCCCAAATAAGAGAATATCTCCCAGTGAGAGAAACAAAGCATCAATTCCAAAAAAGTCTGTTTCAAAGGATTCTTTCACCAGCTTTAGTGTGCAAGAGGCCACTTGTGTGATTGCAGCATTGGTTGGGGCACAGGTAAGAGTCCTACATCCCATTCTTAACAGGGTAAAGAGCAGTATACTAGTGGTTTTTGTTTTCCCTGTACCCGGTGGACCCCATATAAGTTCCACCACTGACTTGTGGTTGCAATGCATCTTATGTAGACATGCCAGAACTGCCTTGGTTTGGGATTCATTCAGTTTAGAAGTAACACTGGTCACAAATTTCTCATCCCAACTCCCAACTCTCAGAGCAGAACAGAGACCACAATCTTCTTCAATCTGTTGTACAACATCAAAAAAAGAAAATAATCAATTAATGTCAGTAAAACAAATATGAATCTGGATAATCCAAAACCAGCTTCTAAAAGATAAAAGTAGGAACTCCCTTTGGCTTTATCAATGCATAAGTTTTGTTTCTCCGCGATCAACTTAAATTTTTTTTTAGTTAAATCACAACTTCGATCCACGCTACATACTGTATCTTCCTTTATTCGATCCATTCTGTGTGTTATATTCCATCATAATTGGACATTCCCGAATGTAATGCTAACAGTTGAATTAAAGCTAGCTACAACTTTCATCCCCCAATTACTTACCAAAGAATTAGTCCTCAAACCATTTTTGATAATCTCTAGATTCCCATACATGTGCAACGCATTCCATATTCTCTTGTTAGTGACTGTATTTATCAAGAAAATCACAAACAATGATTTCTGGACCCCAGCAGTGACTTCAGTGTCTTTCAATGCCTTGACTTTAAAACTGGTACATGTGCTATTATCCTCGTTTTCATCCTCTGGGATTTTAGTGACCATCACAAAAGCCCATTGCCTTCCTATTCTTTCTAAATCAGAAACATGATCAGGTTTAGCATCTGCTAAAACAAATACATCTCCAGGCAGCGTTTTGTAGGGCTCCTTGCCATGAACACTGAATCTGTTTCTCCAGGACTCAACCTTAACATCATACAAATTTGATCCATATGGCTTAGATTCATCAAATGCAATTACTTCAGCGTAGGGCGCTTCTGATATAATCTCAATACTTGAATGCAGTTGTGCACGTGTTTCTTCCAGTAAGGGGTAAATGTATGACCCAAAATACTGGTGGACAGATTCAAACAACTGTGGAATATTTTCTACCTAAAAAGAATCAAACAAGGATTCAATTCAAAATGGAGTACCAAAAAAACTTCCTGGAAGTCAATAAGCTCAAATACGCGAATTAATCCACAGAAACATGCAACTAGTATAATTGTGTATTTGTTGTAGATGCAGCAACACTAATTAAGCCACAGATGAGAGGATGTCCGAAAGCTTCAACAAGATTAGTTTTACATATTTTCTGCGGGACATGATCTACAAGCATATAACAAACTGTTGCCATCATGTGTAAAAGTGAAGGTAAACTAAAGAACTCGATGGGGAAAAAGAAAATCCCTACGCTAATAATTCATCAAACGTTCATTTCAAGTAGCCTCATATGAGAGGTGTTGATTGATCAGCTCTCTAAACAACGCAAAATGAATATCCAATTATATTTGAAGGCCAATATATGTTAATTTAAATCACATTGTACAAGTAAAATTCCTCCTACCAACATATCATTATCACAAAATTAATATAAGAAAATAAAAATTTAAACAAACACATCTTTTTATTAACCCATTAGTACTATTCAAAATCTTGGTAGCTTTTTCCAGAAATGACACGCAAAAACGAAGCAGTCCTCAATATATATATATATAATTTTTTTTCTTGTTTATCTTTTGGTCTTGATATACACATTGATTGTCAAAGAGGAAAGTATAGAAGTAGTAACAAAAAGTAGAACTCCTTTTTTTTGTTACTTCCTTCTTCTGTACGCATCATCATCAATGAGCAACAAATGCTATAAATAATTCAAAAGGGATTGTAATAATTATCAAAACCAAGAGAAGGAAGAGAATGTTGGATCAAAGCAAACCTGGTTCTTGTAAAGGTTTTCATTGTAAATGTCTGCAAGGGACCAAGAAAGCAGAATCTCAAGGAAACCACGATCATTATGAAACCTGGCTCCCTTTGTGTTTGAGCTTTCTCCCTCCATCGTTTCCACTCTTCCAATATCTTTCTCACAGTCTGCAGATATCAATGATTGGAAACTTTGAAATCCTATAAAACAACATATGTAGGAGAGAAAGGAATGTGATTTCTTAGCTAGAAAGCAATGAACTTTGAAAGCAGAAGGAAACTAGGAATCATTTACCAAAAAGGTAAAGGTAAAAGAAGTAGTTCTTTGGAAAGAAAAAGGTATTGGTCTTCTCGTTTCCTCATTCCTTGTTGACCTTATAGGTCCTTCTTTTAGTTTTCCCTCGTACTAAAATATTTTTCTATTTTGTTCTTGGAATTTTCAAAACTTTTTTCGTACACATGTCACTGTACCATCATCCTCCGTTTGTAAAATCGTAAGAAAAAAAAAAAAACAAAACAAAAAAGTATTCAAAGGTCTCCATCTCACAAAAATGACGTGAAAGAAAGTCCAGTTAAGGGTTTTTCATCTTCCTTCAAATTTTATTGAATATCTTTCTATATTTTCTTCAAAATGTTACAAAATTTGTATTGGGAATAGGCGAACTGGGCTTTTTATGGTGAATGTTTTGAACAATCATTGATGGGTTGTGTGTGGTTCGTGCGAGTGTGCAGACTGTGGAATGAGCAGAGCAGAGCAGGGATGTTGTCGATGGATATGTAATGAACGTGTGGGGCCTTCCAAATGATCATCAAAGTATCGTCACCCAATGACGTGTATAATTAATGCTACTATGGGGCCCTCTTGTCTTTTCTATTCTTTTTATTAAAAACCTTTTTTGTACTACGTAGGTATGTATGTACCACAAATAAATTAATCTTCTATCTATCCCTTTTTACTTATTAGACCGAATAATATATTATTTATTATTTAGTAGAGTAGAAGGTTTAAACTATTTTATTAAGAGTAAACTCTTTTGTGAGATATTTGTGTGAATTTCAGCATTACTTTTTATTATTATGTTGTGCTTTTTCTTCTTTCTGTTTTTTCTTTTTTTTAATTGAAAAAAAAGAAAAAAAAAATCTCAGAGAGCATATTTGACAAATAATTTTGATTTTAGTCAAGAATTGTTGACTTTTGATGTGATATTAAATAAAAAAAATATTATAAATTTTTTTACATGGAAAAGTGTAAATTTTTTTTTAATGAGTATTTTATTTGAATAGTAATAAAAAAATATTTGATGTAATATAAAAAATATAAAAAAAATTGTTAAAAAATAATTAATTTAATATTAAAAATTAAAAAAAAAATTAAAATTATAAACAGTAAAATTAGCGTTATTTGCCAAACTGGCCATCTTCTTTTTTCCTTAATGGTTTATTTGGCATTCTGAAAATGTGACTAGTCTTGACAGCTTTTCAATTCTGAAAATGTGCACGAACACGCTCTCCGTCAAACGGCGAAGGAAAATCAAAACCAAAGTAAATAAATTCAAAAATTAATTAATTACAACACAATGGATAAACTTTTTTTTTTTGTTTTTACATACCTTAAAAACCAATGCCCGCCCATGCAGGATCCCAACTCCAACCCTTGGATTCTCTTACTTGTATTTTCTGCAGGGACCAGCGTCAACTTCTTCTTCTTCTTCTTCTTCCTTCAATCTTGTTATTCTTTGTGGAGAAAGTCATTTTTTTATCCTCTCGATCGCTTAACATGGAGAAGTGGGAAAGGTGGTGGTGACGGTCTGCGTTCCCAATAGAGCGGGGATAGGTTTGCTCTCTACGTCACCCGCGCCTGTTCACATCCATTTTAGGTGCAGGAAATATTGCATTAAATTTAAAAATGATTCTGCTTTAAGGATAGTGGAGGAGGCTCTTGTATCTTCTCCACATGCACCGTATTCACTCTAATATTCCTTACCTTAATCCTACCTTAGTTTATGGGTCATTTCAAGATAATAGGCTTAGTAGATGCTCGACCACGTTGACAGTGCACTGGGGAGGTAGAAATTTATTGTTGCATTAACCGAATTAAAAATATGATAAACATGATACGTGTATCACAAAAATTATATTTACCATAGTCAATAAATATGTGCCAAAATTAATAATAAAAAAATGATTAAAGTTCAGGGAAAGAGACCGGTAAAAAAAAGGTTTAAAGCTCAAATGTTATACTGCTTGTGCAAAAACGATTCAAGCAGTCTTTAGAAACATAAAGAAAGAAAAAAATTGTAGAGAAAAAACATGGTTAAAAAAAAAGATATATATATATATATATATATATGTATATGTATTTTTTTTTTTAGTGATGTGTGAACTCTAGTGACGAATTAGAAATTTGAGTGTTCAAAATTTTAGACTTTTAATTTTTGTTTGTAGATCTCGGCTAAAAAAGAAAAAAAAAAAAAGAGTGCAGAGAAAAACCCAACCCAACAAGCCTACTGTCGTCTTTTCTTTTTTTTTTTTTTTGTCACTACCATTTCACCTTCAATACTACCATTTAATTTTATAGCTTATTTGTTAGACAAAATGTTTACACATTTAATTTCTAACAATTGGGTTTTGATTTTTGACTGTCAGTTAGTTGTTTCCTTTCTTGATTTTTTTCTGCCACTTATAAAAGGAAGCTACCCTAAAACATATGACACAATCACCTTCGTACAACAATAAATCATGAAAGCAACTAAGCAAGCTTTTGTTTCAAACAAAAAAAAAAAGGAAGAGAGAAAGAAAGAGTTCAGCCTAATTCTCACATAAAGACAAAAAACTTGTAAGGGTCATTAAAACAAGGATAGAGCTGAACGTCCAGCGTCCAAAAATTCTCAGAAATGTGAGAATTTTCGAACAATGATAAAAATAAAATAAAATAAAATAAATTACATTAAAAACGGACGCTACACGTCCATCTAAACAAGGATAGAGCTGGACGTCCAATGTCAGAAAGTGTGAGGATTTTCGGACAATGATACCAAAAAAAAAAAAATTTACAACAAAAACGGACGCTACACGTCGGTCTAAGACGGACGCTACACGTCGGTTTAAGACGGACGTGTAGCATGACTCTTAAAACAAAGGCTTCACTCATTCAGTCATTAATCCTAAGAAGTCAATTTCTTTTTTCTTTTTTTCATTAATCCTAAAAAGTCAATTTTTTTATTTTATTTTTTTTTATTTATTTTATTTTTTAACATTTGGGAGGGCCACAGCCCCTTCAAGTCTCAACATCTTCATGATGGATCCTAGGTTAGATAAGCTCAATCTTGGACTAGCAGAAACATCTCCCGACATGTCTAAGACACTCCCGAACCCTAAAACGATTCGAACAAATCCTAGAACGACTCCTAAAGTCTCTGAAATAATTTAGGATTTAATCTAACCAAACTCTACGGTCTAAAATCATCATAACCAAACAAATACTCTTACTATGGTCTCTAATCAACTCGAATAACATAAATCATATTGTTGGAACTGGGGTCCAAAACTATAACGCCCTAAGAATTTAATTAATTTGTAATTAAATTTGTGGTTCGTCTCCCAACCTTAACTGCTCGAATTAAGACTCAGTGATACCTTTATTCTCTTGAAGAAAGAATATGTAAAGCATCAGCTTGAGAATTGTCCAGATTAAATCAATTAATTTAAATAACCCTAGATAATTTTTCTATAGGATACCCAAATAAGCTAACTAGTAACTGACTGAATCTGCTACTCATGGTCCAACTTGAGGGCATTTTTCGGGTGATATTTGAGGAGTTAGACCCTGTGTGACTAAGTAGGATGTGGAGAGCCGGAAGAGATTTCCAACGCGATATGATAGACATAGCCTACATTTTTTATGTTATGAAGGCTAAGCTTTAATTTTGATGTTTTGTCAGATTTGGGCTGTAATCCCTTATGTTATTTTGATAACTGGTCTTTAACTATACTTTTGGAGACATCAATATTTATGATAATAATGCTATTTTCAGTTATTCTGGTATTTTTTTATTTGTGGGTATTAGTTGTTATCTCGATTCTTTTTAAGTAACAAGTCTTCTGCTGTAGACTCTCACATCTGAAAGTGTATGATCCATGAGTTTTACCCTGGAGGAGTTTAAGGCTGGGAGGCAAATCGCTAAGTCATTTACCAGTTAAATGATTTTGTCAAAGCGTTACACTTGACCGATATGGGGGTGGCCGAACCATCCCCATAGACTATGAAGGTGGTTTCCCAAAGAGGAAAAAGTGGGTGGCTCGGCCATCCCCATGGCCTGGGTTGGTTTCAGCCACCCAAGCGGTTGGTTTGGGGGTGCCGAACCACCCCCATGAGCCATCCTAAGGGTAAAATCGTAGTTTTTTTTTCTTCTTCTTCTGGCTTTTTAGGGGTGGCCGAAAGCACCCCAGGCCAAACGGGGGTGTCAAGCCACCCCCAAGGGCTCTTAGGGTGGCTCAGCTACCCCCTTTGTCCTCTTTAGGGGTGGCTGGCCACCCATTTGCCCAAAGGGAGTGGCTCGAGCCACTCCCTCTTTTTTTTTTCTTTTTTCTTTTTTAATATTTTAAGTTTTTTAATTTTAATTCTTTTTTTTTTAGGGAAAATATATTTTTGCCCTTTAAACTGACAGCCGTTTTTGTTTAGCCCCCCCCCCCCAAAAAAATGACAGCTCATACACAAAATACATCAAACTACCTAAACCTTGTAAAATAGCCCACTCCGTCTACTTGAGCCGTCTGTTTGGACGGATCCGTGACCACGTGCGCCTCACGTGACCTTCCTACGTTCGCTCCCCATTTTGGCCTTCATTTAGCCCAGTGAATGCCTGTGTTGCCCTTCTTTAACAAGTGAAACGTTGCGTTTAACTACACCTTTAAGGCTTAACTTAATTTTTTTTGTTAAGTCTTAAATTCAAATCAGACACGCCAGTTGTTGAGAAACACTTCACTGAGTTAAGACACTGCCAAGTTGAAGAAACACCTCTCTCCCTTCCACCAGATTCCAACGCTACAAAATATTTTGGTTATTTCAAGCTGTTACGGTAAGAATTGTTACTGTCGTGCATGCATGATTTTCACAAAACCATA
Organism: Betula pendula; assembly: GCA_900184695.1. NCBI lineage: Eukaryota > Viridiplantae > Streptophyta > Magnoliopsida > Fagales > Betulaceae > Betula > Betula pendula. The sequence goes on along the minus strand of FXXK01000766.1, from coordinate 16,150 downwards.
TGAATAGCAGCAACTTGAATTAGGGTTGATGTGTTTAAAAATGTTTGCTAATTATAAGACATTTAGGACTTAAAATTAGTTGTGACTGTTCAATGCATGATTTCAGTAAAAGCCCCTTTTAAAATGGAAATTATTTTTGTGTGTTCCGAAAGGATTGAATGTCTATTTTTTGAAATTAGGGTTGATGGTTTAAAAAAATTTGGCTGGATTGTATAGACATTAGGACTTTGAAAATTAGTTGGGACTGTGTTCAGTGCATGATTTTCAGTAAAAGCCCCTTTTATAATGGATTATTTTGTGTGTCCAATGGTGAATGTCCTCTTTTTTGTGTGTCGTGGTTTTTTTTTGTTGTCCA
>FXXK01000766.1:3985-15770 GCA_900184695.1 Betula pendula | reverse complement strand
TTTCACAGCTTTAGTGTGCAAGAGCCACTTGTGTTGATTGCAGCATTGTTGGGGGCACAGTAAGAGTCGCTTACATCCCATTTCTGAAATACAGGGTAAAGAGCAGTGATATAGTGGTTGTTGTTGTCCCTGTCCCGGGTGACCCCGAGTTATGACAGTTCCACCACCTGACTTGGTGGTGCAATGATCTTATGTAACAGCCCGAACTGCCGTTGTGTTGGGATTCATTAAGTTTGAAGTAACACTGGTCCATAATTCTTCATCCCAACTCCCAATCTCAGAGCAGACACAGAGACCACAATCTTCTTTCAAGTCTGTTTGTACACGAGTGCAAAAGAAAGGAAAATAATCAATTAATGTCGTAAACAAATATGAATATCTGATAATCCAAAACCAGGCTTCTTAAGAAGATTAAAAGTAGGAAACTCCCTTGGCTTTATCAATGCATTACTTTGTTTGCTCCGCGATCAAGCTTATTTTTTTTGTAGTTAATCCAACTTGATCGCAGGTACCGATACTGTATCTTCCTTTTTCGGTCCATTGCTGTGTGTTATTGTCCATCATAAGTTGGACAGTCCCCAAATGTAATCTACAGTGGAAGTTAAAGCTAGTTACAAACTTCTTCCCCAATTACTTACCAAGAATTAGTCTCAAACCATTTGTTGTTAATGCTCTGGATTCCCATACATTTGCAACGCATGCCATATTCTCGTTTTAGGACTGTATTTACTCAGAAATTCAGCAAACAATGATTTCTGACCCCAGCGGACTTCGTGTCTGTTCAGATGCCTTTGACTGTAAAAACTCAGGTACATGTCGCGTATTTGGACCTCGGTTTGCTCTCGTGGATTTTAGTGTGACCATCACAAGGGCCCTTGCCTTCCTATTCTTTCGTAAATCAGAACAGATCAGGTTTAGCATTCGCTAAAGACAATTAATTCTCCAGGCGCGTTTGTAGGGGGCTCCTTGCATGAACACTGAATCTGTTTTCCAGGACTAAACCTTAACATCATACAAATTTTGATACCATGATGGCTTAGATTCATCAAATGGAGTTACTTTCAGGTAGGCGCTTTCTGAGTATGAGATTCTCAGGATGCTTGAATGCAGTTGTGCGAGCGTGTGTTCCAGAGGAGTAGAAATGGTTAGGTGACCCAAATACTTGGCGTTGGGCAGAGGCGAAGACAACTGTAGAGCGATTTCGTTACCTAGAAATGAATCGAGAACAAGGATTTCAATGTCAAGAAGGAGTTTACCATAAATTATGAAGCTCATTGGGGAGAAGCTGCAAGGATACGGCGAAGTAATCCATCTAGAGCAATCAACTAGGATAATTTGTAATTGTTGTGATGCAGCAACATAATTAGCCACAGATGAGAGGGATGTCCGGAAAAGCTTCTACAAGATTAGTTTTACATATTTTCTGCGGAATGATCTACAAGCATATAACAAACTGTTGCCATCTGTGTAAAAGTGAAGGTTAAAGTAAGAACTCGATGGGGAGTAAATCCCTACGCTAATAATTCATCAACGTTCATTTCAAGTAGCCTCATATTAGAGTGTGGTTGATGATAGCTCTCTAAACAACGAAAATGAATATCCAATTATATGTTGAGGCAATATATGTTATTTAATCACATGTACTAAAATTCTCCTTACCAACATATCTTATCACAAATAATATAAGAAATTAAAATTTAAACAACACATCTTTTTATTACCCATTAGTATTTCAAAATCTTTGGGCATTTTTCAGAATGACACGCAAAACGAAGCAGTCTCAAGTATCGGTATATATATATTTTTCTTGTTGTTTTGTCTTGATTATACATTTATTGTCAAGAGGAAAGTATGAATGTAGTAACAAAAAGTAGAACTCCTTTTTTTGGTTTCCTTTTCTGTACGCATCATCATTCATTGAGCAACAAATGCTATAAATAATTCAAAAGGGATTGTAATAATTATCAAAGCAAGAGAAGGGAGAATGTTGGTCAAGCAAAACCTGGTTCTTGTAAGGTTTTCATTGTAAATGTCTGCAGGACAAGAAAGCAGAATCTCAAGGAACACGTGATTATGAAACCTGGCTCCCTTTGTGTTTGAGCTTTCTCCTCCATCGTTTTCACTCTTTTTCAATATCTTTCTCACAGTTCTTGGCAGATATCAATGATTGGAACATTTGAAATCCTATAAAACAACATATGTAGGAGAGAAAGGAATGTGATTTCTTAGCTAGAAGCAATGCTTTTGAAAGCAGAAGAACTAGGAATCATTTACCAAAGGTAAGGTAAAGATAGTTCTTTGGAAAGAAAAAGGTATTGGTCTTCTCGTTTCCTCATTCCTTTGTTGTCCTTAGTCTTTTTAGTCCTCGTACTAAATATTTTTCTATTTTGTTCTTGAATTTCAAACTTTTTTCGTAAACATGTCCTGCTCATCATCCTCCGTTTGTAAATCGTAAGAAAAAAAAAAAACAAAACAAAAAGTATTTCAAGGTCTCCATCTCACAAAATGACGTGAAAGAAGTCCATTAAGGGTTTTTATCTTCCTTCACATTTTATTGAATATCTTTCTTATTTTCTTAAAATGTTACAAATTTGTTATTGGGAATAGGCGAACTGGCTTTTTATGGTGAATGTTTTGCAATCATTGATGGTTGTGTGTGGTCGTGCGGAGGGTGCAGACTGTGGAATGAGCAAGCAGAGGCAGGGATGTTGTCGATGGATATGTAATGAACGTGTGGGCCTTCCAAATGTCATCAAAGTATCGTCACCAATGACGTGTATAATTAATGCTCTTATGGGCCCTCTTGTCTTTCTATCTTTTTATTAAAACCTTTTTTGTACTACGTACGTATGTATGTACACAATAATTATCTTCTATTCTATCCCTTTTTACTATGTAGACGAATATATTATTTATTATTTAGTTAGGTAGAAGGTTTAACTATTTATTAGTAAACTCTTTTGTTGAGTATTTGTGTGAATTTCAGCATTACTCTTTTATTTTATGTTGTGCTTTTTCTCTTTCTGTTTTTTTTTTTTTTAATTGGAAAAAAAAAGAAAAAAAATCTCAGAGAGCATATTTGACAAATAATTTTTGATTTTAGTCAAGATTATTGACTTTTGATGTGATATTAAATAAAAAAATATTATAAATTTTTACTGAAAGTGAAATTTTTTTTTAATGAGTTTTTTTGAATAGTATAAAAAATTTTGAGTTAATATAAAAAATATAAAATTGTTAAAATATTAATTTAATATTAAATTAAAAAAAAATAAATTATAAACAGTAAATTAGCGTTATTTTGCAGCTTCTTTTTTCTTAATGGTTTATTTGGATTCTGAAAATGTTGACTAGTCTTGACAGCTTTTTCAATTCTGAAAATGTGCCACGACCGCTCTCCGTCAAACGGCGAAGGAAATCAAAACCAGTAATAATTTCAAAAATTAATTAATTCAACACATGGATAACTTTTTTTTTTTTTTTCATCCTTACAACCAATGCCGGGCCCATGCAGGATCAACTCAACTTTGGATTCTCTTCTTGTATTTTCTGCAGGGACCAGCGTCAACTTCTTCTTCTTCTTCTTCTTCTTCAATCTTGTTATTCTTTTGGGGTTTAGAATCATTTTTTATACTCTCGATCGCTAACATGGAGAAGTGGAAAGGTGGTGGTGACGGTTGCGTTCCCAAGAGAGCGGGATAGGTCTGCTTCTCTCGTCATCCGCGCCTGTTCACATCTTTTATGTTGCAGGAAATATTGCATTAAATTTGAAAAAATGATTCTGCTTTATAGGATAGTGGAGGAGGCTCTTTGTATCTTCTCACATGCCGTATTCACTTATTATTCCTTACCTTAATCCTATTAGTTTATGGGTCATTTCAAGATATTTAGCTTAGTAGATGCTCGACATGTTGACAGTGCACTGGGGAGTAGTAAATTTTATTGTTGCATTAACTGAATTAAAAATATGATAAACGTGTTTATCACAAAATTTATTTTTGCCCATAGTCAATAAAATATGTTGCAAAATTAATTAAAAAAATGATTTAAGTTCAAGAGAAAGAGACCGGTAAAAAAAAAGGTTTAAGCTCAAATGTTATACTCTTGTGCAAAAAAAAACGATTCAAGCAGTCTTTAGAAACATAAAGAAAAAAAATTGTAGAGAAAAACATTGGTTAAAAAAAAGATTTATTATATACAGGTATCTATTATAGTATATATAGTATTGTATTTTTATTTATGTGATGTGTGAAACTTAGTGGAATTGAAATTTGAGTGTTCAAATTTGACTTTTAATTTTGTTTGTAGATCTCGGCTAAAAGAGAAAAAAAAAAAAAAGAGTGCAGAGAAAAACCCAACCCAAGCAAGCTCCTGTCGTCTTTTTTTCTTTTTTTTTTCTTTTCTTTTTTTTTTTTTTTTGTGTCACTACCATTTCACCTTAATACTACCATTTAATTTTATAGCTATTTTTTACACTTAAATGGTTTACAATTTAATTCTAACAATTGGTTTTGATTTTTGACTGTAGTTAGTTGTTTCCTTTCTTGATTTTTTCTGGCACTTATAAAAGAAGCTACCTAAACATATGACCAATCACCTTCGTCAACAATAAATCATGAAGCAACTAAGCAGCTTTTGTTCAGACAATAAAAAAAAAAAGGAAGAGAGAAAGAAAGAGTTCAGCCTAATTCTCACATAAAGACAAAAACTTGTAAGGGTCATTAAAACAAGGATAGAGGCTGAACGTCCAGCGTCCAAAAATCTCAGAAATGTGAGATTTTCGAACAATGATAAAAATAAAATAAAAAATAAAATTACATTAAAAACGGACGACTACACGTCCTCTAAACAAGGATAGAGCTGGACGTCCAATGTCAGAAAGTGTGAGGATTTCGGACAATTGATACCAAAAAAAAAAAAAAAATTTACAATAAAAACGAGACGCTTACACGTCGGTCTAAGACGGACGTGTAGCATAACTCTTAAAAAAGGCTTCACTCATTCAGTCATTAATCCTAAGAATCAATTCTCTTTTTCTTTTTCATTAATCCTAAGAAGTCAATTTTTTTTTATTTTTTTTATTTATTATTTTTAACATTTGGGAGGGCCACAGCCCTTCAAGTCTCAACATCTTCATGATGGATCCTTAGGTTAGATAAGATCAATCTTGGACTAGCAGAAACATCTCCCACATGTCTAAGACACTCCCGACCCTAAAACGATTCGAAAAATCCTAGAACAACTCCTAAAGTCTCTGAAATAATTTAGGATTTAATCTACCAAACTCTACGGTCTAAAATCATCATAACCAACAAATACTTCTTTACTATGGTCTCTAATCAACTCGAATTACATAAATCATATTGTTGGAACTGGGCTCCAAAACTATAAACCCTAAGAATTTAATTAACTTGAATTTAAATTTGGGTTCGTCTCCCAACCTTGACTGCTCGAATAAGACTCAGTGATACCTTTATTTCTTGAAGAAAGAATTATGTAAAGCATCAGCTTGAGAACTTGTCAGATTAATCAAATTAATTTAAATAACCTAGATAATTTTCTATAGGTACCCAAATAAGCGTAACTAGTAACTGACTGATCTGCTACTCATGGCTCAACTTTGAGGGCATTTTTCGGGTGATTATTTGAGGAGTTAGGACCTTGTGTGATTAAGTAGGATGTGGAGAGCGGGAATTAGTTTCCAACGCGATATGTGATAGACATAGCCTACATTTTTTATGTTATTGAAGGCTAAGCTTTAATTTGATGTGTTTGTCAGATTTGGGCTGTAATCCCTTATATTATTTTTGATAACTGGTCTTTAACTATACTTTTGGGACATCTAATTTTTATGATAAATAATGCTATTTCAGTTTATTCTGGTTTTTTTATTTGGTGGGTATTAGTTGTTATCTCGATTCTTTTAAGTAACAAGTCTTCTGCTTTGTGACTCTCACATCTGAAGTGTATGATCCATGAGTTTTACCCTGGAGAGTTTAAGCTGGGAGCCAAATCGCTAAGTCATTTACCAGTTAAATGATTTTGTCAAAGCGTTACACTTGCCGATTATGGGGGTGGCCGAACCTCCCATAACTATGAAGTGGTTTCCAAAGAGGAAAAAGTGGTGGGCTCGCCTCCCCATTTGGTCTGGGGTGGTTTCAGCCACCCAGCGGTTGGTTTGGGGGTGCGAACCACCCCATGAGCCATCCTAAGGGTAAAATCGTAGTTTTTTTTTCTTCTTCTTCTGGCTTTTTAGGGGTGGCCGAAACCACCCAGGCCAAACGGGGGTGTCAGCCCCCCAAGGGCTCTTAGGTGGCTCAGCTACCCTTTGTCCTCTTTTAGGGGTGGCTGGCCACCCTATTTGCCCAAAAGGAGTGGCTCGAGCCACTCCCTCTTTTTTTTTTCTTTTTCTTTTTTTATTATTTTTAAGTTTTTTATTTTTTAATTTCTTTTTTTTTTAGGGAAAATATATTTTGCCCCTTAAACTTGACAGCCGGTTTTTGTTTAGCCCCCCCCCCCAAAAAAAATGACAGCTCATACACAAAATACATCAAACTACCTAACCTTGCGTAAAATAGCCCACTCCGTCTACTTGAGCCGTCTGTTTGGACGGATCCGTGACCACGTGCGCCTCGCTGACCTTCCTACGTTCGTCTCCCTTTTGGCCTTCATTTAGCCCATGAATGCCTGTGTTGGCCCTTTTTAAACCAAGTGAAACGTTGCGTTTACTACACCTTTAAGGCTAACTTAATTTTTTTTGTTAAGTCTTAAATCCAAATCAGACACGCCAGAGTTTTAGAAACACTTCACTGAGTTAAGACACTGCCAAGTTTGAAGAACCACTCTTCCCTTCCACTAGACTCCAACGCTACAAAATATTTTGCGTTATTTCAGCTAGTTACGGTAAGAATAATTGTTCTGTCGTGTTGCATGATTTTCACAAAACCATATGAATAGCAGCAACTTGAATTAGGGTTGATGTGTTTAAAATGTTTTGCTAATTATAAGACATTTAGGACTTAAAATTAGTTGTGACTGTTCAATGCATGATTTTCAGTAAAAGCCCCTTTTAAAATGGAATTTTTTTGTGTGTCCGAAAGGATTGAATGTCTATTTTATTGAAATTAGGGTTGATGTGTTTAAAAAAATTTTGGTGATTTAAGACATTTAGGACTTGAAATTAGTTGGGACTGGTTCAGTGCATGATTTTCAGTAAAGCCCCTTTTATAATTGGATTATTTTGTGTGTCCCGAAAGGGTTGAATGTCCTTTTTTTTTTGTGTGTGTGTCCCAGTGGGCATTTTTAACAATATCTTTGCTTTGTCGTTGGCTTTGTCTAAAGTAGTGTGTGGTTGATCCCATGTGATAGATAAATGGGTAAGACATCAGACATTTTAAAAAGTTGTTGTTGTTGTGGACAGTTCCCATTATGTGGCCCCAACGGATTGCATTATACTAACTATACTTAGGTTTTAATGCATAAACAATGGACAACAATGTAAAAATGCTGCTGTCATTGGTTGTTTATTATATTTTTGTCTAATTGTGGTCCCATACCTTTGTATTATGTTACTGTCAATGATATTTGTTTGTGTTTGATTTGGTGAAAGTTCATGTCCTGCCTTTATTTTTGAGAAAGTACATTAACGTTAAACTTTCATTTATGTTTTGTTTTATTTTTTTAATTTAATATTAAGGATGGCTGGAAAAGAGTTTGTGCTGGAGGTGCATTATGGGGGTAAGATGAATAGGGAGTTTAGGTGCACATATGTGGAGGGTGACGTAGATGTCTGTGAGAATAAATATGACTCTGACTTATTGTTATTTTTTGTGCTTGAGGATATTGTTAAAAAATATGGATACAAGTCGGGGGACCTTCTTTATTACTTAGTTCCAGGTTCTGATCTTCAAAATGGTCTTAGATTAATTACATCAGACCATGACATGATGGGTATGGTTGATGTACATAAAGAGTCAAAAATTATATGTTGTACCTTGTATCCTTTGGTGATCGTAAAACTTATGCTGAGGATGATGAGGATGATGAGTATGATTATGATAATGAGGGTGAGGATGATGGTGGGCATTCTAGGATTGATAGAGACGATCTATATTGGGATGAGATTTATGAGCCTGATTTGTTTAATGAAAAAAACGATGCTGGTAGGTCATCCATGAATGGGCCAAGGGTTGAAGAAGGTGAGAATGAGAAGGGCCATGAGGATGGGCATAATGAGGGTGAAAAGGATGGAGGTCCTAGTGGTTCTTGTAGGGCAGGGGCCAGTGGATTTGATGATGATATTAAGGATGAAGGAGATTCAGACATGGCTGCTAGTGACATCATTATCTCTGCCCCCAATAATGATGAGGAGGATGATATTGTATTGCAACCTCGGCCTGCATGTGTTTCCAAACATGATGAGTTCCAGATGTCTGACCTAAAGAACCCGAAATTGTCCGTAGGGCAGAAATTCCCTTCAATCAAAGTCTTTAGAGAAGCTATTAGAGAGGATAATTTGCAAAAGGGTAAGGATGTACGTTTCAAAAAGAATTATTTGGCCAGGTGTATAGTGGTATGCACGGGACCCGGGTTGTGATTATAGGGTTTATGGTGTTAAGTGCAAGGAAGACGAATCTTTTGAGATTAGATCATATCGACCAAGACACACATGTACCTAGAAGCATAAGAATAAGATTGTAAATTCTAAATGGATTGCAGAGAGATTAATTGCAAAGTTTAGAACACAACCCAACATCCCTATCTTGGCCCTTCTAGGTAAAGTTAAGGACAAGTGGGGTGTAGACCCTAATTCTTGGCAGTTGTATAGGTCTCGAAGGTTGGCTAAGGATATGATTCAAGGTAAGCATAAGGAACAGTATCACAGACTTTGTGACTATTGTGAGACTTTGTGACTATTGTAATGATCAAGGTGGATAGACCTCTCGCGGAATCTCCGGCTAGGTTCCACAGGTTGTATTTTTCCCTAGCTGCCATGAAGAGGGGGTTTTGTAGCTGGCTGTAGGCCACTTATTGGATTGGATAGGTGTTTTTTAAAAGGGACATTTAAGGGGCAACTTCTGTCGACAGTTGGAAGAGACGGGAATAATAACATGTACCTGCTCGCAATTGCAATAGTTGAAGCAGAAGTGAAGGATAGCTGGACTTGGTCTTTGCAAACTCTCTTATCCGATCTTGGCACACCACCTGCACAAGGGTGGACATTTATTTCTGATCGCCAAAAGGTGACAATTTATTACTTTCCATTTTATTTTTGATGATGTATATTGTTGTTTTTTACTAATGGTGAATATCCTAATTAAAATATGCTTGGCTAATTTGCAGGGTTTGGTACTGAGTTTCGATGAGGTTACCCTTGGTGCTGACCATCGTTTTTGCGTCCGCCATTTGTACACAAACTACAGAGATTATGGACATTGTGGGATGGCGTTGAAGGATAAATTATGGGTTGCGGTTGTGGCTACAGCTTACACCGAAACTGATTTCAACAAAAGCAATGGAGGAGATTAAAGCAATAAGCGCAGATGCCCATGAGTATTTGTCGACGGTTGACCCAAGTGCGTGGTCAAGAGCTTGGTTCAACGAATTCCCTAAGTGCGATCTACTTGTGAACAATCTGTGCGAGTGTTTCAACTCATACATCCTAAAAGACAATGATCAACCGATAATAACAATGCTGGAAATGATAAGGAAGATGTTGATGAAACGGTATCAGGCAAAGAGGGATGGCATAAGAACAATAATCGGCAGAATTTGTCCAAGAATTGTTCAAAAATTGGATGAAATTGGGGAGGAGGCCATCCATTGCTACAACACTTATGCCGGGAATGGGATGTTTGAAGTGAGTCTTCGAAATAAAAAGTATGTGGTCAATCTGATTAGTAGAACTTGTGGTTGTAGACAGTGGGACTTGACAGGAATCCCATGTCCCCATGTAATGTCGGCAATTTGGTTCGACCATACAAACCCTGTGGACTACGGACGACTATTACAGTGTGGAAACGTATAAGAAGGCATACGATGAAATTGTGTATCCAATACCTGGCGAGGATTAATGGATGCATACCGAACATGAGAAGTTAGAACCACCTGTGTATAGAATACCACCCGGTAAGCCTAGGAAAGTAAAGATTAGAGGACCGGATGAGCCTAAAAATCCTTATAGGATGAGGAAGGATGGTATTATAATGAAGTGCTCTAGATGTCAGATAGTAGGGCACAATACAAAAACATGTCCGCAGAGGAAGATAGATGCAGTAAATTACAGAGGACCTACCACAACTCCAACACAAAAAGAGGTGAGCTATTTACACTGTTTGAACCTTTTTGGTTTGTATAATGTTTTGGACAACTCAATGTTAATTCATTTTCATTATACTGTTTACATGTGCAAGATAATGGGACAAATTTGCATGATCAAAATTCAACTCCACATTCAAACCTTACCACTACAGCAGTAAGTGCTCTATACTCTAATCATGTTCTAAACTTGGTAATGCTTCTAAACTTATGACAGTTACAATTTAGTAATGCTTCTAAACTTGTGACAGCCACAACGTAGAGGTCGAGGTAGGGGAAGTGGTAGGGAAAGTGGCAGGGGTAGTGTCCAGCCTACCCTACAAGGAGTAGAGGTCATTCCAAGAAGTGGACCAAGGACTAGGGGTGGACCAAGGACTAGGGGTATCAGGATAGGGGTAGGGGTCACTCTACCCCACAACTGCCCCCTAGTTTTTCAACTCTAGTTGCATCTAGTAGCATGGGTCAGCATACCCCACATTTTGGTAATGCTTCAAAGGTTAGTGGTTTCAATTAAAAATGTGTTGTTTCAAACAAATTTGACTAATCCTGTGACATTGACATTTTTTTATAGCTTTAAGTATAGAGATATAACTTGCTAATATTTCTTAGTCTCAAGGTATTGTCAACACTGTCCGATTGTATGGACCTCCACAGTCACAACAACCGCAGTGTACAACACAACCGCAGTCGGCCAACGCTTGTAGTGTAAGTAATCCAAGTTCAATTACCATTTGTTTGGCTCATTTTTTTGTTAATGCATTTTTTACAACTGGTTATATTTTTCAGTCTCAAGGTAATGTCAATACTGTAAAGTTGTATGGACCTCCAAAATCTCGAGAAACACAGCAGATTGGAAGTCAATCACTATTGCCTCCTGCGTACCCAAGACTTGAGTAGCAGTTGAAGGGGTGGAATAGATGTGCAGCATCAAAACCACCTGTTGTTACTGGAGGGATTGCTTCAAGGCTACGGGCATCAGATGGGGTGAGGGGTCAATGTGGCACATTTCATGGAAAGATAGATGATATTGTTGTTGACCTAGATTCTGATACAGATCACATTGAGACATCACAATTGGGTGGAAATCCTGGTAGAGGAGCAGGTTCATCAAGGCCACTGACCAGTGGGAAAAAAAGCATTGTACCGACAGTTGAGAAGGCCCTTGAAATAATGGAGTCCAAGAATAAAAAGAGGAAGAAACCAGAATGGCAGAAGTATTAGAATGCAATTGAATGGGTGTAGTATAATCGTACTATATGGATGTATATTGTTACATTGCTATTTATGGTTATGGATGCATTTTTTGTTAAGCTAAATTGATGTTTTCATAAGACGAACAGAGTTGTTAAGTATATTTGGAAGACTATGGTCTTTAGAAAACATACTATTGGCAGGTATTATTTTCAAACTATTGTAAGTCAAAGATTTTGCTTGTAATATGTATGAGGTATTTCTGGTATATTATATT
>FXXK01000765.1:209185-219231 GCA_900184695.1 Betula pendula | reverse complement strand
AATGAATTGTTTTCCATAAGAAAAATATTTAAGGCCTTAATTATAATCGATATTCTCTAATTAAGGCCCCCAATTAATAATATTAATGAAAATTTATTCCATAAAAAAATATTTAAGGCATAATTATACAAAATTATCTCTAGTAAGGCCCCAAATTATGGTAAAATTGATAGCATTAAATAAGGGAATCAAATAATAGCTTTTGTCTACACATGTTAAAAAATATAACATTTATGATTGGAGTCCAACGTTCAAAATAAAATTTTTTTAAAAATTAAATGTTAAAAATATAGAAAGTCTCTAAATCTTTTAATCAATTACGAATTCTCTCTTTATAAGTTTCTATTTTTCTCTATTTATCTATTAAGTCTTATTCAAATTCAATTTCCTCTTTTTTTCGAGCTAACGAGTCGAGTTAAGTTGGCCAAGTCAAGCCTTAAACGAGCCAGGCTCGCGATTCCTAAACGAGTCGGCAAGCCGGTTCGATCGAGCCTTAAATGAGCTAGGCTTGCGAGCCCCTATCGGGTTTTGTCGAGCGAGTCGGGTATGTATCACTAACTAATCGGGCGGGTTTGTATAGTAATAAACGAGTTTGTACAGTACCAATCTCGAGTTCGGGCCGAGTTTAATCGGGCGAGTATCGGGTAGACTGTCGGAAAGACTGGCTCGTTTGCAGCCCTACTCTTATCGCAATAGCTCCAAAACCATTGGGCAATTTTTCTATTTAGCTTCATCTTACACTCAAAATCTGGTGGCTCAACGCTTTTTGTGTAGAAAAAGTTTGTGCGGTTTAACCAAAGAAATTTTAATAGAGAATTAGCATGAATGCTCTATGATCAAATATGTGATGACCCAATCCATAATTACATTGTAACTATATATATATATATATTTTTTTTTTGAAAACATACAGTATTCATGAATCGGATTAATCACCACAGTGATAGAAACACCTCTCATACATGTATCTCATAACGTATCATGAGATTTATATCTATTACATCAGAGTCACATATCACATTATATATACTGAGCAGAAACATTTATATTCAAAGGGAGTAAACATACACGTAGAGCTGACAATTAAAAATACTACTGATTAAAAGTTTACAATGTAAATATATAAAAGAACGGCTATACAAACGTGTTATAGACGACACAAGCCAATATACAAAATAATGTTTGTGAAAACATCATAACCATAATACAAAAGAATAGACTATCTATCAAGTCTATACAAAATAACTATGGCTCTGCTTGGTAACGCCCCAAGTTCCATCCCCTTTTATCGTGCAGTGTGCAGGGCACACTGCACGTCAACACATCTGCAATTTTGTTAGGGAAAAAAAAATTGGTTAAAAAGCCCCTAATTTGTGCAATATTCGTGTGGTTTTTCATTAAATGAATAATTGGGGCATTTTTGGGAAGAAAAGGCTTGAAAACTTTTAGCGGCATTGTTAGACCGAATTTTTTTATTTCCCAACAAAATTGCAGATGTGTTGACGTGTAGTGCTGCCCTGCACACTGCACTGATAAAAGGGGATGAGCTTGGGGCGTTACCAAGCAGAGCCTAATGTCTCACGACATCCGTTGTAATAGCTGACATAGTAGGTTATAGGATCATCATCTAGGCTCTTAGTATTTACACCAATATCTATGTAACTATAGAGATCATCCATGATTACATAGCGAAAAAGAGAATAAGTGAGTCAACAGTCTTAATGAATAAAAAGCTACTGAGTTTTCATAAAGAACCGAAAAGTTAATTTACATGAGTTTACAATAACAGCTACTAAAATATGACATTTATTTTGAAACATGAGGCAGCTGATGAAGTAAACACATGTAGTCATAAAATATCTGAAATATAATAATAACTGAGTACATACATGTACGTTCCAGTCTCCCGCCTGTACTAATACACATACGTGTTCAACTATGTCATAAATATATCATATAACTTAGCTATACTCATATACAAGCATTCATTATCTTATAAGTGAAAACACAAGCATATAAGCATATATAAGCAATAAAACATAAATCTAATATGCAGCTAATCGTAAGAATATACATGTGTTTTTCAATTAAACCTCATATGCATACTAATATGTCAATGATCAATAAAACAAAACTCATCATATAAATATACATATGTATTTTCCCATTAAACCTCATATGTATATTAATACGTCTATGATCAATAAAACATAAATTATCATATAAATATCTCATAAATCAATCATAAAATCATCATGTTCATCATGCAATGCTCTGTAACTTTGGTATGTGATGACTCCATCCCAAGATGTCTTACTTTGTGTCACTGGACCTAACCACCAACAACACTACTCATGTTGCGTTTTTATGTGAGGACCCCTAGGTAGGTCTTATGCCATAACCCTTGGGCAAATCTTATGCCAGCTATAGCTATAACCCTCACCAGACTGCCATGTAGCCCTCACCAAGCTGTCATCCATTACTCTTATATTTCTTAAATAGCATTAACACTCTTTAACTATAGCTCATCTCTTAGTACAAACATCAATGTGGCACTATGAAACTTAATCAACTTAATCATTTTGTCATATATCATTTTTCAAATACTAATAGTAAATCAAGTTCCATAAAATTCAACATATCAATATGTATCCGCCATAATCATAAATCACAATAAATCATCAAGATTCACCATAAATCACTCATAAAATAATCATAAATCTCAAGAAGATAATTAAAAGCCTATATCATATGTTATCATAAAATATCATCAGTTCATCTTTTAAACCATCATATTATTCCTTCAAAATTCCTTAAAAATATTTATTTTATTTAGCAAGTACAACATCTACTAAACATTGAAAACAAAATATCAAACATTTTAAGGCGTGTATCACTCTTAGTAAGTATAAATACTTACTAATTTTGCTTGTTGAATTGACTTCTAAACCAATGTCCAAGCAATGCCCACTGCATATACACATTGTTACAACATCAATAGCTATACATTCTAATTCTCAAAGCCCAATAACCATGATACTTGAAAACACAAGTATCAATGTGGCCATAAGTAACCTACAGAATTCTAGGGTTTCAAATAACATTTAAACAACCTATATAATTAACCCATAGTGGATTACTAGAGTTAGACATCATAAAACTTTATAATACTCACTATGAAAAATCTAGGGTTTTGGACATTTACCTAAAAACTTGAAAAAAATTCAAAGTTGTGCACTGCGGAACTTCAACCTGATGTAAAGAATGCACAAACCAACGAGAATTTTAAGAAAAGAATCAATACTAAGCTACACATTCAAGAATATAGCCTAAGCATTGAGAATTTAGAATTTCAAGAATTTTTACCTTGAATCGATCGGTGGAAATAGGTTTCCAACCCCGAGAATCTTGATTCTGATGTTAGAAATGTGATTGGAAGCTCCCAAAGATCAATACCCAAGGTTTGGGTATAAACCCTATGAGAGAAAAAAGAGAAAACCGCGGAAAAAGAGAAGAAAAATCAGAAAATGAGCTAAAAATCGTGTCCCAACTATTTATTGTTAAATGAATAGTGTCACCATCCGGACTATTAAATGATCCATCCGGACGACAATGCACAAGGTCCGTTTGGACCATACTGTGGACGCTGCTGCAAACGAGGCTCACTGGATGAGCTCGTCTGGACGACACTGCAGACGAACGCTACTGTCTGAACAGTAGCTCGGTTCGTCCAGACCGCTACAGACGAGGCTGCGGACGATCAACACTGGGTGACAACCGTCCAGATGACAATGCCACTGTCCGTACAATAATGCCACCTTTTTACCCGTGACTTTTAAGATGATGTTTAATCCTTAATTAAAATTCTTAAGCGTTACATCCCTCCCTCCTTATAGAAATTTCGTCTTCGAAATTACACTCATCATAAAATTATGCATCAAATTAAATCTAAAAGCTTGTAAAGCAAATTTAGAAGCATACATACTGTAATGTGAGACGTAACATACATGATTACTCGAATAAGTGCGGATATCAGTTTCGCATATCCGACTCAAGTTTTCATGAAGCTTCTTCGACGGCATGATTCCTCCATAGGACTTTGACTAATGGTATGGTTTTGGTCCTCAACTATTGCTCCTTGCGATCCAAGATTTGCACTGGGAGCTCTTCATATGTTAGATTTGGCTGAATATTAAGATGCTCGTAGCTTATGATGTGCAAAGGATCATGAACACACTTCCACAATTGAGAGACATGGAATATATCATGTACTCCCTCTAAATTAGGCAGCAACTCAATCTTGTACCTTAAAGGACTTACACACTTTAGCATTTGAAAGGGTTCAACATACCTTGGACTAAGCTTGCCTTTCTTGCCAAATCACATCACGCCCCTCATTGATGACACCTTGAGATACACAAGGCCACCAACTTCAAATTCAAGTGTGCAACGATGCTTATCCGCATAACTCTTTTGTCGACTTTGCGCAATTAGCATCCGCTTACGAATAAGCGTTACTTTATATTTTGTGTCTTGAATCATCTCCGGACCCAACAATTGTTGTTCTCTGACTTCATCCCATACAAAAGTGATCTACACTTGTGCCCATATAATGCTTCCTACAGTGCCATGCCAATAGTTACTTGAAAACTGTTATTGTAAGTAAATTCAACTAGAGGCAAATAGCGAATCCAACTACCTTTGAAGTCGAGCACACATAGCCGAAGCATATCCTTAAGTGTTTGAATGGTTCTCTCAAATTAGCCATCTGACTGAGGATAATAGGCTGTGTTAAAGTTCAACTTTGTCCCTATAGTTTCATGTAATTTCTTCCAAAACTTGGATGTGAATCATGGGTCACGATCCGAAACAATGGAAACAGGTACTCCATGCAAACGAACTACTTCACATACCTATAACTCTGTCATCTTCTCCATAGAATTCGTGATCTTAAACGGAAGAAAATGGGCACTTTCAGTGAGTCTGTCGACAATTACCCATATGACATCTTGACTGCTAGGTGCTTTTCGCAAACCCACAATAAAATCGATGGTTATTTGATCTCATTTCCACAAAGGAATCTCAAGTGGTTAAAGTTGACCTACAGGCTTCTGATGTTTGGCTTTCACCAGTTGGCACGATGGACACCATGCAACATACTCAGCAATTTTACGCTTCATGCCATTCTACCAAAACTTCTTCTTCAAATCTTAATACATCTTGGTATTGTCAGGATGAACAATGAACTTGTTTGATGAGCTTCATGAAGGATCTCCTCCTTCAAGTTAGCATCATTAGGTATCACAGTTCTGTCATCCTTAGGCTTCAAAACACCGTCATTGGCAATATAGAAGCTAGATGCTTCTCCCCGTTTGGCTTCATTTATGAGCTCTTGCAACTCGAGATCATCCTCTTGTGCTTGCTTAATTCTTGCTGTGGATGAGATGAGGGCAGTCGCTACTGAGTGAACAGTGGCAAGAGACCCTCCGGACGATGCTGCAGACGAGGCTCACTGGATGAGCTGGTCCGGACAATATTGCGGACAAACGCTACTGACTGAACAGTAGCTGGGTTCGTCCGGACCACTGCGGACAATCAACACTAGGTGACAACCGTCCGGACGACAATGTCACCGTCTGGACACCCAAGGTGAATTTTCACTTGTTAATTACCTTTTTGCCCTTAACTTTTAAGATAATTTTTAATCCTTAATTAAAATTCTTGGGTGTTAGAAAATAACTCTGTACGAAATTGCAATCGCCACTATAAATAATTAACACTTCTAGTCATGAAATAATTAAACCCACATCTCGTTTGTACTTCACTGCAGGCGATATTACGATATTGCAAACTATTAGGTTTTTAGCTTGCTCATTGGGTGTCTATTTTTTATTCAACGAAAAAATGTAAAATTAGTCTATATGATTTATCTAATTTGCAATTAGATCTATGTGGTATTAAAATGAACTCACAGGTCCCTGAGATATGCCAAAAAAAAATAATTTACTCCCTAAAGTCAAAGTATGTCAACTGATTTAACAGATTTGGTTAGTGTGACACTGACTTATATAGGTTTTTAGCTTGCTCATTGGGTGTCTATTTTTAATAATAGCGTTTTGAAATCGCTGCTTTTTAAAATCGCACTTATTAAAATCACAATTCTAAATAGGCCCTAAAAAGATAAATAGTTAAAATAACAAATAAAATTATTCTAAAAAAAAGAAAAAAATATAGAGAGTCAAATAAAAATGCTACTGGCGCCGTGTCATTCCATTTCTCTGCGTATATTCAAAAAGGTCGAGAATAATTTTGCATTTCTCGGCCCGTGTAGACTAATGGGGAGAAATGATTGGCGTCTAAAGAAACACCGATACATGCATACACAGTTTTCGGCGTTTCATGTGAACATCAATAAAATAAACACAATTAATGATCACCTTTTGTTTTTTTATTTTTCCGCAGCGATTGGCCGGCGAGAGAAACATTAATCGGTGCGTTTATAAGGAATTAAGTGGCATTTGTTAAATGGTCACAGACTCACAGCTTCATGTTTTGGTGCTATCGGAGTCGAGCCCCAAGACGGAATTAATATTTAACAACCACATGATCGGTGTGACTCTATTTTCTACAGTTCATACGCATTTGTCGTTTGTGACTGAGTGAGACGCTATACTTTGAACTTTTTCATATATTTCTCCACCTACCAAAAGATTTATATCTACCGCCACAGATTCTAACACAACTTTAGCTACTCTCCATATATTCAATTAAAATATATAGTGCATGGTAATTAATCTACTTTCCATCTTTCTTTCAACCGCTTGTACGCTGCTCTATTAATTTGTGTGCGCCGATAATGTAGTAAAGCCACCGACCTAAGTGGGAAATGGAGAAACAACCATGTGTGATTTCGCAAAGTTTATTCAAAGTAGCTGACATATGACATGACGACATATACATATATATATATCTATAATATAGACTGAAAGTAGCTGACAATAGCCACCGGACTTCAAATATTGCATGTGATGATAATTCATAAAATGATAAGCTTAATTATCGCCAGCTCATGAATTGCAGTGTCTTTTCCTCAAGAGTAAAAAGAATTAAAAAAAAAAAAAACAAAAACGGGGTGTGTTTTGCTAATACTTCCTACTGAGACGACTTGATGTGGACTACGTACGTACAATTTTAAATGACCAATATGTGGATGCTCTTCATTTCTTTTAATTCCTTTTGGTGGGATTAATGATATGGACGCCGAACCTAATTAGGATATTAAAAAAAAAATCAAGAAAGGGAAGAATTATATTAATTGAAGAATTAAGCTTTGAACTTTAATATCTGATTCTAATTAAGATTTCATGCAATTAGAAGATGGCGGACGCGCGGCGAAGAGCTAAATTGGTTATTTCTCACTAGCCTTCACCAGGAGCAGCCTTAATTGGTGCATGAATTATTGTCAAACTTTTGAACTCAAATGGACCCAAATGGACCCCGCCTACACACAGAAAAATACTCAAGAGGAACACGTTTTGACTTTAAGGTGTGTCTACACCTTTTTACAAAATATGCAAAATGAGTAATGACGTATCACATGACGTAATATATTGGCTCTGATGCATTATAAAAGGCCAAGAACTCTCGTTGTTTTCAACCATCAAGAGACCAAAGATGACTACCAAATACTGTCTAGTGCTGCTCCTTGGGGTGGTGCTTCTCGGCACTGCCTCACTAGCTGACCACCATGAGCCTTCCAAACACGACTACAAATCTCCTCCGAAGGGAGAAAAGCCACCCCCTAAACACAAACGCGACCCCCGTGAGCAGGAGGAGAAGCCATTCCCTGAACACAAACCACCTCCCAAGGGTAAGGGAGAGAAGCCTCCACCGGAGCACAAGCCACCACAGGGGATCACCCTGGACGCCGGTTACTAGAGTCGGCTTCCCTTGAACAAAAACCTCACCAAGGTGGATGGCAACACCCAAGGGAGAAAAGCCACCTCCAAAACACAAGCCCCGACCCCATTGATCATGGGGGAAAGCCATTTCCGAACACAAACCACCTCCAAAGGTAAGGGAGAGAAGCCTCCACCGAAGCACAAGCCACCACATGGTTGATCACCCTGGACGCCGTTTACTAGAGTCGTCTCCCCGATATCGACGCAAAACTCACCAGGGGGGGCAAACATCCCAAGGAGAAAAGCCACCCCAAAACACAAGGCCTCCGACCCCACGTGATCATGGGAGAAGCCATTCCCTGAACACAAAACCACCCCCAAGGGTAAGGGAGAGAACCTCACCGAAGCACAAGCCACCACATGGTGAGTCAACCCTGGACGCCGTTGCTGGAGTCGTCGTCCCTGAAACAAAACTCACCAAGTGGGGTGGCAAACAGTCCCAAGGGAGAAAGCCACCTCCAAAACACAAGCCGCCGACCCCACTTGATCAGGGGAGAAGCCATTCCCTGAACACAAACCACCTCCCAAGGGTAAGGGAGAGAAGCCGCCACCGAGCACAAGCCACCACATGGGATCACCTCGGACGCCGGTTGACTGGAGTCGGCTTCCCTGGAACAAAACTCACCAAGGGATGGCAAACAGCCAAGGAGAAAAGCCACCTCCAAAACGCAAGCCTCCGACCCCACGTTGAGTCAAGGTGAGAAGCCATTCCCGGAACACAAACCACCCCAAGTAAGGAGAGAAGCCTCCACCGGAGCACTAGCCACCCACATGTATCACCCCAGACGCCGTTTACTGGAGTCGTCTCCCGGAACAAAACTTACCAAGGTTGGATGGCAAACCCCCAAGGAGAAAAGCCACCCCAAAACACAAGCCTCCGACCCCACGTGATCAAGGTGAGAAGCCATCCCTGAACAAAAACCACCTCCCCAAGGAAGGAGAGAAGCCTCCACCGGAGCACCAATCCACCACAGGGGATCACCCTGGACGCCGGTTACATGAGTGGTCTACCCTCGAACAAAACGACCAAGTGGATGGTAAACATGCCAAGGGGGAAAAGCCACCGCCAAAACACAAGCCTGCGACCCCACTTGACCATGGAGAGAACCCAGTGCCCTGAACACAAACCACCTCCCAAGGGTAAAGGAGAAAAGCCTCCACCGGAGCCAAGCCACCACATGGTAGCACCTCTGGACGCCGTGAGGAGGCGTCTGCCGGAACAAAACTCACCAAGTTTGGATGGCAAACATCCCAAGGGAGAAAAGCCACCCCCGAAACACAAGCCACCAACCCCAGAAGATGAACCTCCAAAGGGTAAGGGAGAGAAGCCACCTTCAGAGCACAAGCCACCTCATGATCATCACCCTGGACACCCTTCAGTGAAGGATGCCAAAGACTCCCACAACACACCTTGAAAGTTGAAGCCTCCAACCGTTGAAAAGAAGCCACCGAGTCCCTCTCACAAGCCACCCCACAAACCTCCATCAGTGAACTGAGTGCGTGCATGTTTATATATGTAGAAATTAATAAGAGCTGCAGCATATGCTACCTTTCTTGTTAGTCATTGTTCTATACATGGAACAGTTACTAACTACCGGTAGTGATCTATGTTCCCGTTGTGTACTTGTTCTAGTGTTTGTAATTTTACTACTATCTTGATTTGAATCCTTTTCAATTACGTGTGATACTTAATATTGCTTACGACCACTAGAGGCATTGTACGACGTTAGAGACAACAAAAAGCCACATTTTAATTTTGGCATACATTTCCATTTACATTATCACGTGTCAAGACTCTCGATGGTAAAACCTCATACCTCGGACAAGAAACTAATTGACGAAGCCCAAATTTAAGAACAAAAATAAAAATTAAGGGTTGGCGTTTCATCAAATAAATAAATTGACATCACTTGTGAACGCCGAAGGGAACAATCATCTCACCTTAACAAGGGGAAGTAATTACAATTTAGCAAAAATTTAATTGAAAATAAATCTCATTAAACAATAGTAACCCACGTGAGTTACAATCAATATTTACGAAACTACCTTGCCTACTATTAGGATAAACATAAATAGAAGATAGAA
>FXXK01000765.1:162664-207366 GCA_900184695.1 Betula pendula | reverse complement strand
CGTTTTTAGAAAACAATGCCACCATGTAGCTTCTCTCTTTTGTTTAGAGAGAGAGGCTCTGAAAACCGAACCCTAGGTTTTCTTCCATCTCTTTTGAGACTTTCTACCTCCTTCGCGAGTGCATCTTCTGGGAGGAGGTATGGTTGTAATACTCCTAACCCGGGAAGGGTTAGGTTTGATAACTTACTATCGCAAATGCGCAAAGATTAACAAGGTCTACCAAAGCGATAACTAAATGAGGTAATAAATACATTAGTAGAAATAAATTAATAAGATCATAAAAAATATGAATCTCTTAATGCGAAAACGATATGTTAAATTGATACAATGCTTCTTATTAAAAAACTCATAGTTGTGGAAATCGTGCCAAAACACTTATTGCAAATAAATTAATAATAAAAAATGCATGAACTCCTAGATAGTCCCGCCCCAATTCCGACCTCCTAAACCGTTCTGCTCATAACCTGAAAACAAAATATAGTAAAGGTGAGCGAGAAATGCTCAGTAAGAAAACCTCAATCATAAAACGGTTGAGTTAACTTCATTTTCTTTAAAATAATTATCCGAAAAATACCATCCTCTTGAAATCACTACAAACATATTTAATACATATCATATTATAAATACGAATAACCTCTTATTCCATAATTCATCAATTCTCATTATAGCAATCATAAAAGGACTCATTCATATTCTTTGTAAAATATACGCATTCATAGGTTATCATATTTAATCTCATATTAGGGCCCATGTACACTATTACGCCATGTGTACAAGGGTTACACGATCCTTGTGAAGATGGTAGCGATGATGGCCGCAAATCTGCCCGTCAGCTAATTAATCAAAGTGCACTTAGCATTATATATCGATGGATTACTGCCTTCTCAACGTCCTTTAGTGGTTGCGCTTCCATCTCAAGCAACGGTACCGAGTTCATACATCTGTAAATATTTATGGGATCAAAATTATCTCTTCCACACACGTATCCTTGTCATAATAATTCATTTCTTATTCCTTTTCTTCTCATGAAATTGTTTAGGACAATGTATAGGAGCGTTTTTACTTCATTAAAATTTTTCTTATTTAGAACTTCCCACAAATAAAATTTCTTTAAAACGATCATCTTCCAATTAGAAAAATGTTTATGAGAGTCAAACATTGTACTCATATCAATTTGAGTGACAAAGAGAAAAATTTAGAAATTTAAACATCTTAATAAAAGCATTTCATGCATGTGTCATCATTTCAAATAAATATAAGAATAATATAAAATAAATATTTTGCATAAGGTAATAAAGAGCATTTATGTTAAATCATGCAATGAAATTATACTTAGAAGGATTAAGAATTTTCTTACCTCGATATTATTGCTAGAAAAAGCTTTTGTCTGTTAACTATTTGAACCAAATATCCAGCCACAATATTAATCTTACTAATTCTAATCTAGTTAGAAGAACACCAATGATCCTTTTTAACCAAGACTCTATTAATACGGCTCAATACAATTTAAATGGACCAAACTCGAAACACGGTTCTAACTATAATTGGGCTTCATTACCTATAACACTTTTTTAGTCCAAACACTTAGATTAAAAAGGATCAAATTCACTTTTAAAACAGTCTAGACCTAAAGTTCCGAAATTAATAATGCTCATGTTTAATGCAACTTGCAAGAGATGTCATGATTTTTAATACTAGGTTTAACATAGTTTAGTAGCTATCGTTTAAAACATTTGGCATTCAATTGACCCATTAAACATAATATATGTATATATATCTATTATTATATTTTAAAAAAATCTAGAGTCTATAGTAGGTATTAATAAACTATATATCATTAAAATTTCATACATGGCCGAACCCTTCTTTCATGAAGTTAAAAATATTGCCTTGCATTTTAAAACATAGACTTCTGTATAAAAGATGAGTTATTAGTATTAAAAATCATGGCTTTCAAAAATAAGAGAAAAACGTTGTCTGTACAACCAACCCTTCAATTTAATTAATCTGCAAGTGTTGGTATACATTTAAAATAGCTTTATGGCATAAGTGTAAAAATGACTTAAAAATATCTAAGTGATAGTAAGATTCCCACTCCCACGTACATGGAAGGCAAGTGGCCTTCTCATAAAAGATAATCACAAAGGACAATTTTCCTCGAGATCATCATTAAAAGAAAAAAAATAAATAAAATTTCTTATGGCTCACAATTATTCTATGTACAGTAACAGTGGTAGGAATATAGAATAAAAAGAATCATTTAAAGTATGCAATGGAAGAATTAATATACCTTGTACGTGAGGTACTGCAACAGAGATAGTGAGAGAAAGAGAGAGATGAGGCAGCCGACGTTGGGATAGGAAGAGAGATAGATATGCGATGTAGGGAGAGAAAGGGAGAGAGGCGTGAGGTTGTGGGAGCACACAGCTAGGGTGAAAAAATGAGGTTAGGGTTTTATCTTATTGGTATTTATTATGAAGGTGTAAAACAAAGGAAGAAAAATAGTAATGTTATACAGCCTAGAGTTTTAACATGTGAAAATAAATTGAATGTGTATCATAAGTTTTCTAGAAGTGGGATAATAAATTCGTGTAAATGTTAGAATGAAATTTCAATTTAAAACAGATTTGTCTCCCAATAATTTTAGAAAACATTGATTTTTTGAAATATATATATATATTTTAAAAAAAATATTAAATATATTGATAAATAAATAAAAATAATAGTAATGTAAATAAATAATTTGTATCCATGCTAAAATTACACATTTCTCCCTAAAGGGATATTGGAGTTATTATAATGGTTCTCATCTTCCTCCCCTCCATTCCTCCTTTTTTCATTTTCCTTTTAGCTTTCCTTTGTATTTTACTTGTTTTGGTAAATTCCTCTCATAGCAAAGCTTTGGTGGTCAATCCGATGGAGCTCTGTTGTTTTGATTCTCAGATTTGGCCGTCTAAAATACAGATATGTTAATCCTAGCTTGTTCGGCCACTACACGCACTTCGCCACCATTTCCATCAGGCTCTCTGCTCCTTGCCTCTGTTCTCCTCACCCCATTGGGTCCCCATGCGCAGACACGTGGCTTGCACGCCCTAGCTAGATTCCCCTTGTCGCTCTTCGGCACACCTCGTCGTCTCCACCTCGTCTGCTCAACTCCGTGCCACTTACCTCCACTCCACATTCTAACCTCAACACGCCGGACAGCCTGCCATCCTCCGGCGCAGCTTCTAACTGTCTTCTGCCGTGCTTGCTGTTATTTGGATTTGCTTTGTATTTCCATTGTTATTTCCTTTTGTTTGTCTTTGTTGTTGTATTTAGGCTTTGGTCTTCCTGGATTCTAATGCTTTATCCTGTCATTGAAACTTTTTATTTTTTGTTATGATCTTGGCTTTTGCCAAAAGTATAAAGGACAAAGACATTTGTGATTCTTTTGGAGTCATTAACACACCTATTTCATGTTTGCTATTTCGAGATTTGTCGTTGTTTTTTCGGTTAGGTTAATTGTTAGGGAGCCTATTCTTTATGATCTATTTGTTCTTTGTAACCCATCTCCTTTTTAATAAATGATGTACTTAAAAAAAAAATGTTGATTTTAAGTTCAACCGAAATTATCAATGTACGTAGTTACTATTTTAAGGACGTCATTAATGTGACTTTTCATTTTTTTTTTCCCACTAAAATCTCAATATCTGTGTATTGAATTCCTTCGAATAATTTCACTAACCTCTTAATCATAATTGCTATTTGAAGTCTTATTTTATTGGAAATTAAACTACAGTCTAATTGAAAAAAAAAAAAAAAAAAAAAAAAAAAAAAACCTACAGTCTAATTCGCCTAGCCGGCCCTAATTTAAGTGGAACTAAGTTCCTATCACATAATGACCAAGGAAGATGTGAAGTGGGAATCATAGTTTGACTTATTTTACAAATAATCCACTGTTTGGAACAAAATGAACCATCTTTTGACACGTCTAGGCATCAAACCAGTATAAAAAAGTGTCAATTCTTCTTATTTTTCGCCATCAAAAATGTCTTGTGCATACTTGTTCCTTGGCTTGGTGGTTCTCACCACCACAGCTCTTGCTGAAAGTTTCTCCAAGCCTCCCAACTATTGGCATAAACCACCCGTTCCTATTTCCAAGCCTCCTCCATTTGTGCATCCACCACCGTTGCACAAGCCTCCTCCACTTAAGAAGCCACCACCGGTACTGTACACGCCACCACCTTATGCGCACAAGCCGCCACCAACGCCACCACCCAAAGTGGTAAGACCACCACCGCACAAGCCACCACCACCTTATGGACACCCTCCAGTGGACAATGTCGAAATCCCATAAGTCGCCTCCAAAAGTGTTTCTTCCTCCGACACCAAATAAGAAGCCACCCGGCCACCCCAGTGACCCCACCCTAAAAGCCCCCACCACCGGTCCATCCAAACTGAGTTTATGTGAAAATAGTTTATATAAATTATATGCTAGAAATAAGAGCAATATTTGAGTTACCAACTCATACTATGCATCCAGAAAATCATGTACTATTAGCTTTAGTGAGAAAAAGCTCGTGACATTAGCCACATGAGCATATCCTAGTGTAAATTAAGGAGCAACTGCCTCCAGCAGCGTTCTTAATCAATAATATAGATTTCTTTCTTTTATTATGCATGTGCTTTCCGGCTTGCTGTACTGCGCTAAGCTCAAGAAATCTTTGATTTTCTCCGCATATGAAAATTTTGATTGACAGACAGGGCAAGTAAATACCATTTGTCAACTAAATTAGATTTTACAAATTAAATGGTATATCTATAAATAAATAATCCAACAAAATTAAATTAGTGTTTAAGACATACAAATATAACTTGTAATTTATTTTGTGACACCTAGTGTTAATTTATTTTGACACGAGCTTGATTAAAATTTGATTGGACCTCAATATTTAGAATTATTGCTCTCTATAATATCAAATAACTACATTGATATTTTATACAATTAAATTATGGAACAAAAATTATATATATTCATTAAAAAAATTAAATATAAAAAACATTATGAAACAGAGCCATCTAAATAAAAAAGCAATTAATTTTAAAAAAAACATTCTAAATATAAAAGTTTATGACATACTTGGCAAACTTTTTTTTAAAATAAAAAATTAGAAATAAATTGATTTGAACGGTTAAACTTTGAAAGCTTGATTTGAATTGTTGAATTCTTGAAGTCGAAAGAAATACTTAAGAAGAAATCTCATATTTGCACATAACAAATTCTTCTACTTTCTCATTCTATAGTGAGTAATGATATAAGTCAACCACATGTCTATAAGGTGGACACTAAAAATTGATGACTTTTAAAATTACCATTGAATTTGTGATAAATTATTGTTGACTTTTGATCAAATGATAATTTTAAAAGCTACATCAATTTTTTGTGGACACAAGATAGACAATGAGTTGACATCTATAATTACTAATATCTAATATATCAAATAGCACAAAATGGATGCATTATATGTTGTGAGTACACTTGTCGTGTTGTGTTCAACAATATTGAAAAATCATAAAGGAAAAGAGTATTTAATATACATAAGTGAACCTAAGTCCATTAGCTTAGAATTTTGGACTAGAGTAGTATATAAGTATGTATATTAATGTACTTTTGGTAAAAAAACACTCACTAACAGTTTATCTTCCTAACAATTGACTTACAAGCGAAAGAAAAATTGTTGTGAGTGTTGTGTTCCACATTGAAAAATCATTAAAAAAAAATAGTAGTTAATATACATAAGTAAACTTAAGTTCATTAACTTAAATTTTTAAGTTGAAGTTATATCTTAATATGTATATTAATATACTTTTGGTAAAAATAATCTATGATCATTTATCTCACCATGCTCATAAATTATATGCACTATATACTATTGTCAAAAGTCGTGATGGTACTTAGACATTAATCTTTTTTTTTTTTTTATTCATTTGGGCTTTCAATAAATTTCTTCAAGCATTCAATATTTGTTTTAAAAAATTGTGCCTCATCAGTTTGCAAATCAAACTATCACAGAGTTTTATTTGCAAATTAGTTTACAAAATCAATATTTGTTCTCAAAAGTTCCTCATCAATATTTGCAAATTAATTTTCAAATCAATATTTGTTCTCAAAAGTTGTGCCTTAAATGCCTTTTTTTTTATTCAAGCATTCAATTTTTTTTGTCGTGACTCGCACTTGTCATTTTGCAAATCAGACTATCAAATATCAAGTCGTCTCATATTCAAATCCCAACTTAGTAAAACGGTGCGTTTGTAAATAAAAAACAAAAAAAAACAAAAAATAGACTTGCCTCATCTTCAACCTTCATACCTTCTTCAGCCTGTAATATGGATTTTTGACCTACTTACAAAAATGCTTGCGATCTATGACACAAAAAAAATAAAATAAAATAAAAAATCACGGCAAACTTGACAGAGTATGGGCAAATTTGCTCCTTGATGAATTTTTTAGGGTAGCCAACTAGAGCAAAGAGAAAAATTCAATCAAGAGTGAGGCAAATTTTTAAGAGGTGAAGGGAGCATTTAACCCCTTTCGACCCTCCCTCCTTTTGCCCCTGGATATATATGATACATCATAATAAATATGATGCTGTATCATTTAAAATTTGTAAATAACATGATACCACACTATCAAATGCAATAAAATAAATCAGATGGTAAAATGGTTCATTTTCCCTTACAAGTATTATTCCACAACCACCATTTTTAAATGCTTTGCCAATTATTGTGAGCTGTGCCAAAGAGAATAATTCTATATAATCAATTGTCCAAAAGGATTTAATCTAACCAATTGAAAGGACAATTTTTTTTTTCGAAACTAGGTCGGAGGAAAATTTTTCCAACTCAATCTATAAATTTGTTGTGTCTTTTAATATGTAAAAAGTACATAATTTTTCCAACCCAATCTACTACCTACTTGATATTGCTAGTGTTAACGAATGGATTAGAGTCTCGACCCTAACTTGACCGAGATTTGATTCATTTTATGGTTAAAAGATTAGATTTTACAAAATTTAAACGTAAATATGTTCTCATGTTATTTAAAAATAACGTGACACTAAATGCATTAATAAATACAACAAAATAAATTTTTAACCATTAAAAAATATATATGTAAGGCAATTCTTCTATTATGTTAGGCCTATTGGACTGATAGGGGAAAGATGATATTATTTATCCAAACGAATTTAATTTATAAATAAATGGCCACTAATTGGATTGAGCTTGTTGGGCCGGAGTAAGAGCCTCAATACAAATTCAATACCGTTTATGATGGGATTTGGGTTTGGGCGCCGCTCTAGTGGTCCAATCCAAAGCAATCTGTTTTGAGTTTGAATTGCTGACTCCAATTTCTTTGAAGTTGGGTATTCACTAATTCGAGTGTCGGTGATGTGGAGTGAACTATAAATATTGGTAGAATATTTACCAAACAAGTTTTTAAGGCGCCCTGTATTTAACTATTTCTGATTTTGATAGTAGGATTAGAATTAGAGTAATTATATGTCAATCTCCATATTTATTTTGTGTTATAATAAAAATGTGACTTTAAAATAAAAAAATATTATGGCTTTTATTGATATTCTTCTATTATCATTTTATTTCTCAAAATCATCATATAATCAGTGATTCCATGTGTATCTGCACATGAAGACTACAAATCTAATAATAATTTTAAAAAATAGAAGAATAGGAGAAGAACAAAAGAATAAATATAGCATTTTCCTTTTAAAATCACCATTAGATTTAAGAAAATGCTACATTTTTTTTCTCTTGTCTTTCTTTCATTCTTCTATTTTTTAAAATCACTATTGAATTTGTGATCCTCATATATAAACACACCTGAAGACCACTGATCCAATAATAATTTTGAAAAATAAAAAAATGATAAAAGAATATCAATAAATACTATAGCATTTTTCTTAAATTTATGACGAATAATTATTAACTTTTAATTTCATAATAATTTTAAAGATTAAGCTTAAAATTTTTACAACACCTAAGCTATGTCCTAATTTTAAAAATATGTCACTTTTAGTGTCAGACATATCATTACTCTTAGAATTAACTACAAATTATCACAGACTAATTAGTGATAACGCACTTTATATTACAAGGAGAATAGTTCACCGACAAACATAATCTCCGTACCTACATTCTAAACTCATCAAATTAATATACACCTCATCCCTTGCGTCATTCTTCAATTGAAAAAGGACAAGGTTTAGGTAATTAAAGATTCCTATAAAATACTTAATGTCAATGGTACAAGCAGTTTAATGTGTTACTTAATTATTAAAAAAGAAAAAAAGAAAAAGCAGTTTGATCAGCTCTGTCGATTTCAAGATCACTTTTCTGGCTTCTTCCTATCTGAATTATTTGCATTTCATCTTCCATGGTCGGGTGATATAAACTTGTTCTATACCATCTTTGAAAAATAAATAAATAAACCCTTGTTCTATCTGGGAAAGACAATAAATTTGGATGATTAATTTATAAAAATATTACTTGGTTAAACTAAACTTTATACCTAATTTTAAGGAACTTCAAATGAAATACTTTTTGTTTTTATATATAATAGCAAAACAATTCAGTACCATGATGTGGTAATAATAATACTGAAACACTGCATGACATGACATGACATAACAAAAGCGGACACTCAACATTTGAAGGAAAGGTTTTCATAGGGTTCACAAAAGAACCTCGTTTAATTTGTTCCCTTAAATTCCTTAAATTTTTTGTTTCTTATTTTACTGAAATGGGTACTGCACGGATTTGTCAATCAGTTCCCAGGTGGAGGTCATGTTCCCACCATCGATCCCACAGGGCTACCGCGCCTCGCTATTCGTCCACCATCACTCATGCACGCATCAAAGTCTCCTTTTACATGAGAAATCAAGAAACGCGTAATACCTAATTTTCCAGTATGGGACAAGAAAGTGCAAAAATCTTCGAGAAAGACAAAAGTGTAGTGGTCCATATCCTCAAATCCTAACCAAAACAGTATTTAAGATCATGAAATTACCACCGACTCTTTTCATTACCCAAAGTCATGCATTGATATCATTATATGGTCCACGTGCATGTTTACATTTACTAATAATGCAGTTTAACTAACTTTTAAAAAAAAAAAAAATACCCCACATTTTTTAGATAAAAAAATGTTTTAATTATAAAGAAAAAATTCGCAATCAGGACCCGGCTCAATAGTCTCGGCAAGTAATCAGGACTAAGGCCCCAAAAAACGACCCTTTATACTAAACTAGTCAAAAAAATAAAAGTAAAAGAATGTGAAAGGCCTTAGGAAAATTAAAGTGAGNAGGAGGCCATATATGTGGCATGCTATGAGGGCTTAAAGAAAGAAAAGAAAATAATACTCCAATTTAAATATTAAACTATAAAAAGAAAAAAATTTAATACTTTTTCAAATGCTGGCATTGTTTATACTGTATCATTGACAATTGACAGTATCTGTATTAACAGTTACTTTTACAAAAAAGAGTTTTTGAAAATTAAAATTAATAAAACCCTATCTACGATTGACATATTACAAGAAATATCATAAGAATTGCTCATATTATTTATTGAAAATAATATATTAGTAAAACTTGAATAGAATATTTTGTTTAATAATTTTTTATCTAAAAAAAAAAACCCGAAGAATGATTTTTAAATTATTTATTGTATAATTAATTTTAAATTAAAAATATCTTATTTTAACTTTGTTTTTTTTTTTTGGTCTTCCCCTGGATTTACTTTCATTGAGCCGCCTACACTGCTACACGTGGCCAATAGCTAGGAATAATTATATATAATGTTTCCAATCAACTGTTCACTCTAATCTCTTTGCTCAAATTTCCGTCTTTTCAGCTCAAAGGGACCCAAGAGGGGCCAAAACGGACCCCACTTGTTACCTAAAATTTAAGAAATTATATGCGTTTCTCCCCATAATCAGATTACGTGTGGAAAGAAAGGTACGACTTTGACACCATAAACTGCCGACGAAGGGCGCCAAAACCATTATAAATATCGCATCCGTTTCTCTAGTTTTGAATCATCACGACACAATTGCCAAACATGTCTTACACATACTTGCTGGTGTTGTTTCTTGCCGGGGTGGCTCTCACCGCCACTCCCTCCAATGCTGATTATCCAAAGCCACCAGCTCCAGTTTACAATCCACCTCCCATTCATAAACCACCACCAATTCCTCCAGTTTACAAAGCTCCTCCGGTGAGCAAGCCACCTACCGAACCTAAGCCACCCACTCCTCCTGTTTATAAAGCTCCTCCGGTAAGCAAGCCACCCACAGAACCTAAGCCACCCACTCCTCCTGTTTATAAAGCTCCTCCGGTGAGCAAGCCACCCACAGAACCTAAGCCACCAACTCCTATTTATAAAGCTCCTCCAGTGAGCAAGCCACCCACAGAACCTAAGCCACCAACTCCTCCTGTTTACAAAGCTCCTCCGGTGAGCAAGCCACCCGTAGAACCTAAGCCACCTAAGCCACCAACCCCAGTTTATCCACCACCGACCCCAATTTACAAACCTCCCCCCGTCGTGACGCCACCGGTTGAGAAGCCACCAATTCTACCTCCCCCAGGAAAATCTCCACCACCAGTGTATAACAAGCCACCTGTTGAGAAGCCACCCCCAGAGCACAAACCACCTTATGGCGGACACCCTCCCCGGAAGGTTTTGCCTCCACCACCATATGGGAAGCCACCTCCAAGTGCCTAGTTTGCACCCACAAGCCTTCAACACCTATCCATCAGGGCACTGAGTTTACAGTGAGAATGGATAGATTATGTCTAGCCAATTAATAGAAATAAGAGCTTATCACTACTCATTATGCTTCCTAGTTTCATGTTCTGTACGTCCATGTAAGGATTTCTCTCAAGGTCGTTAGTTCTTGCATGGTTGTTCTGCTTGTAACTTTCTCAGCACATCTGAATTTTCTAATCTAAAGCAGTGCCATTAAATATTTCTCTTTACCAATCCGTTTGTGCTTTTTCACATAATAGTATCAGCTAAGCTCAAGAAAATTGGTTTTCTTTTCGCTGCATGGAGATTTGGTTGGTGGACAGAAAAAATCAGAAGTGATATGTCACATTTAGTACTATAATGATCATGACATGCATAATTATTTATCTTCATCTATCCTGTTTAATTACCAAATGTCAAAAAGATTAACCAAGGCAAAAAAACGTGGACTAGGTTAGTTAATACTAAGAAAGTGACAATATATATAATTCACTTAAAATATTAATTAAATAATTAAATTTATATAAAATTTATATAACTCAAAACTTATTTTTCTTGTTGCAGTGTAGTTAGCGGTTTAAGGAATAAGCCAATGCAGTTAAAAACCATTAATTACTTACCTTTATATTTGATATAAATTTTATATATTAAATACATAAATAAATTGACATCACATTAAAACCTAAGAACTAAAATTGATTTTTTTCTTATAATTATTGGTAGTTCAAGTAATTGGCATGCTATTTTGCATTAATCTGATATAAAATATTATTGAAACGAGAATGCAATTTCTTGGTACGGACTCGGCAAGTCGAGAAAGTCAGTTATTTAATTATGCTTAATCTGAAAATGATTACCAAATTATTTAACAAAAGAATGGGTTACGTACTTTACATCATTGGACAGTGGCACCGCTGGTTTTTGCTTTTCTATCAAGAAATTGACTCTTCAACCAGCCATAAGAAAAATGAAAGAAAAATTTCGTGGATCATTATAACTGTTCTGCCGTGAGTAATGTTAAATGTCAATTTTAGTGCTTTTTTGTCTCACTCAAAAAAATTGAGGTAACTTTTAAAATATTGGATCAAAATTTAATTATAATTTATTACAATTTAATAATAATTTTAAAAATTACATATTTTTAATTTAAAAAAAAAAAAAAAAACCTAAAAATAACATTTAGCATTATTAGTACTGGGTACAGTGACTAAACTAATAGTCAACGCAATTAATTAACAAAAAAACAGGAAAAAATAAAGGAAAAGCATATTGGGAGATGCATAGGACTTAATGAGGGAGTATTTTTTCTCTTTCTTTGCTTTTTTGGGATTCAAAGGTCACTCTTCTTTCTTTCAGTCCCACACCGAAAAAGAAGGATAAAATCCCACAAGATAACGACAAAATGAGAAAGCAACGTGAAGGAATTTTTAAGAGGTATACACTAGCCATGTGCAAGCCACGCCTTTCTTAGAGCATGGTTAATGGCTTCTCTTAAATTTTTTTAAAAAAAAATTAAAGAATTAAATTACTTTTTATTTTTTTATTCAAATAAATTTTACAATAACCTCAATTAACATTTATTTATATTATTTAAATATTCTTAAAATTAATTGTTAAAAAAAAAATATTTAAATTTTTTTAAAATAAACACTAGAATAAATAAAGAGAAAAAAAAAATTATATTAAAATAATATTAATAGAAGCAAAAGTGGTACATAGATATAGGGTACGAAACACTTTGGTTTCTTTAGTTTAAAAAACACCTAAAAAAGTTATTACATGTGTTTTTTTTAAAAAAAAAATTTCCATACATCTACAGAATGGATTGAGATTTACAAAAGACATTGCTAATACTCTTATTAGTTTAATAATTCCAAATTTGTTTTTCTTTTAAATCAACTGATTCTTTATTTCTTCTAATAAAAAATTATGCAATTGCATAAAGAAGGACAAGAAATATGCAATAAAATGAAAGGAAATATTTTTCTTAGTACAAAACGTAACTCTATAGTTTAACTCCTATTTTATATAAAAAATAAAATAAAATAAAAATTTTAAAAATACTTGTTAATTATTTGATCTCATATGTGAGAATAAGTGTTAAAAATTTAATTAGCTACAAGAGTAATGCTTGTATATCTATTTCATATCATTCTCAAAGTCTTTGTACATATGGACTAGCTTTTTCATTTTTTTAATAAAAAGCTTGTGGCTCATTACTTTTCTAAACAAATAAAAGCTAGTTCATGTATGTAAGGATTATGAAAAGAACATCAAGAGGATGCATAAGCATTATTCTTTACTTTAACCAACAAGTCTAAGCATTTGGATCTTTTCATTTCATAAGAAATGAGAGAGGAGTTGATTATGCAAAAATAAAGAGATAAAATTGTAATTTTAACCCCTTTCTTCTAAATTTCCTGATGGGGAAATAAGACTGGAATATTACTATGATTAATCAGTAAGGAGAGAGTACTTACTATAAGAGCCACAAGTCTCTAGTAGGAGTGTACAAGTGGGACGATTAACCGAATAACCGGATTAACCGGACAAACCAAAAAACTGAAAATAATCGCAACCAGGTAATTCAGTTGCAGTTACCGGTTATTAGTTTTGAAAAATTGGTTATTATCGGATAACTGAATTATATATATATGTATATATATATATATATATATATATATTATATACTATAATTATATATATATATATATAATATATACTATGTATATATATAAAATAATAATAAAATAATAATAATTTAAAAACTAATTAACACCTAAACCCTAACTCCCTCTTTTTCATAAAAACCCCACTTTTTCTTTTCGGTTACCATATTTTGGGCTCCGTTTGTTCGGCCGGAAATAGAAATCATTTTTCATATTTTTTGTGTTTGGTGGGGCTACAAATAATAGTCAACGGAAATCATTTTCAGTTTGACCAAAAAATCTTTTTTAATTTTCGTAAAATGGTTTATTCTTTTTAAAACCGTAAACCAATTTCCGAGTTTGAGTATCACATTCTCCAATTGGTGAACCACAGCCAAAATATCACCAGACCCCACCGGAACCCCATCGGACCGGCCCGGGACATCGCTAGGACCCCACCAAGACCCACCCAGAAAATTGTCAGGACCTGGTCAGGACTCATCCGGGACATCGTTAGGACATTGCTAGGACCCGCTTAAAACATCACCAAGACCCCCCCGAGACATTTTCGGAACCCGGTCGAGACATCACTGGGACCTACCTGAAACATTTTCGGGACCTGCTCGGAATGTCACTGGGACCCACTCGGGACATTGCCGGGACCCCCCCGGACATCGTTGAGACCCACTCGGAACATTTTCATGATCAGCTCGGAACATTTTTAGGACTCCCCCAAAACATTTTCAAGACCCATTCGAGACATTTTTGGGACATCACCGGGACCCGCCCGGAACATTCTCGAGACCCGATCGGGACATCGTTGGGACTCATCCAGGACATTTTCGAAACCCGCTTGGGATGTCATTGGGACCCGCTCGGGATATCGCTGGGACCCCCCTAGGACATCGTCGAAATCCACCCAGAACATTTTTGGAACCTGCTTGAGACATTTTTTGGACCCACCCGGGACATTTTCAGGACATCATCAGGACCCGCCAGGGACATTTTCGAGACTCGATCGGGACATCGTCGGGACCCACCCATAACATTTTCGGGACCCGCTCGAGGCATTTTTTGGACCCATCCGAGACATTTTCGGGACCCGCCCAGGACATTTTCGGGATCCGCTCAGGACATTTTCGGGACCCACTTGGGACATTTTTGGGACTCGCTCGGGACAACGTTGGGACGTCACTGAGACCTGGTCGAGACATTTCCAGGACATTTTTGGGACTCGGTCTGGACATCGTCGGGACCCACTCAGGACATTTTCAAGATTCGCCAGGGGCATTTTTGGGACCCACCTGGGACATTTTCAGGACCCACCCGGGACATTTTTGGGACTCGCTCGGGACAACATTAGGACGTCACCGAGACCTGGTCGGGACATCGCCAGGACCTATCCAGAATATTTTTGAAACCCACCCGAGACATTGTTAGGATCCACCCAAGACATCGTGAGACCCACTTGAGATATTTTCGGGATTTACCCGGGACATTTTTGGGACTTACTTGGGACATCGTCGGGACCCACCCGAGACGTCACCGAGACATCACTGGGACTCGCCCGGATACAATCCGAACCCGCCCGGGATATCTCCGGGACACCGTTGGGACCTGCTCGAGACAATTTATATTAATTTTTTAAAATTGTTCATAAAAAATAATTTTTTTTTTGTTAATATGATTAGTTGAAAATATATATATAAAAAAAATATTTGCGATTTTCCGTGCGCACCAAACATCGGAAAATGTTTTCAGCAAAATTATTTTCCTGAAAATTAATTTTCTTAAAACTATTTTCTGACGAAAATCATTTTACGTCGAAACAAACAGAACCTTGATGTATACTAAGGGCCTGTTTGGGATTGCGATTTTAAAAACTGAGATTTTAAAACGTAATTTTTGAAAAAGCAGTTAAGCGTTTGACAAAATCGCAGTTTGACATTTAAAATTGTAGTTTAGCATTTAAAATTATGCGTTTTCAAAAAAGCACCCCCTTAGCTGCGATTTAAAAACGCAATTTATAAACAATTCAGTTTTTATGATTTGATTTAAAATCACACTTATTATCTATAAAATCACAATTCCAAACACACCCTAATTATCTCAACGAAGATTATCCCCGCATAATAGTCTCCAGTCTCCTTATCATGAAAGGAAAGATTCAAATTATATGCTGTGAAATGCCGAGCGAGAGAGCCAGGGACGTGATCGATCTCCAATATTTTTAGTGTCATAAATGGCAACAGTTTGAAAAATTATCTTTTACTTCTCTTTAAATATCACTTATTACATGTGACTCCCACCATTCATTCCTTTTCCAAAACAAACCATAAACAAACTTAAAAAAAATAATAAAAATTAATTAAAATACAAGAAAATAATAACTTCAGTTATTCCTAAAATATCACAGCTTTTACAATGTCCTTTTTAAAACTAGGGACCCTAATGATCACTTAATTAACAGATTTTTATTACAGTAAACTAATTAACACCTAAACCCTAAACTAGTGGCCGGCAATGTTAGAATTTTTTTATGCAGTGTAGTAAATTAGTAATATATTGTACTAAGGGATTTATAATGTTGTTATTTTTATGCATACTAAGAGATTTGTAATGTTACTTTTATTTATGCATACTAAGAGATTTGTAATGTTGTTATTTTTTCTATGTAATTTATTTATTTTTTATTAAGTTCATGTGTTATTTGTATGTCATTTCAAATATTTTATTTTATGGGACTATAAAATAGCTCTAAAAAGAATCAAAAAGTGAGTTTAAAATAATCTAAAAAGAAGTAAAAAAAAATTAAAAGATGACCTATAATCTAAAAACCGATTACCAGTTTATAACCAATATTAAAGTTGGTTAATAGCAACCGCAACCGCAACCGGAATCTCGATTGTTGTTGCTAAAAATTGAACAACATGAGACTTCAGTTGCAGTTGCGGTTATTGTCCAATAACCACAACCGCAACCAGTTGTACAACTCTAGTATCTAGTGAAAGTCAAAGACCTTTTGGCAATTTTTCTACATATCTATTTTCAATTTCTTCTTTAACTAGTCACTTTTAAAAATCTTTAAACAGCATATTCTAAATGTTTATTTGTTTTGAACGAAGAGTAATTTTTTTTGATAAAATTAATTGTCAAAACTATTCAATGTATTCAATTCAATTCAAGCCAAACGTTTTGAAGCATTCAATGCAAAAAATTATATAAAAAAATTATATTATTTACTTTTTTAACTCTTTAAATGTAAAGATGTTTATGACAAATGTTAAACTTAATATTTGATAAAGGGCTTATAAAATGTTAGTTTTTGTGATTTTTTTTTTTAGAAAAAAATGAAGAGTTTATTATGAGTCATCTAAGGCATCAAGGTTTTGTTGTCTTTACTGAAATATTCTTAGTTGTTGCTGGAGTCACTCGTCAAGGAACTTCCACCACCGGAACTGATACCCATATATAGCTAGGTACATGCGCTAGACCCACCGCCATCTAGAAACTGTCGATTACACGATGGTTTCTCTCTTCACGGTGGAAAACAAGTGCTTTTTCTTCGCCAATCTCACCAGACCCATTGTCGGGGGTCAACAAATCAGTCGATTGTAGTTTTTTTTTTTTTTTTTTTTTTTTTAATTTTTTTGTTATAACAAAGGTATATATTTTGGGTATTTCAACATCTTCCATTAAGATTTAACAAAAATTGTCTTAACATATGTGTGATATTACAAAATTTTAAAAAAATACAATATAAAATTACAAATATTTTTCAAAAATTAAAAATATGATTACAAGAATGATAAAAATAATTTTTTTTTTTTAAAAAAAGTGTAGTTTTCCTTACCTCTATGTTGATGCATACCGAATGAGTCGCAGCATTTCAATGTCCCCTACTCTGTTTACCATGCATAATGCCTTAATATGGTCCAGGTACATGTCCATATTTGTTGTTTATGTAAAGTATCGGCTCCCCGCTCCATTTTCGATGTAACATTGCACCAATAGTCCAACTCTACGACTCGATGGTACCCATCACATTAATGAACCATACCAGCACAAGAAAAAAAG
Organism: Betula pendula; assembly: GCA_900184695.1. NCBI lineage: Eukaryota > Viridiplantae > Streptophyta > Magnoliopsida > Fagales > Betulaceae > Betula > Betula pendula. The sequence goes on along the minus strand of FXXK01000765.1, from coordinate 189,838 downwards.
ATAAAAAATGGACCATCTTTTGACACGTCTACTGGATACCAATAGAAGCATCAAATCCACTACTTCAGGGCGACTTCACCACTAAGCAGCGGTCGGTTGCTTAAGGGTCCTAATAAATTAAGACCCTTAGTTAATATATAATTGTACATTAAAAATTTTCTTATTAAAAAAAAAAAAGAAGATTTTTAAGGCTCCAATATACTAAAATATAAATAAATAATTTCTAATTAAGGGTCCAATTAATAATAATAGAATAAATGTTCTTTTAAAAACAAAAACAACTCTTATATGGTTAAAAGTTAATAAATAATTTTTAATTAAGGCTCTCAATTATGGTTAAAAAAAAAATTAATTTGACAATATCAGGCCGGCCTTAAAAAATCCCTTCACATGAAAATAAAAATTTATTGACTCTATACACATAATCATTCCAATATTTCTTTTGATGTGTACAATTTAGGTTCACTAAAAATAGACTTTCTATGAAAATTAATAATTAAAGCCCATAATGTCATAAATTTATCAATTTGTATAAATTCTTAGAATGCTTTTTAATTTTCACATTCTTAAAAATATAATGTATATAACTTTCTACAAGATGACAATATTAATTTCAATTAAATTATCGATAGAACATAAAAAGTATTTGTCTCCATTATGCTCCAACGTCATTCTGATAATTCTTCAGCATCAAGCATTTTTTTAGATCATATTTTATTACAAATCACACTTTATAACTTTCTATTTTCTCTTTATTTTTTCTTCAAGTCTTATTCTTTCAAACCCCTACTTAAGATCCACAATGTCATAAGAAATGACACATTATCAATTGAAAAGCCACCACGTTTAAACTCATTGCCTTAATCTCGAAATTTATTGAGCCGGCCTAGCTAGGAGGCGAGGACATTAATGAATCGTACGAGCTAGGAGGAGATGTGAAGTGGGAACCTTAGTTGGACTTATTTTACAATCTGCTATAATGGACCATCTTTTTGAGACGTCTACTGCCTATAAAGGCATCAAACCAGTATAAAAAGGTGTCCATCCTTCATATTTTGCGGCACCAAAAATGTCTTCTGCATACTTGTTCCTTGGCTTGGTGGTTCTCACCACCACAGCTTTTGCTGATAGTTACTACGAGCCTCCCCACTATGGGCAGAAGCCACCCGTTCCGGTGTACAAGCCTCCTCCATTTGAGCATCCACCACCGGTGTACAAGCCCCCTCCACTTAAGAAGCCACCACCGGAGTACAAGCCACCAACTCTACCTCCCAGAGTGGTAAGACCACCACCTTATGAGCACAAGCCGCCACCAACTTATGAGCACAAGCCGCCACCACCTTATGGACACTATCCAGGACACCCTCCGGCGGAAAATGTCGAAATCCCATACAAGTCGCCTCCAAAAGTGTTTCCTCCACCGACACCATATAAGAAGCCACCCACCCCACCCTACAAGCGCCCACCACCAGTCCATCCAAACTGAGTTTATATGAAAATGATAAAATTATTATATGCTAGAAATAAAGAGCAGTTGAGTTGCCAACTCATACTATGCATCCAGAAAATCATGTACCATTAGCTATATATAGTGAGAAAAGCTCATGATATTATCCGTACCTGACAATAGTGGGTACGTCGTTTGTGGCCCATGAGCATATATATCCTAATTTCTCTAATGTAAAGGAGCGTCTGAGTACTCCACCAGTGTTATTTTATAATATATGGATTTCTTTCAACATTATATATATATGCCTAAGCTCATGATCAAGAAATTTATCTGTTTTCTCCGCATATGTAAATTTTGGTTGACAGACAAGTCACAGTAAATACCGTTGAGAAATGCTCAACATAGTTCGAACTGTGCACCGTCAAGTATTTACTAGTACATGCAATATTTATTACTGTCACGTTAAAAAATAAACACATAAAATTTCTCAATACCATTTATCTATACGAGGTAAAATTAAGTATGGTGCGACGACCTAATTAGGAGTGGTAATTAACACAACCACTTATATCTACTTGATGACTTAAAAGGTGGATTTATTTTTGGAGAAAAAAGTTATTTTTTCTGCTTCCCTGCGGCCTTATTTGCATAATTATTTTTCATCTGAATGAAAATTGACAGATATGATTTTCCTTCTTCTTTTGATGTTTTCGTAAATTCTCTGAATATTTCTGAAACACGACTACACAAAACATTTGATGATCTTGAATTCCTTTTAGTGCAAGCAAAATTTATGTGATAAACAGCCCCTTGATTCTGAAGAAATTAAATTTGTATTTTAGGGGGTTCCTTATGACTTCCTTTGTTGTTGTTACCTTGAGAATAATGAAACATGGTAAGAGGGTTGAAATTACGGATACACATCAAGAATTACCGACTTTATTGGCATTTAGTCGAACTATCTGATCTGCTCATCACAAATTTCTTCTAAACACTGCACTTTTCTTTTCTTTTTCAAACATAAATGTTTAATTGGCAACAGACTTACTGATGCAATGATATGTTAATTTGATTGCTTCTTCGTGGCTCCTCGAACTGGAACCCTTTTTCTTCTTAATGGTTCTCTGTTATTAGTAATGTTTCATCTCACATAAGCCAGACACATGCTGAGAAGGCTGGCCATTTTATAAATTTTTGTTTAATTTCATGTGGAAACAGCCCCTCCCCCTAAAACAATTTCATAGGGAAGCAAAAGAAATTTTATTGCCTTGATTTTGCCATTCTTCCCGGTTTTATGCAGATAGTAAACAGGAGAACTCAACAATTACAATTAGGCCATCGATTCTTTTTAATGGGTTCCAATTTTACCTCTCGATCACCAATGTTTAATTACTGTTGACAATCTGGGTTAATACAATTGATAGAGGGAGCCTTCATAAATCAAGGAGATAGACAGTGCTACAGAGAACTTGATCAAATGCAAGAGAAAAAAACAAATGAGAAAGGTGTCGGGGGAGCAACCTTTATGAATGTATATAGGCTTGCAGTTCCAAACATGCCTTGTGAGATGTTCAAGCAACAAGGCAAAATTTCACATTATTGGTATATCCACCAATTGCCCACTGAAGCTATGTATGCTACTTGTGATCATTTGAGAAGAAAGTAATGTGGGCAGCACCATTTGCTTATTCACCCAGACGGTGACAAGTTTGCTTATGGGTGGCAGGGCCCTTGATGTTTATGGTTGTTTACAAACTCAAGTAGACCACAGCACTTCCCCTGCTAGCTAATGCAATCATTGACATAGTGCCACGCACATCTCCGATTTAACGTCAATACCGGAAATAAATCAGGAAACCACGCACTTTGCCAGCAAAAGTTTATTAATTGATGACTCTGCTTATATAATTATTGCTTAGCATTATTTTATTACGTAGCCTTGATCAACAACTCGGCAGCCTTAATCATAAAACAGTGCATTTGCAATTTGCAAACATAGGAAGAACAACACTAAGAACATATGCAAAAGATAAAACATGCTCTAAAAGCCTTGATCAACAGCAAACCGCATAAGTAAATTGTCTTTCAGTTCTATGAAATGGCGGCCTTAATATAAAATTTTGTACTAGATGGCTCTACCAACAGAGTATTTGCATATATGGAACAATCCACCTTCATTCATTTGTGAAAGACATTTTTCAAGAAAATATAGATTCAAAAGGAGCAAAGAAGCAACATGAAACTTTCACAACCATCATCCTTGGCTCAAAACATCATTCATGAGGTTCCTCACATTGACGACATATCAATCATATACAACAAGTTTCTTGTACTCTTCACCAGAGATTGATAATATATCCCATCACAGCCTCAGGATTTACGATACCACCTTCCTCAAAGAACACAGTCAACGTATTCTTTGAAAACCCACTCACAAGCGCAACCCCCCTCTGCCCCGCAGCCACTGGAGTTGACGGCGAGTCCCTAAGGTTCCAAAACACAATCTCCGGCGCTCTGTTGTATTCTTTCTCCCGAAACTTCCTCTGTATAACTTCATAATTTGTTTCCCATGAACTCGAATGACGCTGGTAACCATGCCCGTAATTAAAACGACGCTGCCCAGATGCCTCATCAAATTCCATATCGCTGAAAACAAATACCCTCTTTATCAGTTGGTCCTCTGTCAGCTTGCCTTCAACCGCAACTTGCAAGATTTGGTCAAAAACTTTCTGAAAGTCTGTATTATAACCCCCACTCCATCCTCCTTTTGAATTTAGTCTTGGCCTGAAGAGTATCCCCCTTAATCAAGTGAAGCTCAGGATTCTCACTGAATGTAATCACTTTCCCCTTTCAAGGCTCTTCACTGAGCTCCGAAACTAAAAGCCCAAGCGCCACGCACACCTCCATTGGAGTCCCACACATACTCCCGGAAACATCACAAACCGCAATACAATTATTTAGTCTCCATGGCAACATCACCCACCATTCTTTCCCATTGAAGCTCGGCCACCTTCCCACCATCCCCATCATTCAGCGACTTGATAATCTCGTGTGGAAGCAATGCCCCAGCGGCAATCTTCGCCTTCCCACTCTTCACCTGTCTGAGCACATCCGAATTTTCTAATTTAAAGCAGTGCCATTATATATTTCTCTTTACCAATGCGTTTGTGCTTTTTCACATAATAGTAGCTGCTAATTAAGCCCAAGAAAATTGAATTAAAAAAAAAAAATTGGTTTTCTTTTGCTGCATGGAGATTTGGTTGGTGGACAGAAACAAATCAGAAATGTCACATTTCGTACTATAATGATGACATGCATAATTATTTATCTTCATTTATCCTTTTTACCAAATGTCAAAAATATTAACTAATTAGGCAAAAAATACATGAATTAGGTCAGTTAATATGTACTAAGAAACTGGCAGAATTTTAAATAAGTTTATTACAAATTTAAGTATTAAAATATTAATTAAATAATTAAATTTATATTTTTTTTAATCTGTTTAAACGACAAAAATGATAATAATAATGTAAAAAATTTGTCGTCTGACGATGATTATGAACTAGTAAGGTGTGATTTGAAATTGCATGCCTGCCTCCATTAATGTGGCTTGTAAGTTTGAAACCAACATGGAGGAGAGACATTTACAAGAATATAATTGCAACAAAATCTCCAAAGACTCGATTGAGATGCTCCCCCCACCCTTTTTTTTTTTTTTTTTTTCAATGACTTAACTTTATTTATTATATTTTGCTTTCTACCTCGGTTACGAAGAAAACACAATGCAAAGTCAAAGGAAAAAAAAATAAAAAGCAGCGGAATCCAATGGTTTGAGCTCTTATGATTATGGTATGTTAAGGGATGGCACGGGATCCAAGCTATATATCTGCTATCATTCCAACCAGCAAATGATGCACCTCAGTCATAACCCAACCTCATGTGATTGACTAGGATTTGAAAGCTGAATTAAGCTAAATTAACCCAACCTCATTATCATTTGTAAATGTGTTAGGAATTGGGCCAAGCCCATAGATCCATTTGCTAAATATGAATGGGCAAATGCCCAAATGACCAGAGAAAGCCCATAGGCTCTCTCAGATGTAATTAAAGTCTTAAAGATGCATGTTCCTTCAACAACCAAAGATCAGGCGCCGCGGCGCCAAGAGATCTGAGCTAAGTCTACTTTGGAAAAAGACTAGCTCTTATTATCAATATCTTTTATCTAAAAAGACCGACTTAGTAACTAATCGGAGCTAAGTCTACCTTGGTCTTATCTTATGGATCAATGTCTTTAGTCACCTGTCGTGTGGGCACAGGGTAAGGCCCCAGCCGCCCCAAGTCACCGATGCTGAGCTCCAATAATGCAATTGCATTTACTCGCAACTTTATATTTAAGTTGAAATTTCAAACCTTCACGTACAATTGCGCAGTTACATATTTTACCAACCTCGAGTAGAGCTGGGCGGACGCTGAGCGTCCGTTTCTTCTTTTAAAAAAAATAAAAATTAAAAAAAATTCACCTTTTTTCATATAAAATAGATATAAACTTGTTTAATTTTTATTTTATTTTTTTTATGACTATAAAATAAGAATGAAATAAGCCTAAATCTATTTTTTGTTATTTTTTTATCCTTAATTTTTATTTTTTTTCAAATAATGAAACGGACGATAGAGGTCAGTCTCTATCACTACTCTACCAACCCCTACTCTAGCTTTGTTTTGCAATTTTGCACAGTGAAGGACTTCTTCAAGGCCACTAAAGTAATCCTTTTTCGATGGTCTAGACTGGGGGTAGACCAATCTGGACCATAAAAGGGGCTTTCTTTTCAATTTCCTCTTTTACTAGTGGGGTTAGAATAATGGTAGGAAACCTCTTTTTTTGTTTTTTGTTTTTTTCGAATCTCTCTTGTATTTGCTTGGAATTTCTTTATATTTATCTTTTGAAGCAATCAAATTTTCATATTACCCAAAAAAAAAAATAAAATAAAATTACATGCCGATGTGCCTTTATACGATTGGATAACTTACGAGTTTAACCCTTATTCTTGAAATCGAGAATCAGGTATCTATATCGTGATTGATGATAGAGCAACTATAAAAAGATGTGAATCATGTAATAGCGAAAATTCTCCACAAATTTGTTAATAAAGTCAAGTTTTTAGAGGAGGAAGAAGGGTGAGATTATTTCGATGGAAAACTTTATTAACTTGCAATCTTATTTTTAATCTTTAAAAAATTGCAATTTTAGATCGTCATTTTTCAAAACTTCGCAATGTTATCTTTATCGTTAGGATTTAAGATTAATAAATTAAACAGTATATAAATAAAATGACCATTATACTCCTATAATCCCTATAAAATGCAAAATTACCCTTAATTAAAAATAAATAAATAAATAAATATTAAACCCTTATCCAACGCATGGGCCAACTTGGTTCACCAACGGTAGCGCCACCCTCTAATGTATGGATCTCCATATCAATTTCAAAGGCCATCTTCAATTTCAGCATCTTTTCATTGGACAGGTGCTGCTACCAACAATTCTGAAGTTGGTCCATGCTGGGGTAAGTGACCACAGGCTTAGAGTATCTCCAGCAATAACATTCATAATAACTTTTTAAAAAGTACAAATTTTTATTTTAGCTACTTATTTTTCTATACACACTCCAGCAATATCCTTTATTTCACCTTCTATTTTTTTTAAATATTAATTTTAATTATTTTTTATTATTTTAAGGTGCTTGAAAAGAATGAGAGAGAAGAAAGAGAAAAAAAATAATAATAATAAAAAATTGATATAATGTGTTACCGTAAATTTTTAAATATGAAAGTTTACTGTAGCAAATTTATGATAAACTTTTAAAATAAAATGTCTGCTGAAGATAAAAAAAACAAGTTATAAGAGTTAAATATAATTAGTACGCCTAATTTAAAAATACTGTTGGAAATACTTTTAGTTATTGCTTGAGGTATTCGTCTAGGCACTTCCACTACGGGAACTGATACCCATAGGTCCATGTATCATGTATGCACGAAAATTGTCGATTACCTCGATCGTCTCTCTCTTCATGGCGGAGAACAAGTGCTTTTTCTCTGCCAATCTTACCACCTAGCATCGTGGGTCAACGGATCACTCAACTGCAATTTTTTTTTTCTTTGTTTATAACAAAGGTATTTTGGGTATTTCAATGTTCTTAAGGGAAGAAAAAAAAAAAAAACCCTTAATGAATAACAACATTACAAATTTTTAAAAGATAAGACACGAAATTAAAAATTTTAAAAAATTGAAAATACAATTAGATAAAATAAAAAATAGAAATAAGTGAAGTTTTCCTTATTTCATGTAGATCATACCGAATGAGTCACAGCATTCAATGTCCCCACTCTCGTTACCATGTCCAAGCATAATAACTTAATATGGCCCAGGTGGGCCAGGTACATGTCAAAATTTATTCCAAATTTGAGTAAAGTATCGGCTCCACCGCTCCATTTTCGATCTAACATTGCTCCAATAGTCCAACTCTACGACTTAATCGTACCTATCACATTAATGAATCATACCAGCTCAGAAAAATACAAAAAATACAATGGATCATCTTTTGACACGTCTACTGCCAATAGAGGTATCAAATCTAGGGCGGCTCAACTCTAGTGCACCTCAATTCTTATGCAGTCGCTTAAGGCTCTAAATAAATTAAGATCTTTAATTAATAATTGTATAATAATTTTTTTTAAGCTCTAATATAGTAAAAAGTTAATACATAGGCCCTAATTAATAATTGTACAATAAAAATTCTATTTTTTTTAAAAAAAAACTCTAATATGGTAAAAAGTTAATAAATAATTTATAATTAAGGCATTCAATTATGGTAAAAAATAATAATAATAATTTTACAATATTAGGGCCTTAAAAAATCTCTAGACATGAAAATGAAAATTTATTAACTCTATATATGTAAGCATTCCATTTCTTCTGATGTATACAATTTACGTTCATAAAAAATAGACTTTCCATGAAAGTTAACAATTAAGGCCCACAATGTCATAAATTTTTCAATGTATATAAATTCTTAAAATGTCCCCTTGTTTACTTTTCTATTTTCAGTTTTCACATTTACGAAAATTCAATATGCATAACTTTATAAAAAGTGGTAACGTCAATTTCAATTAAATTTTCAGTAGAACATAAAAAGTCTTTGTTTCCAATATGCTCCAACGTCAATCTGATAACTCTTCAACATCTAGCATTTTTTTGGCATTATATTCCGTTACAAATCAATCTTTATAATTTTTCATTTTCTCTTTAATTTTTCTTCAAGTCTTATTCTTTCAGGTTCTTAAAATCCTACTTGCGATCGACAATGTAACAAGGAAAATCAAATAAATTAGCCATATTATCAATTAAAAAGGTAATATTAGAAAAACTTGAATATAAAAATTTAGAGCATTCACATCCAGCTCATCAAATATTTAACTAAATAACACATTTTTTCCATTTTAGCTTTTCCCTAAAAAAATTTCGGTAAGACAAAAATATGTTTATAAAGACACTTGGTTTGTCATTTTTTTTTTTAGTTTTTTATATAATTTTATAGAGGGTACTTTTGTCATTGGGGAACATTGACATTTTTTAATAATTTAGGAGGGACATTAAAACACTTGGTAGTTTGAAAAAGACATTGACAATGGAGTAGTAATTTGAAAAAACTATGTGTACTTTTTTCTATAAATTATTGCAATGTTGAGCTACAATGCCCAACAAATCTTTTATCTATTTTGGCTAGCTGAATGTTGAGCTTTTTTTAAGAATTGTTTACTACAAAGCTAATCAAAATAAGCTTCTAATTAATATTTAAATATATAAAAATACAAAATTAAAAAATTAAATAAAAAAAGCTTCATTTAAACACATCGCCTTAACCTCCAAAATTTATTGAGGCGGCCCGATGAAAGCAGTATAAAAAGGTGTCCATTCTTCTTATTTTGCGGCATCAAAAATGTCTTCTGCATACTTGTTCCTTGGCTTGGTGGTTCTCACCACCACAGCTTTTGCTGATAATTACTACGAGCCTCCCCACTATGGGCATAAGCCACCCGTTCCGGTGTACAAGCCTCCTCCATTTGAGCATCCACCACCGGTGTACAAGCCTCCTCCACTTAAGAAGCAACCACCGGAGTACAAGCCACCAACTCTACCTCCCAGAGTGGTAAGACCACCACCTTATGAGCACAAGCCGCCACCAACTTATGAGCACAAGCCGCCACCACCTTATGGACACTATCCTGGACACCCTCCTGTGGAAAATGTCGAAATCCCATACAAGTTGCCTCCAAAAGTGTTTCCTCCACCGACACCATATAAGAAGCCACCCACCCCACCCTACAAGCCACCCTACAAGCGCCCACCACCAGTCCATCCAAACTGAGTTTATATGAAAATGATAAAATTATTATATGCTAGAAATAAAGAGCAGTTGAGTTGCCAACTCATACTATGCATCCAGAAAATCATGTACGTACCTGACAATAATAGCTAGTCGGTACCTTGTTTGTGGCCCATGAGCATATATATCCTAATTTCTCTAAGAGCATTCCTAGTGGCCTCAACAGATTTTACTAGCCAATTTAACTGAAAACCACATTCTCAGCATTTTAGCCATCAACTTTTTTAAAGCATCCCTAACAGCCTCAGCAAATCAACTATCCACTATCACTATTCCATTTAAATATTATTCAATATTTCTTTATTCTTTCTCAAACATTTATATTTTTGAATATTTATCTTTTACTAACCGTCATATTTTTCAATATTTGTCTTATTCTAATGGTCATATTTTGAAAAATTTGTCTTTTTTCTAATGTTCATATTTTAAATTGTTGTCTTATTCTAACGGTCATATTTTTCTAAAAATTTATATTTTTCCTAAAATTTGTGATAAAAAAACACATTTAAAGATTATTTATATTATTATTATTATTATTATTATATTATTATGTGAGTTTTGTCATGGGAGAGGAAGGAAGAAGGTGAAGGAAAAAGGAAAAGAAAAGGGAAAGAAAAAAGAAAATAAAAAGTAGAGAGAAAATACTAATTTTTTAAGATTTGATGAGGTGAATAGTACTCATCAAATTTGATGAGTACTGTTCACTCATCAGATTTTTTTGGTTAAAGTGCTGAGTCCACTAGAAGAGGGTTTTCATCTTTTGGTTAAATTTACTCAACAAAATAGCCAAAAGGCTATTTTGTTGGAGTCCATTAGGAATGCTCTAATGTAAAGGAGTGTCTGACTCCACCAGTGTTATTTTATAATATATGGATTCTTTCACATTTATAATATTATATATATATATATATATATATATATATATTATATATATATATATATATATAATTAACAACGAAGCTGATTTACATGTATCAAGCAAGCTATTTAATTACTTAGTAGCCCGGCCTAAGAGCATTAGCAGCAGCTTCCCTTAAACTCCATTCCCTTCCCTAGTGTAGGGAAAACTGTTAAAAAAACACAAAAAAGTTCCCTCGCAGCTTCCCTAAGTGTTCCCTAAACTATAGAAACACCAAGGGAACCACTTTTGGTTCCCTTCATCTAGGGAACCAAAAGTGGTTCCCTTAGCATTATTAAAATATAAAAAACTTTCTCTCTCCTCTACCATTTGTTTAAAACAATATTTAAATGATTTATCTTTCCTCTCTCTTTCTTCTAGCATTTAATTTAAATAGTATTTAATTCATGTAGGGAAAGATGAAGGGAAGCTGCTGTGGAGTGCATTTAACTAGGGAACTAAAAAATGGTTTTGTTCCCTACATTAAAGAAAAGCTTAAGGGAAGCTGCTGCTAATGCTCTAAGGCCCCCTAATATATATAACGCCGACAGAAATTTCTTTTAAATTGGGGTAGAAGAATGTTTTTGAACTTAATGTAAGAAATTATCATGTGTTTTTTAGTTGGTGAGAAATACATGATTTTTTAATTATTATGTTTAATTAAAAAAATCATGTACCTCTTACATATTAAACCACGTATAACAATTTTATAAAATGAGTTTGAAAATTTTTCTCTAATTCAATTTGAAGAAAATTTCTGTAGGGGGTTAATAATCTAGGAGAATTGAAAACTGTTTTTGTTTGCCACGATTAGATAGGGAGCAAATATAATGATAGTCTTGAAGAATGATTGCTAATTTCTATAGATATCATTTCTCTAGTCGGGAATTAATCAAATTTCCACAAAATAAAAATAAAAAAAGTTTATGTTTAATTACATGTTTATGTAACTATCAAAGCAAAGTGCTTTTGGATTAAAATGTGTTTCCATTTATAATTTCAATTGGAGAATGCGTGGCTGCATGCATGCGTGAGAAGTATTTTGGTTTGTCATGACACTGATACCTTTGATTGAGCATAACATTCATATCATTGTTCCATAAGATTTAGATAAGCTAAAAATTATATTTTTATCTCTTATTTATCTTTTAATGATGACGTGATAGTCCTAACTAATTTTTATATTTATTTATTTTTAATAATAATTAATTAAAATTGTCACATCAACATTATAAAATAGTTATAAACAAAAATTGTGGTTTCTAGCCTCGAACACTCTAATATTTAACATTTCAAATCATTAACTAATTGAGTCAATAAAACACTTAAAGAGTAGTTTGGTGGACCAATCAGCATACAACCATCAATAACCCCATCCCCATACTCTAATGACAACTATTTTGCTATAACGCTGTATCAACCAAATTTTGAAATAAATCTTGAAGTGTTTCGTTCTTCAAAAAATTTCACATTTATGTAATAGATCCGAGAGATTCAATCTACTACAAATAAGAAAATAAAAAGAATAATCGATCACTTCGAAAGAACCAATCTTCAATTGACCACTTTGAAGGGGTCTGGCCTCGGATACTTCAAGCAAAGGTATTTTTTGCTTGATGATTTTGCCATACGCCATCTAGGGAAAAATCAAGCTAAATATGGGAATAAATGAAGCGACAAACACAACTTTTAAGAATAGGAAATGAAGCGACCAAGCCAAGCGTATGGACCAAACCAAGGGGAACCACCGAGAATCCTATCATGAGCCTTATAAGTTGCACAGGTGATTTTCTATATTTCGTTTGGTAGCTGAGAAAATGAAAATTTATATCTTCGAATGAAATTAAGAGTGAACTTTGAGTTCGAATATAGGCATAAGACTTAGGGAGCTTCATTTTGCGAAAAGATTCGTAACTGTTTGGGTTATTGTTTGATTTTTATTGCCCCTCTGATTTGTTTGCCTTGCTGTGAATTTTCCGCAAATAAAGTTTTGTTTTTTTTTTGCTGCTTCCCTGCGGCCTTTTTTGCATAATTATTTTTCATCTGAATCAAAATTGACAGATATGATTTTACTTCTTCTTTTGATCTCTTTCATGGTTTACTAAGATTATCAAAGAGTAGCTAACTAAAATGTTGTTTTAGTACTATTCGACACTGCTATTGTAGCCCTGGTTTATCCCTCTTTTGTATTCCTTTGACGTAAACTGGTGTGTAGATCGCTTCCACTCTTTAATGAAGTGTGGTTAATTGCTTGGTTGCAAAGGTTTAACTGAATTGCAATGAAGCACTAGTATACAAAACATTTGATGATCTTGAATTCCTTGCGCGCAGTGCTAATGAGCCTGAGCCTGAGTTGAGTAAGCAAAATTTATCTGATAAACAACCCCTTGATTCTGAAGAAATCAAATTTGTATTCTAGGGGGTTCCTTATGACATTTAGTTGAACTATCTTGACTTGCTCATCACAAATTTCTTCTAAACACTTCACTTTTCTCTTCTTTTTTTCAAACATAAATGTTAAATTGGCAACAGACTTACTGATGCAATGATATGTTAATTTGATTGCTTCTTCGTGGCTCCTCGAACTGGAACCCTTTTTCTTCTTAATGGTTCTTCTTATTAGTAATGTTTCATCTCATATAAGCCAGACACATGCTGAGAAGTATTGGCATAGGGAAGCAAATAAAAATTTATTTTATAAATTTTTGTTTAATTTCATGTTGAAACACCCCCTCCCCCTAAAACAATTTCATAGGGAAGCAAAAGAAATTTTAATGCCTTGATGTTGCCATTCTTCCCTGTTTTATGCAGATAGTAAATAAGAGAACTCAACAATTACAAATAGGTCATCGATTCTTTTTAATGGGTTCCAACTTTACCTCTCGATCACCAATGTTTGATTCTGTTGATAATCTGGGTTAATACTATTGATAGAGGGAGCCTTCATAAAACAGGGAGATATACAGTGCTACAGAGAACTTGATCAACTGCAAGATAAAAAAAACAAATGAGAAAGGTGTCGGTGGAGCAACCTTTATGAATGTATCTAGGCTTTGCAGTTCCATACAGGCCTTGTGAGATGTTTAAGAAACAAGGCAAATTTCACATTATTGGTATCTCCACCAATTGCCCACTGAAGTCTGAAACTATGTATGCTACTTGTGACCATTTGAGAAGAGAGTAATGTGGGCAGCACTATTTGCTTTTTCACCCAGACGGTGACAAGTTTGCTTATGGGTGGCAGGGCCCTCGATGTTTATGGTTGTTTACAAACTCAAATAGACCACAGCACTTCACCCTGCTAATGCAATCATTGACTTAGTGCCACGCACATCTCCGATTTAACGTCAATACCGGAAATAAATCAGGAAACCACGCACTTTGCCAGCAAAAGTTTATTAATTGACTCTGCTTTTATAATTATTTTCATGTTATTCAATGGTCATAAAAAAAAAAATCATGTGAAAAGTACATTTTATATAGCTTAGCATTATTTTATTACGTAGCCTTGATCAACGACTCGGCAGCCTTAATCATAATAACAGTGAATGTATTAGAGGAACAGAGCATTTGCAATTAGCAAACATGGGAAAAACGACACTAAGAACATATGCAAAAGAAAAAAAAAATGCTCTAAAAGCCTCGATCAACAGCAAACCGCGTAAGTAAATTGTCTTTCAGTTCTATGAAATGGCGGCCTTAATATAAAATTTTATACTGGATGGCTCTACCAACAGAGTATTTGCATAGATGGAACAATCCACCTTCATTCATTTGTGAAAGACATTTTTCAAGAAAATATAGATTCAAAAGGAGCAAAGAAGCAACATGAAACTTTCACAACCATTATCCTTGGCTCAAAACATCATTCATGAGGTTCCTCACATTGACGACATATCAATCATATACAACAAGTTTCTTGTACTCTTCACCAGAGATTGATAATCCCATCACAGCCTCAGGATTTACGATACCACCTTCCTCAAGGAACATAGTCAACGTATTCTTTGAAAACCCACTCACAAGCGCAACCCCACTCTGCCCCGCAGCCACTGGAGTTGACGGCGAGTCCCTAAGGTTCCAAAACACAATCTCCGGCACTCTGTTGTATCCTTTCTCCCGGAACTTCCTCTGTATAACTTTATAATTTGTTTCCCATGAATTCGAATCACGCCGGTGGTGGTAACCATGCCCGTAATTAAAACGACGCTGCCCAGATGCCTCATCAAATTCCATATCACTGAAAACAAATACCCTCTTTATCAGTTGGTCCTCTGTCAGCTTGCCTTCAACCGCAACTTGCAAGATTTGGTCAAAAACTTTCTGAAAGTCTGTATTACAACCCCACTCCATCCTCCTTATGAATTCAGTCTTGGCCTGAAGAGTATCCCCCTTAATCAAGTGAAGCTCAGGAGTCGCACTGAATGTAATCACTTTCCCCTTCCAAGGCTCTTCACTGAGCTCTGAAACTAAAAGCCCAAGCGCCACGCACACCTCCATTGGAGTCCCATTCATACTCCCGGAAACATCACAAACCGCAATACAATTATTGAGTCTCCCTTTCATGGCAACATCACCCACCATTCTTTCCCATTGAAGCTCGGCCACCTTCCCACCATCCCCATCATTCAGCGACTTGATAATCTCGTGGGGAAGCAATGCCCCAGCGGCAATCTTCGCCTTCCCACTCTTCACTTTCTCAAGATATTCCTCAAACCTCTCCTTATCGTGCTTCGCAAACAGCTCCTTGTAAGTCTTCATGGCCACCGAAGCAACCCTGTTATACGGCAACGCGTTCCACTCATTGGCGCTCATGTAGACCTCCGGCAACTCCAATGCCTTATGCAACGGACCAAGAACTTGTTTCCTCAATCTATCTCTAACCCTGTACACATAATGGGCGTCCTCGATTTCCTCGTACTCTTTCTCACACTCTCTTGGGAAAACCCGCCTCGCAATCCCTTCACAGATCAACAACGACTTGTCGTACGATGAATCGATCGTCGGGCACCATTTCCCCGCAAGACTAAGCTTACGAAGCTTCCCGCGACCCAAAAACGCCAAGTCCGATTTCAAAAGCTCGGCAAACACATCGCATACGCAATCGAAAAGAAACCGATAATCCGAGTCGTTGTTATACCAATACAAAGCCTTTGTAGCCTTCGAAGCCCTGGCCTTCTCCTTCTCCGAAACAACCCCACTGTTTCCCTCACTTCCTCTCTTAAATTTCCTTCCCTTCCAGGCTTGCTTTGCGAGTTTGCGGACCTCGGGTCCTTCAAGGAGCCGATAGAGAATCTCAGGCAAGTCCTTCAGGTACCCGAAATCTGCGAGAGCCCTGATGTTGAGAGCCAGGGTTTTGGGGTGGGCTTTGTGGAGCCAAAGAGCGGAGGTGTAGAACCCTTCTTTATCAGACTTTCCGGTGCCTCTCACACCCCTCAGATTGAAAATCAGTTTCAGGGTGGTCAGGGCATCGTGGACCCATGCCAGTTGGAGCCGTCCGATCAGATCCTCCGAACGGGTATCGGGCACCACGTGGAAGAAGAAATCCAGGCACGGGTTTCCGGTCGACAAAAATGTCGGGGAGAGGTTTTCTGTCAGACCCATCGGCGGTCTTCCAGCGTGCGCTTTGTGGGCATCATCGCAGGTCGGTGGTTTGCGTGTGTGGATTTGGGAGGCTATGGTGGCATTATGGGTGGCAGAGTCGGCGGTGTTTCGGGCGGCGGGCGGACCTATGAGACGTCCAGGAGAGGCCATTTGTTTTGGGTTTGCGCTGCGAAGGCCTCGTACGCTCTCCTTATAAATCTGAACAGTGTGGCGGGATGTCTAATTCCGTGTGGTCAGGCATATGGGTATTCACTCGTTTCTCAAACTGCTAGCTAACACGTATCGTTTTTTCTCCGACTTGCTTTTCCGTGATACGTGGCGAGTGGTTATTGGCATAGTTTTGGTTCGTCTCTTAGGGTTGGTTATACGCGACAGGATCTCATTTTCTTGCTAGGCACGGTTACTGGACTTTATTCGTTGCGTCACATTCGCGAATGACAAGCCAAATGACATGAAAAGAATTTTCAATTTCTTTTTGTCAAAAGAGATAGAGATATCTAGGTTTATGAAATATTTTATAACAAAAAAAATTTTTATTTATTTTTTAATGATGTTGTTCTAAATCACTTTATAAAAGATATTCTTCTATAAAATATTTTAAAAGTAAAGACATTCCAAAATAAATAAATAAAAAGTAAAACCATTACCTTGTCAAAAGCCATAAACGTAATAATCTATTAATTTAGAAGCCATTAATTGCAGGATTTCGGGCATTCTCTCAATTTTGGCGTTTCTTTTAAAGAGGTAAATCATTCAATGGACCTAACATTTATGCTTTGAAATCAAGTATCGGCTTAAAATGTTTTTTGACATTTTTTTAATTTGTTGTTGTTTTGTGCTATCGAAAATTACAGTCAAACCGACAATAAACTTTGGTTTGACAATAAACTTTGGTTTGATAAAAAAAAAATCTTAGCCTTGGGAATAATTCTGTCTCAATTTGCCTTGGGAATAATTGAGAATAATTCTGTCTCAATTTGCTTAATTTTCACGGTATTGTATTCACACTGTTGCAGTTAATGGGTTAAGTATAATTATTCCTAACAATTGAGATAAAAAGTCAAATTTTGTACCAACAGAGATAAATTAAGCATATATGGAGTAATCCATCATGATTTGTGAAAAAGCAAATTTGTCAATTAAAAATTTAAAAGATAAATTACTCACATTAGTCTTTCACATCTATCATACTTTTAGGATCAAAACAAGATTCACGAGACTCCTGACAGCATCATCAAATATATATATATATATATCAATCATATACAGCAAGTTTCTTGTACTCTTCACCAGAGATTGATAATCCCATCACAGCCTCAGGATTTACAATTCCGCCTTCCTCCAAGAATATAGTCAACAAATTCTTTGAAAACCCACTCACAAGCGCCACCCCACTCTGCCCCGCAGCCACCGGGGTTGACGACGAGTCCCTAAGGTTCCAAAACACAATCTCCGGCACTCTGTTGTATCCTTTCTCCCGGAACTTTTTCTGTATAACTTCATAATCTGTTTCCCATGAATTCGAATCACGCCGGTAACCATAATCAAAACGATGATGCCCAGATGCTGCATTAAATTCCATATCACTGAAAACAAATACCCTCTTTATCAGTTGGTCCTCTCTCAGCTTGCCCTCGACCGCAACTTGCAAGATTTGGTCAAAAACTTTCTGAAAGTCTGTACTATTACGCCACTTCATCCTCCTTATGAATTCAGTCTTGGCAAGAAGAGTATCCCCCTTAATCAAGTGAAGCTCGGGATTATCACTGAACGTAATCGCTTTTCCCTTCCAAGGCTCTTCACTGAGCTCCGAAACTAAAAGCCCCAGCGCCACGCACACCTCCATCGGAGTCCCAATCATACTCCCGGAAACATCACAAACGGCAATGCAATTATTGAGCCTCCCTTTCTTGGCAACATCACCCACCATTCTTTTCCATTGAAGCTCGGCCACTTTCCCACCATCCCCATCATTCAGCGACTTGATAATCTCGTGGGGAAGCAATGCACCAGCGGCAATCGTCGACTTCCCACTCTTCACCTTCTCAAGATATTCCTCAAACCTCTCCTTATCGTGCTTCGTAAACAGCTCCTTGTAAGTCTTCATGGCCACTGAGGCAACCCTGTTATACGGCAACGCGTTCCACTCATTAGCGCTCATGTAGACCTCCGGCAACTCCAACGCCTTATGCAACGGACCAAGAACTTGTTTCCTCAATCTATCTCTAACCCTGTACACATAATGGGCCTCCTCGATTTCTTCGTACTCTTTCTCACACTCTCTCGGGAAAACCCGCCTTGCAATCCCTTCGCAGATCAACAACGACTTGTCGTACGACGAATCGATCGTCGGGCACCATTTCCCAGCAAGACTAATCTTACGAACCTCCCCATGACCCAAAAACGCCAAATCCAATTTCAAAAGCTCTGCAAACAAATCGCAGACGCAATCGAAAAGGAACCGGTAATCAGGGTCGTTGTTATACCTATCCAAAGCCTTTGCAGCCTTAGAAATCTCCCTCTCTTTCCTCAAATCCCTAGCTTTCTCCGTATCAACCCACTCCAATATCCTCTTTTTCTCCTCCGCCGAAGCAACCCTCCTCTTCCCTTTATTATATCCTCTCTTAATTTTCCCGGAAAATGTTTGCCTTTTCCGCAGGAAAAAACTTTTCGCCCGTTTCTTCTTCTCCGAGGCTTTCTTTGCGCATTCTCGGACCTTGGGGCCTTCAAGAAGGCGATAGAGAATCTCGGGCAAGTCTTTGAGATACCCGAAATCGGCAAGTGCCTTGACATTGAGAGCCAGGGTTTTAGGGTGGGTTTTGTGGAGCCAAAGAGCAGAAGTGTAGAACCCTTCTTTGTCGGACTTCCCGGTGCCTCTCACACCCCTCAGATTGCAGATTAGCTTCAGGGTGGTTAGGGCGTTGTGGGCCCAGGCCAATTGGAGCCGTTGAATCAGATCCTCTGACGGGGTATTAGGCACCACGTGGAAGAAGAAGTCCAGGCAGGGGTTTCCGGTGGACAAAAATGTCGGGGAGAGATTTTCCGTCATACCCATCGGCGGTTTCCCGTGGATGGTAGAGTGGGATATACCATGGGCATCATCGTCGGTAAGGGATTTTCCGTTGAGATGGAGATCGTGGATTCTGGAGACCATGGAGCCTACGACGGCATTTGGTGTGGAAGAGCGGTCTCCGGCGGCCGGTGGGCCTAGGAGCCGTCCAGCAGAGGCCATTGTTGTATTGGGTTTAAGGTGATGGAGTTACCTTAACCTCTCTACTTATAATGTGTACAGTCGCACACACTATTTTCGGTGAGTTTAAAATATCCTGTGTTTGTGCATATTAGAGATTCGATGATATTGAGATTTTAAAAATAATAATTTTAAGATATTTGTTTTAATTATGTAATTTTTAAAAACGTAATTATATGTCAAATAGAATTATAATTTTATTTTTAAAATTGTAATTTAATCTTTTAAAATTATATATTTTAAAAAAATATATTTTACTTGCGATTTAAAAATGCTTAAAATTTATATTTTTAAATTGTAATTTTTATTTATTTTTTACAATTTAATTAAAAATCGTACTTTTTATTTAATAAATTATAATCTCAACCGCACTCGGATAAACCTAATTTACAAATCGGAGATTTTAATATTTTTGGTTGTACGTGGCAGGTAAATGTTGGTTTGTGTTTGTGGGTGGGGGTGCAGGCGATTGTATCTTTGTTTCTTGGTGAACACGGTTATTAATTATATTGGCTGCATGGATTTCGGGCAATCATAAAGGGCCGTAACATTTTATACCACGAAAATCGACGTGAGAAATCGGGAAAAGATTTTTTTTGTTATATTCGATCTTTATCTTACCTGCAACAGAAAAATGAATATTTTATATTTTATAAAGAATTACTACCTACATATTTTTTTAAAGGACAGAATTTTTCTTTAAATTAAATTAAAAAAAATTTCTTCAATCTAATATATCATATATTTTTTAGTGTGTAAAAAAAAAGATGCGGACGTAAATTGCATTTGGAAAGATACGAACAAAGTCAGACAAATTCTTTTCAATTTATATGGAAGTAATGGGAAATATATATATATATATATAAAGAAGGGCGTAATTAATTAGCAAATCATAAATGTTGGCCAGCTCAATTGGTTCTTCAATTCGTGGGCAACAAGGATTAGGATTAGGACTGTAATGTCGAAAGTATCCTTGGCTAATTTCTGAGCTTTGCTTACATTCAAAAATGTGAAAAGAGGATTAGGATTAGAATTATCTTGAATTTTTAGGGATACTTAACGGAGTCTGTCTCTTTAAATTTCAACCATCGTTTTTGTAGATTTTTTATGATACAGCATTTATCACTATTATTTATTATATTTTATCATTTCTTATGCTAAATATAATTAATGAGGTGATAATTAAATACAGATAAATATGGTAAATAATTAATTGATAGATGCTTTTAAGCGAAAATCTCCACCACGTAATTGAATTTTGGAAAAACAAAAAAAATCTGCTTGAAAAGCTGAGATCTTCTCAAAAATCTTAATAAATTTAAAGAGCGAGAAAATCGGGGGAATGGATTAATGAGACCATTTGGGGCGGGGTTTTTTTTTTTCTTTACCATTTGGGGCATAATAAATTTAACTATAAAGAATCTTAAAAATTAGAAAAATTGTCTCATATCATTGGTAAGGGTCTAAGCTAATTTTGACAATCAAGAATTTGACCATATGAAAAGTAAAATTTTTCTGTTAATTTTTTCGTCGAGATTTAAAGCTAAAAAAGCTAGCATCTTTTCCAGTAAGACCAATAAAAGTGCCCTGCCTGTATTAAAAAGTTATGTCATCATATTACATATGTCCAAAAACAATATATAAAATACAAAAACAAAAAAAAAATTGAAAAGTTGAAAAAAGCCGGTTTGTACCTACCCCTAGTCGACAACTTTTGCTGGGGTAGAGCCACCCCTAGAATAGAGGAGGATAGGGATGATAATTTCTGTTGACGTTTCAGGTCGACTCATGAGTCAATTCGAACACAATTCATTTAGTTAAACGGATTAAAGCTTTCAATCTTAACATAACTTAATTAAATTAGCAGGTGACACGACATGATCTGCATAACCTATTTAATAAATAATTAATGTCGGGTTGACTCGACCAACCATTTAATAAATAGGTTGTGTTTGATTCACCCAAACACAACTCATTTGATCTGTTTCAATCTGTATGCAAATTTAAATGCAATAAAAAAAATTAATTTATATGAATTTTAGCATTTTAAGATTTGTGAATAATATAACAAACTGACAGCCTGATATACCATGAATAGATTTATACACCGGCCAAAAGAGAAATAACATTCTATTTCACTCGATAATCTTACAGTAGGAGCTACACAGATTATATACACGAATTAAGTAGGATTGAACACTAATGGTTTTCTCCATGATTCTTGGGATTTAGATTTATTTTTTAAAAAAGATTGGTCCTTGTTTGGGTTGCTTGCCTGCTTTGTGTGTGTGATTTGCCTTGCAGTTTTGGTCTCTGTTTTCCTTATCGGAAGTGTTTGACTGTTGTGTGCTTTTGATTAATTTTGCGGTAAATTATTATTAAATTTTGATCTAATAATAATATTAAAATTTATATTATTTTTTTAAAGGACACAAAAAACACGTAAATCTCCATTCTAGCATTACTAGACCGACTCAGGCTTTGCGCGTGCTTTGTTGTCTGAACAAGCCGATATTAGCCCATTATTTTCAACTTTTACTACATTTGAAAGCCCATCTCTTTCGCTGGCCTCGAACCCAAGCCCAATTTCTCGGTTCAGGATTTCAGCATCCACTACATTCAAAGCTGGCCTTCGGGTTTTGTTCCCCCGAAACCCAGCCCAACATCTCGGTCCACAATATAATTTATGGCATTGCTAAATAAGTACGTAATATTCCAGAGAACTGCCCAATTAGTGTCAAATCGAACTTTCACATCTAGTATTAATGTTTCTCATGAATTTGGATTCCCATTCAGACGGTGACATTGGGCCCATAGGCAGTGCTCCTTTTTCTCTCATTGGAGGGAGAACATTTCTGCTTAATCCAAAGATATGAAGGGCGCTTTTCAAATTTTAATTTCGTAGATGTAAAGTACGATTTTAAATTAAATTATAAAAAATAATTTATTTGAGAATTGCATTTTTAAATGATAGGTAAATGAGTATTTTTTAAAAAAATACAAAATTTTAAAAGTTAAACTATAATTTTAAAGGTCAAACTGTAATTTTGTCAAACATTTAACTGTATTTTTAAATTACATATTTTAAAATTATTATATTTTAAATTTTAATTTTTAAAATTGCAATCCCAAACGGATAAATAGTATAAGCACCAAAAACAGCCATACAGTCGAGTCTTTTAAGTCTTAACCCATCATTCTTGAAGCAAAGGAGGGTTAAGTCCCCTTAATTGTTTGAAGAAAAAAACAAAGAAAAATATTAAGACATATGGGCCGGTTTGTATAGCAAGTGTTTGTTCTATATCTCATGAAAGAGGAGGTTTAAATTCAACTTCTTAAATGAGGAATGTGTCACTCTGGCTAGAATTCTGACAAGGTAGGTTAGCCTAGACCTAGAAGTAGCGGAGGCTGTGGGAGTTTTACATTGCAATTGAATTTTGTAAATATTTGGACTTGCAAAATATTATAATAGAAGGTAATACGCTTCAAGTTGTTAATTTGGTAAAAGTCACAGGTAAAATTAAAATAGATTTGGACAAATTGTAAAGGACACACAAAAGGTGCTTCATTCAATTCTAAGTTGACCAGATCGGCCATGTTAGGTGTGAAGAAAATTCTACAACGCATGGCTTAGTCAAGGCAATAGTTAGATATGTCATAAATGAGATTTGAATGGAATATATTCCTAATTGTATCTATAATATCATTATGCTAAATTGGATTGGAAAGTCCAATGACAAAAAGAAGGAATTCATTAGCTCGTTATTTAGTTTGAATTGGTGAAATGACAGAATCAAATGCTCTAATTTCCCGATTATATATATATGAAATCAAATATTTCCTCCAATATATATATATATATATATATATATGAGGTAAAAGCTTATTTCATTATTTTGCTAGAATTTTAATTTTTTTTACAAAAATTAAACTACATCAGCCTTCCTGAAAATTTAAAAATATTTCGAAGATTTTATTTGGCAATTAGAGCTTCTTTTCCTTTATCTAAGGCATTTTGGAAAACCCGATCCAAACACTTCAATGAGTAATGTTAGAGGGAAGATTTAGGTTTTCCTTGTGTTCCCTCAAAATTAATGTAATTTTTAAAATTATTATTAGATCAAAATTTAATAGTAACTTTTATGACAAATCCAATGACGATTTTAAAAATTATATCAATTTTGCGATAACACAAGAAAGACCTAGGTCTTCCCTCTGGCATTATTCCACTTCAATATATGATTTCAAGAGAAAATGTTATTTGGCCATTATATGAAAATCTTTTCATTGATATTTTGACAGTTTTTTTTTCTTCCTGTTTTTGGCAAGTAATTAGCAGTTATTATTGCTGGGAATATGAACTTGAAATTAATGTAACACTCGTTTAGTGGAATTACAAAACACACACACACACACACACTCTCTCTCTCCCCCTCAAGTTCCACTAATTAAGAGATTTACTTAGAATTGAATATGTTCTCTCCAAAGGTGATCAAGTTCAGTTAATTACTATTGGGTAATGAAACCCCAATAATCAAAGATAAACAAACCATTGAGTTATCATTAAAAAATAGTTCTATACGTTCCCATCAATGTACACAAGAACAAATTGAACAATTGATGGTTTGAATACTTTTCAATTGATAAGCCAGTTAGAAAATTGAATATAATTAATTGCATGTAGGACTTTGACCTTGAACTTTATTCAGCACAACAAAGAATCACGTGACAAAATTAGAGGGTGAGATCATTTTTTTTTTTTTTTTTTTGGTAAAAGCTCAGATCATTCATCAAACAAATCGATCAACATCGATCCAGATTACCAGGTCGTTGAATGTGGCTACGATGGGTGCAGGGCGTGCAGCCCCGCCCCTTTGTCTTTGTCTTTGTCTATAGTCTCATTATTATGGACAAACAATTGTGACCCATCTATTTTACGATATATCTTCAATGCTAACTTTAGAAATGTCAATAAAATTACTGACTTTTATTATATTTGAATATATAAGCACCACCCAAGATTGGAGCAAACTCTGTGATGATTTCCTTTTCTTTTTCTTTTTTTGAAAAAAAAAAAACTGTGATGATTAAATTCACCATATATGCATTCAAGATTCTTTTCGTATAGACTAGAAAGAAAGAAAAAAAAAAAATTCTTTTCGTATAACTAGTAGTAATTAAGTATGAGAAGTTTTGAATAAACATGTGAAGTTTTGAATAAACGACCCACGTGAAGATAATTTATAAAATTAGTAGTCAATGAATTGGCAATTGTTAGTCTTACCAAATTCATAAAGGAAGGTTCTTTTGGTTTGAAATTGGACCACTGATATTTATGTATGGAGCATTTCTAAACTAATACTTCATCGTTTTGATTGACGCTCTAGCTACTTTTGTCGTCTTTCATTCCTAACTCCTTATCACAAATATTAATGGCTGTGTTTGTTAAACCTTTAAAAAAAAATTTTATTGTGTTCTGAATAGTAATATAAATGAATTGATGTGATATAAAATAAGAAGAATGTTATAAATTTTTTATATAAAAAGTGAGTGGTGTGATATAAAAAGTAAAAAAAAAAAAATTAAAAAAGTTATTGATATAATATTAAAAAAAATGTCAATTTTGACGGAAAAAAAAAAAAGGGAAGAAGGAAGAGGTTTAACAAACGATGGACCAATGTTGTTTGTTTCCAAAATTAAGGGCTTTATTATCCTTTTTTTTATATTTTTGTCTTTTTTCTTCCCCTTTTCTCATCTTTTTGCGCGTTTCTATGGGCCTAGCTTCCAAGCATTCTCAATTTTATTTTATTTTTGTCTTTTTGTTTTTTTTTGGAGCAGCCAATTTATAGTGTCACTTAAAGCTCTTGATGCTTTTTCTTTTAGGGAAAAAAGAAAAAGGAAGCGATTTAGACATTTTCATGCGGATATCTCATATGCATGGTTAAGGTGACAACATATGACGTGACAAGTCTCTGTAAAATGAGACTCGTCGTTGTAATAAGCAAAAGTGATAAGGATGGGTTGAGAGGTTAACCGGAAGGGAAAGTAGGTATAAGCACTTCTCATGAAAACCTTTCTCTGTCCCTTCTCCGGCAAGGGCGTGCTCATGTTACGTCTAACTTAACCATATTAGTTGACTTTTAGTCTCTTCAATTAATCAAGACGATTGATTCAGGCCCACATGATACTACAACATTTCTTATCAACTCAACTTTACAAAAAAAAAAAAAAAAAAGGACAGAAAAAGAAAAATTAATATACAGATTTTAATGATTTCAAAGCATGATGCTTCCTCCCATTACAACGAAATCTAAGAGAAAAAAAAAATTAAAAATTAAAAAGAAGAACACAAGGGAAGTTAATAGTAGTAATTAAAAGAAGGATTATAGATGATAATTAGGCCAAGGGGTAGCAGTCCCAGATGAACTCAATAGTTCTTCCAAGTAATCCGGGCCTAAATCCTCCAAAACCACCGCACTCTCTATCCTTACATCCCTTTGATTACTTTTCTTGCTTACGGTTTTCCTTCTCATGGAGTGCTTTCTCTTAAGAGCCACCACCGGCGAACACCCATCTTCGGAACTATAATTCATGTCCCTCAGCGATTCCCGGACTCTTTCCACCGGAAAATTGAGTATAGCGGAGGAACCGCGCATGGAAAAGGCAGCTTGATCGTAGGCCAAAGCGGCTGCCTCAGCACTATCAAATGTTCCTAACCATACCCTTATGCCCTGCCTTGTCGAATCCCTTATCTCAGCCGCGAATTTCCCCCACGGCCGCCTCCGGACGCCTCTGTACGACTTTTCCTTCTGGGGATTTTCCTCCCCCATTGAGCTTACCTCTTCTTCCTTAATCCGGTTGGCGCACGTCTCCGATTTGATCCCTTGGTTCGCCTTAGAAATTA
The DNA here is from genome assembly GCA_900184695.1 of Betula pendula. Taxonomy (NCBI): domain Eukaryota; kingdom Viridiplantae; phylum Streptophyta; class Magnoliopsida; order Fagales; family Betulaceae; genus Betula; species Betula pendula. Next base: position 163,288 of record FXXK01000765.1, on the reverse strand, counting down.
GACCCAAAAGAAGCATTTCTTCCGAGTCATTTTCATTGAAAGGAAGGAAATTTTGATGGTCGAAATTTAGGCCATCCCAGGAGAAAGATTCCGGTGACCCAAAGGAACATTCCGATGAGAAATCGGAATTTGGGGAGTGGAAGATTGAGGAGTCCATTCAAGTGAACGTGTTTTTGGGTTTGAATTATGTGTTTGTGTGCGACTACGAGTCTCACTATTTTTGCGTAGGCCACATATGTGGACTGTGGTAAGCTAAAAATTCGAAGCCTCACCCGCTCCTATATATGGGCGATGGCAGAGTGAAAAGGTAAAATGAGTAAAGAAATAGGGGCAGAGAGGGTAAACAAGTTGCCCATTCGTTTCTTTTTCTTTTTTTTTTTAACTTCTTTATTATCTTATTAGTATTAATAAAGTTAAAATTATGAATTTGCTTGGTGAGCACACAACATGGGTTAATTGGGACACATGGGTCAATTGAGCATGGCGGCTGGGTCAGAAGTGCAACTTGCAGTGATGTCAGCCAATGATCTCAAATTTTTGTCTTGTAAAGAGCCGGTGAGGGACACTTGTACACGTGTCATTCACGTGAGGGATGTTGATTTCTTGTTCAAATCATGCGGGCAA
>FXXK01000765.1:149126-162227 GCA_900184695.1 Betula pendula | reverse complement strand
TAGGCCCGGCCTTTGACTGGCCGTTGGGCGTATTAATAAATACGAGAGCTTCATTCAACATCATAAATTTTAGCAGCATCGATGGATAACATTTTAGCGAAGTGTTCAGGTTGAAATTTCTTTCACTTCGGCACAAGATAGGATGACATGGCATCTAATTAAAGTTTGAATGTTCTAGAGATTGTTTCATAACAGATGAAATACAGTATAATACGGTATAATACAGTACAATACAATACAATACAAATAGTGTAGTAGAGGTATAGTATAAGAAGATCGAGCATGCATGAACATCGATCTCCAAGTAGATACATGATACATCTTAGTAATAACAAAAAAAACAGAAATATATAGAGTAGTATCTACTTGTACGTAGGTGATGTAACTTTATAAAGAAATACACTTAAATTAATTATTAGATAAAATATTAAAACAGACATGCATTACCTGTTGCTGTTTTTCATTTCCATGATCAATTATAGAAAAAACAAAACAGAAAAACGAAATATATTCCTGAGAAAAAGACAAAAAAAAAAAAAAAGTTGCTCGAATTTAAGTAAAATTTGGATAACCTAATTTCAAGGAACCATCATCTACAGACCCTTTTAAATTTTAAAAATTTATTGCAATTGAAACCTTAAAAGTGAATCATTTTAAGTGGTCTAAAACTATTGATGATCATAATTGTGACAATGCTGAAATCTACACAGTCGATTAATTCCACACCTCACATAAACAAATGGCTTAAAAGCATGTTGAGGGGAGTCGGCCGGGGATAATTTCAATGACTAAGCCAATTAAGAGCTTTGTAAATGTCCTTCTCCATGAAAGAGAGAGTTCTTGAATCGATGTGTGTTTGAATGAAAGAAAAGCTTACCACCCCTTTTGATCATTTTACCCTTCGGTCAAACGTCATTCCTCTCTTGTACAACCTTACCACATGTTGCCTTCCAATTAGGTTGCGTGTAGTTTTTCCATGAATCATGGTGATCGGCTTTATTAGAGCATTAGTAGTAGCTTCCCTTAAATTTCATTCCCTTCTTTAGTGTAGAAAAAACTGTTAAAAAAATACAAAAAAATTTCTGCAGCAGCTTCTCTAAGTGTTCTCTAAACTATAGAAATACCAAATGAATCATTTTTGGTTTCCTTCATCTAGGGAACAAAAAATGATTCCTTTAACATTATTTTAATATAAAAACTTTCTCTCTCCTCTCTCTCTTATCTACCATTTGTTTAAAACAATATTTAAATAATTTATCTTTCCTCTATTTTTCTTCTAGCATTTAATTTAAATAGTATTTAATTCATATAGAGAAAGATGAAGGGAAGCTGCTGTGGAGTGCATTTAAATATGGAACTAAAAAATGGTTTTGTTCCCTACATTAAAAAAAAGTTTAAGGAAAGCTGCTGCTAATGCTTTTAAGGGGTGTTCCTTATAGCACTCCCTTTGTTATGAATCAGGTGGCATTAAATGCTAATTGTCCCTGCAATGGAAGGAGAATGGTGCTCCCATACTATTTTTGGCATGAGTTTTCCTAAACAAAGCTGCTAACACATCGAGGTTTGAACCTTATTTAGGTAATGGGGGCGATTGGGTGCTTCGCAGTTTGGTGTAATTCATTTGCAGCGTGGAAAAACACTATTGGACCTATGTGGTCCAAGCCCAAGGAGGTAAAAATCAGGTGTATTAGTGACTCTATGAGAGACTCTGAGAGAGAGACCGTGATCCGTGACTGTGAGAGACTGAGAGAGAGAGTTTAAAGCCTTTGGACCTACTGGTGCATGTTAGACGGCCTGGACCTATTGGTGCATGCTAGAGTTGGACCTGTTGGTGCAACGCGAAGATATGAGGAGATTGAGAATCTGAGACAATGGGTGGGTGGGTGTAACCGTGTAGGGTTATGGTTACAAAATGTGAAAAAAACTAAAAAGAGTTAAAACGGTGGCGTTTTGATTAAAAAAAATTATAAACTTTCAAAACGATGTCGTTCTGGTTAAAAAAAATTAAAAATATATGTGGGTTCGGTTAATTCGGTTAACCAATAAAATAAAATTTATACCGATTTAATCGAATTTTGGTATAGATTTTTATATCGACTACCGAATCGATAACAGTTGGTTACGGTTCGGTGACGGTTGACAAGTGGTCGGTAGACAGTTGATAGGCGGCTAACGGTTAATTTGCCCACCCCTACCGACGGCTGCAGGCTGCAGCTGGTTAANTCTCTACAGTAGCTTCCCTAAGTGTTCCATAAATTATAGAAACACCAAAGGAATCACTTTTGGTTCCCTTCATTTAAGGAACAAAAAATGATTCCCTTAGCATTATTTTAATATAAAAACTTTCTCTCTCATCTCTCTCTTATCTACCATTTATTTAAAACAATATTTAAATAATTTATCTTTCCTCTCTCTTTCTTCTAGCATTTAATTTAAATAGTATTTAATTCATATAGATAAATATGAAGGGAAGCTGTTGTGGAGTGCATTTAAATAGGGAACTAAAAAATGGTTTTATTCCCTACATTAAAGAAAAGTTTAAGAAAAGCTGCTACTAATACTCTTAAGGGGTGTCTCTTATAGCACTCCCTTTGTTATGAATCAGGTGGCATTAAATGCTAATTGTCCCTGTAATGGAAGGAGAATGGTGCTCCCATACTGTTTTTGGCGTGAGTTTTCCTAAAAAAAGCTGCTAACACATCGAGGTTTGAACCTTATTTAGGTAATGGGGGTGATTAGGTGCTTCGCAGTTTGGTGTAATTCATTTGCAGCGTGGAAAAACACTATTGGACCTAAGATAGTCAGCACACAAAATGGGCTATGTGGCCCAAGCCCAAGGAGGTAAAAATCAGGTGTATTAGTTACCCCCCATTCCTGCAGCTAGGGCTGGGCATCAGTTAATTAGGTGTCGGTAGAGCCTATTTCGATTACCGAACCAAAATTTTCGATTAATTCGGTTAAGCGATTAAACGGTTAAGCAGTTAATTATCGGTCGGTTAAGCAGTTAAGCAGTTTATTGTCAGTCGGTTAAGCGGTTAGTTATCGGTTAAGACCATGCTGAAAGAGAGAAAGACTGTGACTCTGTGAGAGACTCTAAGAGAGAGAGAGAGACCGTGATCCGTGACTGTGAGAGATTGAGAGAGAGAGAGTTTAGAGTCTTTGGACCTACTAGTGCATGCTAGAGTTGGACCTACTGGTGCAACGCGAAGAAATGAGAAGATTGAGAGTCTGAGACAATGGGTGGGTAGGTGTAACCGAGTAGGGGTTATGGTTACAAAATGTGAAAAAAACTAAAAAGAGTTAAACGGTAGCGTTTTGATTAAAAAAAAATTATAAACTTTCAAAACAATGTCGTTCTCGTTAAAAAACATTAAAAAAATATATATGTGGGTTCGGTTAATTCGGTTAACCGATAAAATAAAATTTATACCGATTAACCGATTTAACCGAATTTCGATATAGATTTTTATACCGACTACCAAACCGATAACAGTCGGTTACGGTTCAATGACGGTTGGTAGGCGGATAAACGGTTAATTTGTCCACCCCTACCTGCAGCTGCAAACTACAGCTGGTTAGATTCATTGGCCAGCAACCAAAAAAATGAAGGTTTTAATTGTGGTTGTTGCATATCGGGATTTGAGGTGTCGTTTTAAATGTGTAGGGCTTTTGATTGACGCTATGGCTCACAAGTTACAACCTAATTTTTTTTATCACCAAATGAGACCAATTTTTAAGACCTAACATGGGGTAAGCATGTGCTTTTCTTACTCTGCTGAGAAAGTTCTAGGTTCATCCATTAATGGACCAGTTAATTCAGAATAAGAGAGCTCTACTGTAGAATTTGGTCCATGATCTAGGCCTTTGTTGGAGTTGGATTTCCATGGTGGAAATGTGTTGGTCTTGGGGGATTGGCAGCTACGAGAGGATTGGCTTTGCCTAAGGGTCCTCCACATCCCTCTTGGCACTCCTCGTCCACGTGGTTGGCATGTGAAAAAAACCATAAAAAAAAAAAGGACAAAGACCACATAATTTTGTTCTCACATATAGCGCCAATTAATGATATTAGAATCTACAAAGCCAATTTCTACCAAAGAAGATCTAAAATCACTAAACAAATAACTTAAAAACTTGTCAATGTGAGTTGACAAAGATAACTCTGATACGTAAATCAATTGAGAGCATGGTAAAAGTCTCTCTCCCTATAGAGATAAACTTATTGAATTAGTCATGAGTAGGTGTCTGAAAAAGTGAAAAGCTTACCTTCCCAAGGATCGAGGTAAAATCCAGGCTTATCAATATTAAACTTAATAATCTAATAGATTTAAAACTTTATGTTCTACTACAAGACATTCTTCAGGATGATGTTTTAGAGAGATTCGGTCGGTAATGGATGGAGCACCATACATATTTTTCTAACTTATATTATAGTTGTTAATAACACGTGGGTCAGTGAACCCAGTACGTAATATACTCCAAATCGAATCTTCTCGGATTTCATTTTCATCAACAACAAAATTTTTAAATATAATATACTAACACTATATACAATCGATCTCGCCACAACTATTTTTTTTCCTGCGCAAATTAATGTTTTTTGTAGAGAAAAAAATGGTTATATATATCTCCCTCAATTTTTTTTTTTTTTATTGCTTCAACATTTTATTAAAATCTTCCTCGATCCCTTGCATGAAATTGGGATTCGTGTGAAATCATTATATTGCTGTCAAGTGGATGCAATCTTTCATCCGCTAATTAACCCAAATGATAATATGATATGTTTATATGAATCCCCATGCGTTGGGCGAATTTTCTTCGGGAATTGCTTAATGATTATGATATATATGGTTTAAAATCATTATCCTAAACATTAGAGCTGTCAATCATAAATAGAAATAGATGGACGTTGAATGGTCCAGATACAGGCCTCCTGCCAAGCTCACCAGATGTTTTCAAAGTCATCAAAACTAGGAGATTTTGTTCAAGTTTGAAAGTCCTCCAAAAAGAATGGATCCTATTGTTTGAGAGTGACCATTCCTCTCCCCACGAGTCCATCAGGGAGCATCTTTTGAAAATCAGGGAGTTTCAAATGGACCTTCCAGGAAAAGACCCACTTGGGCGGGTATTGGGATAAATTCTCTTACCGGACATAAGACAAAACAAACTTCATCCAATCTTACAAACAAACTTCACCCAATCTTTGCATTAGCATTTTTTGTCACATTATCGATATACAACTTTAAAAACTTCACTTTTTTCGGTGCAAGTAACCTTATTATTAGCTACGTTTGACAATTCGTCATGTCAATTTGGCAGTATTTGCATTTCCATTTTTTTTTTTTTTTTCTGTGGCTAGCTAGCTGCTGTTTTCACCGTTCTTTCTCTGTTTGTTTTTTTTTTTTTTTTTAATTTTGGTAATGAAATTTTCAAAATTGACGACCATGTAACCAAAAAGATCAGAAAACAGTCATGACCAAAACCATTATATAAATGCAACTCCTACCTTCTACTAGAAAATGGGCAAGACATTATTTGTTTATTTATTAATTAATTTATTTGAAACAAATGAAGATGGAGACAGAAAGGAAATTTCGAGGTGATTTCAGTTTGGCGATTAGATTAAATAAAATATTTAGCTACATTTTGTTTTTAAACACGTGATGAGATAGAATGGGTGGGCCTCATTCCTCAGGGCACAGCTTAATTAATCCCCATAAAAACTAGATAAGAGAGTAAAGTCCAAAAATAGGAAGGCCATTAGTATTATCTGACTTAGTCGTTAGGTAAGGCCATGAATAAGATGGTTACAAGATTCATAGTACATGGTCCATTCACGGATTTTTCACACTTTTTTTTTTTTTTTTTAATTTGGTAATTATGACTAATGACGATGCCTCACGTTCCCGAGCTCGATCTCGTGCTCTTTTCCACCAACCCAGTCAGTCTATGGTCATCCTGCAGCTAGCCGCCGTGCTGCGCCTTCTGATTACTTCAGAAACCTTAGTTGCTGTCGGATTAATACGTGCAAGACTTTTCTTTAATTTTGCTTTGTTTTTTCTATCCTCTAAAAATGTCTACAAGAAGAGTATGCTCGTCTTTTTCTTTTCCTTTTTTTCGCGTGTTTAAATGGGTTTGGCACTTTGCTTTTCTTGAGTCACCTTTGGTGCCATGTGTATATATATATATATATATATATATATATAGCGAATACGACAAAGGTACGTCAAGGAGCTAGGAGTTTGATTATTATCTTTAATCTGGCTTTAATCAAGCCGCTTGAAGGGAGAAACTGTGAAGTCATGTGTTCTAGAAGGTTATTGGCTCAACGAATGTATTTATATTTTGCATTTTATCAATATGCAGTAAACTTTGAACTCCATATTTCAAAATAAAAACTTGAACTCCATTTTTGACGTCTTGTCCCTTGAGTAGTTCGGTATAGAAGTGATATATATCAACCGTTTAATAATTTTAATTTTTTTAGGAAAAATATACACTTTACCCTTCAATGTTTTGAAGGGATTTTCAATTTAGCTCTAATATTACAAAATTCACAATGCACCCTCCAATGTTGCTAAAAATTTCAATTCGATCCTTCGTCAGATTTTGCTCAAATCTGATGGAAAATTTTATTTTTACTTTCATCCTTGTTTTTTTGTTTTAAACAGACGCATGAATAGTTAAAAAAAAAATTCCGTCAAATTTGACGGCAAAATTTGACGGAATGTTTGAATTGAAAATTTCTGCAAATATTGGGAGGGTGCATTGTGAATTTTATAACATTGGAGGCTAAATTAAAAATTTCCTCAAACATTGAAGGAGTAAAGTGTAATTTTTTCTTTTTTTTATTATAGAGTATGTTTGTATTTAGTGATTCCAAAAGTTAATAATGGTCACATTTGTTAAAATTTTTGTTTTTTGTTTTTTCTCAAAATTAAAAATATTTACAAATAAAATCAAATACAAAACAGTCATAAACCTACAAAAAAAAAAAAACTACTGCCTTTATGCAATATTAGAAGATTTTTCATATTAAAAAATACAAAAACAACCCCAAGGCGTAAAAAAAACAGAGCAAATGTCTTGCCCCCATTTTTTTTTTTAATTGAATAAAGAAAGGGTTATAGGAGATGATTTTTACCATTTTTGATCCAAAAGAATAAAAAAAAAAAAAAAAGAGTGAGAGATCCTAAATAAAAATAACAAAAAACCAAAAAAAGGATGAACTTTTTAACAACAAACCCAACATAAAAACAATAGTATGAACCTTCATTGGTTATTGACAAACTGATTGAATTCCCCAGTTTCTCTACTTTGCATTTGAGAAAACACACCACAAAAAAAAAAAAAAAACAAAAAACAAAAAAAGAAAGAAAGAAAGAAGAAAACACACCCCAAACAAAGAAAACCAATAGTATGTGATTTGAAGTTCCCAATTAATGGGTCAAGAAATCAAGAAATCACACGACGTTGTTTTCACCCCCCAAAGATTTTTTCTTTCAATATTCTTCTAGTAATTATTTCGGTAATACATATGCAATACTTTTCCTTCTTCATTCTTGTGCTGCTGTGCATTAAGGTGGGAGATAAAAGTATCTGGCTTCTTTTTTTTTTTTTTTTAAGAATGGTTGAAGTAGCATGTTTGATCTACCCTTCAATTTTTTTTTCTTTCTTTTAATTAAAATTGATCTAAATAAAGATTAAATATGCCACATCAGTCGAATATAATGGAAGAATATTAAATAGCATTTACTCTTCCACTTTTTTTATTGAGTAATGTTATATATACACACTCACACTCCCACTTTTTTTTTTATTGAGTAATGTTATACATACACACTTACACTCACACTCTCACTCTCACACTTTTTTTTATTTTTTATTTTTTTTGAGTAATGCTACACACATTTTCACTTAATTTCTTAAAATAATCTTCAGCCCTCAAGGTAAAGTTCTTTTTCCTTCAGTCTCTCTCCATGTCTTTGTTTGTTTGTTTTTTTTTCTTTCAATTATATCATATATATTCAAAATGGGGTAACAAATGAGGAAGACTTTGAAAAACTAAAAAATTTCCATTAAACTATATAACCTATTATTTGTTATATTATTGGCTATGTATTACGTATACATGAAGTAAGAAAGATAAATGTTATCTATTCTTCTAGCATTTTCCGTTGGCATAGTATATATGCTAAATTCACCTTTGATATTTTTTTTTTCAATTAAGATTAATCTAAATGTAAATTGAATATGTTACGTCAATTAAAAAATGCTGAGAAAATACAAAATAATATTTCTTAAAAAAATAAATGAATACAATCCATTGATGATGCTTAGTTTCTTTTGCCAATAATTTATGCTATTGTGTATTTGTAATACGTATTTTAGATTAAAATTGCGAATGAGCACCCACAATGAAATTAAATTTAATACTTATCTAATTTTATTTGACATAAAAATACACACACATAAAAAGATTATATGTATTCGCCATCCATGTGCGGATGTATTTACGTAGGTGGGCTCTCTCATACAAAAAATCATAATTTCTCCTCTATATAAACAGGGAGAATGACACATTAGGTGATGTAATAAATGATGTAGATCTTTCACCACTTATATAGATTTTATTTTATTTATTTATTTTGGTCATGATCACTGATTACTTGGGATAATGGGTTTTTTACGTTCTAATTAAGTGAACATTATTTGGTTTGTAATTTAATTATTATTTTATGGATGGGCATTGGTATTCTTAATAAATCCTATCATGCTTATTGAAATAATTTTATTTAATTAGTAGAGTATATTGTTCTAGATTAAATTGTTGAGAGTATGTAATATGGCTCTAATACAATGTTTTTGTATTTATCTAAAAAAGACTATATTGCCTCTCACAAAAATCTAAAAACTAAATATATTATATCCTTATATTTCTCTTAAAAATGCCAAAAAATCATAGATATATACCATATTTTATTAATTATGATTATAAGCTTTTAATTAAATGGGGGAGTCAAGCAACTCGCATGGTGTAAGTTGAAAATTTTGGAGCCACCCCAAATCTGGCGTTACTTAATAATTGCTTGGTGCATGTTAAATGTGTGAATTGCACATGTCCGAAACTTTATGACGCCTAGATGCATGAATCATCTAGATCCTCTTTATAAACAAAGATACATGGGTTTTAGTTGGATAAACCTCGGAAACATCGTATTCTTCAGACACCCTCGTTATAAATAAATAAATATAAATTAGCTTGTTAATTACTAGATCATGACGCCAAAGATGCAGAATTAGAATTTTCTGTGCGGAGGGGCTAAAACACAAAAAGGACCATAAATTATTATTATTAATAAGAAGAAAATTTTTGAAGGATCTATTTGTATCGGTGTTGGGGGTAAATGTGTACATTTGCTGCTGTCGGTAGTTATTTATGCAAAATATAATATATGATGCACGACTCAAATTATATTATTATTGGGGTTAAATATAAAATTGGTTCATGTGTATGCTCTTGATAAGTATCAAATTAGTCGTTAAATTTTTAAAAGTGATAAAATTAATTTTTCTGCTTTTGACAATGTCAAATCAATCCTTTTGTTTACTTTCGGTAACCGATTATTTTTTCCTTAGGCTTTTCTTGGTTATAAGCGAAGAATGGTGATGCAAAGAGGCAATAAAAATGAGATAGGCATGGAAAAAAAGAAAAAAAAAACCCTCAATTTGATGATGGGCTAAGTGCAATTTTGTTTTTGGTGATGTGGCAAGATTGATGTGAAGTCGGAAAACCAAATAGAGAATTAATTTGACAATATTTGATGATTGCCAGACAATAATTATGTGAAGACGGTACATATGATGCAACGTGATCAAGTCAATCATTTTTTATTTTAATACGTCACAAACAACTCACTAATAAAAATAGATAAAATGATTGATTTTAAACTTTTTAAAAAGTGCAAAGACTAATTTGATCACTTTTTAAAACTCAAAAAGACCGATTTGATACATACCAAAAGGCGCATGGACATTATTTTAAGAAATTTTGTGCCAAAACTCATGTGATGAAAAAAAATTTATGTGCAAGAAAATTTTTGGAGAGGCCCATTTTCAACGTGGGTCCACCCGCGATGATGCCACAGTTCAACTGTTATTACCTTAAAACTGTTACTGTTGAAATCTTGTACTTGGTTAGTTGTAAGGATTTTGTGAAAATTCAAAGGTCTACGATATTCATTACGAAGTCCACATGTCTTGAACAATTTATGGTGGGAGACTCGTATTCGAAATAGGTGAATCTTATACTTTTCTATTAATATATGCGTTAATTTTTTTTTAAAGGTTTTAATTTAAATTTAAATTTTGTAAGAGAAAAAGAGAAAATTAAATTAAATTTTACATCCCCCTGTGAGTCGGATATAATATTGGTGTAAAAAAATTAGACAATTACTACAAAATTTTTAGTTTTTAACGATGACAAAAAATTATTGTTAAAAGTCATTTGTTTTAATTTTTAATGATAACAAAAAGTCGTCGTTAAAAGTTTAAATGTCGTTACAAATTACTTTTAACAACGATAATTCGTTACTACTAAGTCGTCATTGTTACTTCATCATAAAAGGTTATTTGCAACGACTTTTATATCGTTATTGATATTTTCTATCAACGACGACTTTATGTCGTCGCAAATAATATTAAAGGCCGTAAAGAAAAATATAAAAGCATATTTTCATTAATAATTAATTATCATCGACGACTTATAAAGTCGTTGGGAATAACAAATTATCTGCGATGACTTAGGTAATCGTCGCGGATAATAAATCAATTGAAACGACTACAAGTTGTTGCGTATAATTTTTTTTTTTTTGAAAAAATTCAATTCAATTTATATTAATCTCATGTGGCAGCTTCAATGATTTTTGTTATGGTTTTCATGTCGTACTTTGGAAAATTGGGAAAAGTTTGAGGAAAGAAATTTCCTACAACTTTCTTACAAAGAGAGCCGTTATACATCATTTTTCGGTACAAATTTGAATTTTTTGATCCAATATGCAATCCCACAAACTCAATAATGGATTTGCAAATCCGTTGTACAGAAATGTACAACACAAAATAACAGTGTAATGATTTTTATCTTTCTTTTTCTAATAAATTAGTCTTTAAAAACGATATGTCGTATGTTAGTATGTAAAAAGTATAAATTTTTTTTAATAACATGTGCTTTTTACATGTTTTTTAAATAATTTAAATAACACGTGTTGTTTTAAAAGTTGATTTGTAAGAGTATCATACAAAACCAATTTATAAGAAATTTGTGTTCAAAAGTTTAATTTTCTTCGCTAATTCTCCATTGTAGAACATGAGGTTTTGGATTAAAATCCATTATGCGTGGGAATTTGACTTTAAAAAGAGCAGTAAGAAAAGGGGACATAAAGTGATTTTCTTGCCACTAATTGAGTTTTGAAAAGAAAATAAAAAATGAACTACCAATCTGTTACCTCCACTACGTGAGATTCGATTTTACCAGAAACAAGAAATTCAGTGAATTGATACAGAAAGTAAAGATTAAGAGAGAATGAACAAAGAACAAGGAACAAAGAACAAGAACAAAAGTGACATGGAACATATGCTTAAAAAAATGAAGGGGTTGAGCCTTTTCTCTGTTTGCGGATGTAATTGGTACATGAATCTGTATAATTCATCAAACTAAGGGCCATCAAATCCATGAAAAAAGTTGTAAAAAGTGACAAAGTTATGGATTATAGATACCCTAAAATTCAAAATTGCAAGTTTTTAATGGAGAGTGCCTTTGAATGAAGTCAAGGTATGTAGTGGAGAAATAATTAGTTGTTAGGCGATATGGGTCCCGATGAGTTTCTGTCTGAAATGTAACAATCTAACTTATTCGCCGTAACACTTTTCAGTTCACATTATAAACATGCCCAGGGCATGATTCATTACCATAAATTCTTGTGTCTCATATATTGGTGTACCCTTTTGGCTACCATGGCCAGGCTCAATGTACCTATCTGAGTGATTGGCTTATCTGCTCAGAACTCATCCAAAAAAGTCCTTTTCCTCAAATAAAACAATAAAAAAAATGAGTACATTGTTGCAAAACTAGTGCTAATAAGTCTAATTAATTAATTAATCGCAACCTTCTAGTGCAAAAATCATAGTATCTAGTGCATGGATACAGCTTACTGTAAAAAAAATAATAATAAAGGCCCAGATTTGATCCCAAAAATCTAATAGATTTGGAGGTACCATTCATAGAATATGCTTAATTCACATCCATTCTCAAATTAGGATTTGATATCACTTTTTGTTGTATTCAGTATATATGCTATTACAATAACCAGATCAAAAGTTTGTTAAGATGTTATTCCCAAACAATTAGTTCAAAAAAAAAAAGAAAAAAACAATGTCTTACAATCATCTATTAAACCTTATGCATCTAAGGTTTCAGTCGTTAGTTATTGGAAGTACAAACTGACAGAAAAGATAATGCTATGGATATTTAAAATGAAAAGCAGAATAAAAGGAAATAAAAACAAGATATTTTATGTGGTTTAGCCTAGAATTTACCATAAAGCCATGATGGTTATATTTTGCTCTTATTTAATTGATAATTTTATAATAAGAAAAATATATTTTATCCTTCCGAAATTGTATTTGTTTTCTGATTTTGTCTCTAATGTTAAAAAATTGCAATGCATCTTAATTAAGTTTTAATAATTTGCAATATAACCATTATGTTTAAAAAATCTATTTATTAGGACAGGAAGACAGACACATGCGATGCACGTGAGTTTTTAGGGGTTAAAAAGTTCAAAATGCCCTCATTTTCTAAAAAAACAAATAAATAAATAAATTTGGAAGTGGCTATGGTAGCCATCCCATCTAGCCGAAATAAGGGGTGGTGAGAGGGTGGCTCACCACCCCCAAAGGGCTAAATTGGAGTGTCTGAAACCAATCTCATTTGGCCAAAGGGGTAGTTGAGCTACCTCCAACTGGCCGGAATGGGGGTGGCGAGCCACCCTCATGGCCAAATTGGGGTGGCTGGCCACCCTCAAATGCCCCATAGGGTGGCTAAGG
>FXXK01000765.1:120315-148956 GCA_900184695.1 Betula pendula | reverse complement strand
TTTTTTTTTTTTTTTTTCTCTTTCTTTTAGATAATAATAAAATAAAACATAAAGGACATTTTGAAAATCATGCGTTAAGTGAAAGGTAATTTGAGAAATTCATCTTTTTCCATTAGAAAAGAAGGATTTAGTTAATGGATTGCATACATAGGACATTATTGAAACTTAGTTGGAGTAAATTGCAATTTTTTTTTAACATTAAATGCAAAAGCAGAATACATATATAACTTCGGAAGGAGAGTAGAGTGTATTTTTCTTTTTTACAATACAAAAGGCAAATTTTTATAAGAGAATTGATATAAATAAATATGGTAGTTGAATTAATCAAATTTGATTACCATCTAACTTGATTACAATTATGAAGAATATAGGATAATATTTCAATATTGAAAATATATTCTCCAATACAAACTTGACCACAAATTAATAGAAACCTTCCGACTAAAATTTTAGACATAGTATTAGTCCACCGAAAGCACGTACAACTCTAATCAAACTTAATTTTTGTGGTCCAGTGATATCTTTTCTCATACAAAGTAACAGGTTTTAGTTCAATACATGGTATCGCAGGGATATTTGACTCTCTTTTTCTTTTTCTTTTTTAAGAAAAATTAAAAATAAACAAAAAACAGCAGGTTACCATGAATAGTTGAATTTGGAAGGGGGAGGAAGACTATACAGTACTGTGTAACCTGTCATTTCTACGATTGCCTTCTAAAAGCACTAGGTTTGTGGGCCTAAATTTGTGATGAGCCTTTTACATCAATCACAGGCCCAAAAAGAAGTGCTTGAATTAAGCAATTTAATTCAATTTCACCAACCTAAAGGTGTCAGTTAATTAGAAATAAATGCAAAATTGGTTTATTGTGATTTAGAGTTTTGACAAATAGATTACTCAATTTTAAAAAAGAAGAAATAAAGTTTAGTTTTCCTTTCTTGTGTGGTGGACCAATCACTCTTTACAGTAACTAAAAAAATAATAAATAAAAACGGATGTGTGTGTGAATTTTTACTTTGGATTTAAAAATTACTGTGACTAATACAACCACTTACAGGTGGAATTACCTTTACTCACATCACTAGTTAGATAGATCACTTGGGTCGGACCTAGTCATGTAATTAGGGATAGCTTGTTATGTGCATTGCTGGAGCACTGAAAATATGCCAAATATCTTTCATGATGCACAAACCTTACCTTAAAAGTTAAGAACACACATAATTTTATGCCGCCTTATTACAAAGATTATGTACGACTGCATGTGAAGTTTATTTTTTTTACTTGCATTAAAGAGGGTTCACAACATTCTGTGTCTCAAAAAAAAAACTATGTCTGTATTATCAAAAAAAAAAAAGAAAAGAAAGGGGATTATGTCTGTATTATCTTTGATGACTTAGCTTACTTTTGGTGTATGATCATACTGAGGGTGGACTTGTGGTGATACTATCAAGCTTATGATTATGATGTTTTAAGTTATTTATGGTTTAGTTGCTGCTCTGATTTATGTTCTTGATTCAGTATTCTTTCTAATGTGGTTGTGAAAAAAACTGGGATATTGTTTTTCGCTACATAATTACCTGATGTTTGATAATTTGATGGGTCTATTCAACCCAAGAAGGATATTAAATGAGGCTGTGGGCTGAGAGCCCATATGGGTGGATATTGGGTACACAAAAAAAAAACATATTAGTACCTTAACAAAATAGACGACAAAAATTATTTTAGAGGACATGTGTATAATCAGTTCTTGATAAACAAAAGCTTTACATGTGAATCAGCCAAAAAAGAGAAAAAGAAAAAGTAGATGTGAATTTCAATTGACCTACCCTCGGTCCCTCAGTCTCAGCGAGGTTGATCTCTTCCGGGCTGATTCGAAGTTTCACGAGACACTAGTTGAGAATTCATTTTTAATTTTGACCAAGCGTGTGGAGCCTTGAGCCTTCCACACGTGTGAACCTGCCAAAATTGTCCAATGCACCCGTACAATTGACATCTTTTCACCCTTTGCACGACAACCTAACCTTTCTCAAAAAACACATTTTAATATTAAGTCATATAATATATTTACATAGAAAAATTACAGTCAAACGGAATCGAAAATAAATATAAACATTGCAGGGTCAAAAAGCCATCATTATTATATAGACAATCAAACTTGGAAAAGTAATTGAAGTTCCTTTTTATTATGAATTTCATCATAAAAAAAAATAATATAAAAGATCTTTCTTCGCTTTTTGTTGGACGCTAAAATGGTTTTGGATTTGAGAATCAACAAGCATTGACATGTAACGCCTAGATGCAAAGCTCCACTAATAATCTTGGGAAAAATATATTTGACCATGCCAAATTTGACCCTTTTATCAATTTTGTCTCAAATGTTTAAAAATTGATATTATATTTTACTAAATTTATGAGTTTTGTAATGTAACTCATTCGTTAGACATTCCGTTTTCTCTTATGAAAATTCCGTACGTGTAATTTTTGTTGTCTTATTTTCCAAACTACCCTCAACTTGACCCAAATTTCCCAAATAAGCAAACGACCATTTTTTTTTCTATTACTATTACGGTTACTTTTTTTTTTTAAGGGATAAAAGGAGACATTTTGGACTTTTCATCTCCCCAAAGCCCAAGTGTGGCGCACATCCGAGATTTTTCGTCAGAAAATAAAGAATTATCTAACAGATGAGCTATATTGCAAAATTTAGAAACTCAATAAATACATTACAAATTTTTAAACATTAGAGGCAAGATTAAAAAAAGGGTCAAATTTTGGGGGTTAAATGTATTTTTCCCAATAATCTTTAATATGTTATGGAAGAGAGAAATACTTAATATTACACCATATTATACCCATATCTTATACGCAATAGTACTAATAAGCTTTTAGATTTTATTTTGAGGTAACTTCACTTAAACCTTTCATTTACATCACTTTTGCAATTAGTTCCAAAGTTCAAAAATTATAAATTTAATGTATCGAACTTTCAATTTTTTGTAATATTCCCCTCTGTTAGGATTTGAGGTTAAATCAAAAAACAAAATGGTGAAATAACTTTTATACCCCTAAAAGTATTATAAAATTTTAAATTTACCCTTAATTAAGAATTTTTTTAAAAAAATTAAAAATAAGTGACCCAAGTTAAGTTATGACCAAACCCAAAACGGGGTTTGGTGGTGACTTCGTCGTGGGTCCAGTAACCTAGCGTGGATCATGACCAAACCTAGTGCGGGGTCTAGTGGCGACCCACGACCATGGGTCATTAGACCCACCATTTTTTTTAAAAAAAAAAAATTAAAATTTAGTTTATTTTAGAAATTAAAATTGAGAATTTTAGGTAGATACATGAGGTGACCCTACCTTTTGAGGGTACTCTATCTTTAAAATAAAATAATTATTATTTTCCTATACCATTCATGCATGTTTAGTACTTAAAGCACTAGCAACAAATACCCAAAAATTTGTTCACTTCCCTAACATTTGGAAATACCCTATATGTAGTGAAAATTTGAAAAAAAAACTACAAGAAGACACCTGTAGCAGATACCCTATATGGCTTGTTCCCTTCCTTAAACCATGAGGAAGCTACAGTGCTATCCAATTCATTAGAGCTACCCAATGATTTATTAAAATACTAACAGCATATTCTCTTAAATTTTTTCTCAATATAAGGAACCAACTACTTTTTGCTTTCTTATTCAAATAAACTCCACAATAGTTTTTCTTATCATTTCCATATACCATTTAAACATTCTTTAAATTAAATGTTAGGAAAAAAAATAAGAAAGATAAACTATTCAAATATTATTTTAAACAAATGAAAAAGGAAAGAGAGAGGAAAGATAAAAAATTTTATATGAAAATAATGTTAAGGAAACCACTTTTGGTTTCATAGATGAAGGGAACAACTTTAGTTCCCTTGGTGTTTACTTAGACCATGGGGAAGCTACAGTGCTATCCAATTCACTAGAGCTACCCAATGATTTATTAAAATACTAACAGCATATTCTCTTAAATTTTTCCTCAATATAAGAAACCAACTACTTTTTGCTTTTCTATTCAAATAAACTCCACAATACCTTTTCTTATCATTTCCATATACCATTTAAACATTCTTTAAATTAAATGTTAGGAAAAAGAAATAAGAAAGATAAACTATTTAAATATTATTTTAAACAAATGAAAAAGGAAAGAGAGAGGAAAGATAAAAAATTTTATATTAAAATAATGTTAAGGAAACCACTTTTGGTTTCATAGATGAAGGGAACAACTTTAGTTTCCTTGGTGTTTACTTAGTTTAGGGAACACAGAGCACTAACAACAGCTCTTTAAACCCTATTTTATTCTTTAGTGTAGGAAAAACTATTAAAAAAAATTCCTACAACAGTTTCCCTTAGTGTTCCCTAAACTATAGAAACACCAAAGGAATCAAACGTTATTCCCTTCATCTAGGAAACCCAAAGTGGTTCCTTTAACATTATTTTATATAAAAATATTTCTTTTTCCTCTAACATTTATTTTAAACAAATAGTTTTCTCTTTCCTCTCTCTTTCCATAACATTTAATTTAAATAATATTTAAATAGTATAGGGAAATACTAAGAAAAGCTGTTATAGAGCTTATTTGAATAAAGAAGCAAAAAATAGTTTGGCTTTCTACATTGAGAAAAAATCTAAAAGAAGCTGCTGCTAGTGCTCTAAAGAAAGTTGTTGCAGTGTTTTTTTTAACAGTTTTCCTTATACTAAGGAAGTGAATGAGATTGAAGGGAAGCTGTTACTAGTACTTTTATAGTACTAAAGTACACACTACACAATAAACAGTAAAATGACAAAAAAAGACAATTGATAAAAATAATAAAATAAAAGTAAAAAACGAATATTTAATTGATATAAGAAAATATAATGAAATTTATTGTGGAGTGTTTTTTTATAAGAAAATAAAAGAAAATTTTATTTCATAAATTTATAAAAAAAAATTGGTGTATTGTTGATAGTGCTCTTAGCTTCTTATCATGTTATAGGGCATTCCGCCCCTAATTTTTTTTTTCTTTTCTTTTTTGTTTTTTCCTAACTTTTCCTTTCTTTTTTCCTCAATCTCTTCAAACTTGAATAGATTAGGTGTATTATTTATTGACCGAATCATTTGGATACAAAATGTCTTGTCCATGTAGTGACGTAGGCTATGACGAATAATTCGTTGGTGCTTGTTGGGTACATTTCCTAAAACACTTTTTCTTCTTCCTTTTTTTTTTTTAATTCCTCAAAACCAACGTCACTTCAAATATCCTATCAATCAATTTTTAACGAAATATTTTTTTACTTTTCATATCACATCATTCACTTTTTATTATTATTCAAATAAAAAATTTACAAAAAATTAAAATTTTTTCACTTTTTTGTATTAAAAATTTACAATACTCTTCCTACTTTATATCACATCAATAACTTTTTATTATTATTTTAAAATAAAAACCTCTCTAACCATTTAACAAACACACCGATTGTTTCGTAGTTTTCTGCGCTGCCCTTTTATCTAAATGTTTGCATTATTGTTCTTTGATTTCTCTTTCAAAAAGCTGGAGAGAAAAGAAGAAAAATGCTAACAATTTCATCTTACTGATAAGGTCCAGCCTCCAGGAGTAAGATGATTGGTTAAAGAAGAGAAAAACTAATTAATAGGGAAAGAAGAAGAAGAGCAATTTCTCCATCACTTTGACAGTGACAGTAATGTGAAATACTTTTCCCAACTTGATCAGGAATTCAAATTTGGCATGGAATTTTGTTCACATTAATACAGAAAAGTAAGACCGATATTTATTGTGAATAGAAAAAAAAAAAGACCGATATTTATTGTGGCCGTGGGCGCCAAGGGAGGGACCAAGACAGATTCTTGTAAAAGGACGCCTTGGGCCGTGGCCTTCAAACAATGTGAGGTGTGCCCACACGTGGGCATTATAAGCTTTTGGTCTGGTCAAGTTGTACAAAAATTAGTCTTTGACCTTGGTCCCCATTGGCTTTTAAGCCCAAACTGGCAACTGCCAACTGCCAAAGCCTCCTCCTACGTCAAAGGTTTATTATATATACCCGTAATCAGTGGGCCAAACCCCCCTTTTCATCACATGATTTTTTACTTCACGTTTAGCAATCAACAAAGATTTTCAAAAAAGATTTTAACGATATTTTAGGAATTTGTAAGAATTTGTAGGGTTTTTAGGTTTTTTTTTTTTGTTTTTTACTGCGGTTCCTGGGGCATGAACATCTTCTTTCTTGAGCGAGCAAACTTTCATGTCCAAAGTTGGGAAGGTAAGGACCGGGAGTGAGCCCAGCCTGTCATTGGGAGTCCTAGTTAGCAATTAGGTTTGAAAATTGTCATGATCCACTCTTAATTCATAACAATATATATTTTAGGAAATCATTGATAATGTTCTGAGTTAATAAACAGGACAATTAATTAAATTGTCCTAAGGTAGTCATATGTGATGGTTATTAACTTATTAAGTGTAGTATAGTTAGATATATTACAAGGAAAATCAGAAAAGAAAATAAGAACTAGCTAGTGGCCTCAAGGGGCCAGTAGGGTACTGTTGTTTTTTGACAATAAGAAAGAAAGCAAGTCTATCATGATATTTCTCCAAACTTCAAAGTGGATCATTTATCTTAATAAGTAATAACAGTATAAATTATTCGATCCTGATCATGAGATTTCCTACTTAAAGTTACACTTTTATGATCTCTTTACGATATCGGTTTCAAGATATGTGCGCCCAACGCTACAGTAAAGAGTAATGTTGTATATCACACAAATATTTTACAAAGTTGATATGGTAAGGTTTTGTAATCTTTGGATCAACTATCGTAAAAAAAAAAAAAAGAAGAAAAACAGAGCAGATCAAGCTCTACGCATAGTAATCGCATATTCAGCTCAAACTTAGCAAATCAGATCCAAACTCTTTTACACAATCAAGAGAAATATGCATATATCACAATTCAATGGCTACTAGACATTACTACGTTAGTTTTGTGTGAGATATTTGTTGGATGCTTGTGTGGTATGTAATATTACTCTACAATAAATGTAAGACTTGTGTTATGAATACTATAACTTTTACTATAATTAAAGTCGTTTACAAAGTGATATGAAAAATCATAATTGATGAAATAATTAAGATAAATTATAAAGTCAGCATAAAATTACTACTCTCAAAATATTTGTAGTGCAAAAAAAAGTCAGCATAAAATTAGTACTCGATCTCAAACTATTACCAGTGCAAACAAATTATACGTATATATATATATTATTCTCACACGTACAAAAAGAAGTAGAATCCGAACAACATTTAAAAAATGCCTATCAGGTGAAAACAGATTCACCAACTTTTTTGAATTTGATCTTGGATTTAGTCGAAGAATCAAATTTTTACACTGCCACGGAGAACCTAGCTTCCCAGGTAAAGACACACATAGTCAATCCACGTTCTGGAGGACTCACATTCAATCACACCCACCTATAAAATAGACTCAACATCTGACCCATTTGAAAGCACAAGCTAGGTTACGTTCAATACTAAGAGAAAAAGGGAAAAAGAAAAAGAAACATAGCATGGAAGAGCCTCACAGAGGAAAGGATGAGAAGCAGGAGAAGGAAGAGAAGGCGAGGGAAGAAGTCCGGTACCGGGGAGTCCGACGGAGGCCATGGGGGAAGTTTGCGGCGGAGATTCGAGACCCATCAAGGCATGGTGCTCGTATGTGGCTTGGGACGTTCGATACAGCTGAGGAAGCAGCAAGGGCATATGATCGGGCTGCATTTAACCTAAGGGGTCACCTTGCAATTCTCAACTTCCCTAATGAGTATTATCCACAAGTCATGGGCTCTCCTCCTCATCCTCCTCAATTTTCATCATTTTCATGGTCTTCTTCTTCTGCCGGTGGAAGTAATTCTGAAAGGGGAAGTTCATCTTCTGGACAAGAAAGGCAAGTTTTCGAGTTTGAGTACTTGGATGACAAGGTTTTGGAAGATCTTCTTGAATCAGAAGAGGAGAAGAGGAAGCGAACGCAAGGTTGAGGACAAGAAAAATAAGTAATCAAGGTTTAATTTGAGCCCTTTCTGATCAATTGCTTTGTTTCTTGATAAATGTTATTCAGTAGAATGCGTGACAGTGAAAAGATCGATCTAAATGCTATAACTCCGATATAACAATTTCGAATTTATTCGTGTAATATGGAGGAAAAAACTTACGGTTTGATTGTTAGGAAAAACTGATCTAAATGTTATATTAACTCTGATATTGGTATTGATTTTTTGATATTTTGATACAAGTATATATATATATATATAGTTTATGTTTGTTTTGTTCATTATTTAGCTCGAAATATATTGAAATTTGGTAAATCATGATGAAAGAAACAACAATAAAAGAACCACGTTAATTCTTCTAAATCCAATATTTAGTAACAATCTCTCAATATTTGGATGATTGAGTTATTTTGGTGGAGAAATGTAGAATGCAGCAACACTTGCAAACTTGATTGAAGCAAAAGTATGAAGAACGCATCTTACAATAAAGCAATTCAATGTATTCAGTTGATGGTGATCATATATTGTTCAAATGAATCCAATTGGCTTACTGAGATCAGAAAGAATAAAGGTTAAGAATCTCGAATGCTAATGTGATATTGAGATATAGTGAAAGTTGATCAAGAACGCCATCTCCAAATATACTTTCAAGATAACATGCACAGTTAATCATCATAAAGAAAATTCGAAAAGAAAGAGGACTAGTGGATCATGATCATGGGACCAAAAGTAATATCTTCTTCATTAGTTGTCTTTCTAGCCAAATTACAGTAAAGATATGGAAAAGTGGAATTAAAATGCAAAAACTATTAATTATTGTCCAGATCGCATTATTTCGCTTTTAAAATTTTAGGGCCTATGCTCCATAAACCTTAAGCAATAAATTAATAAGTAGAAATTTTTTCTAAATTGATGCTAAACTGTAATGTGACCAGCATGAATTGATTATGGAAACCCTAAAAACCTTAAACTAAAACTATGAAAGATACCTCATATATATAGCAATAAAGTTTTTAATCTTCTTCCAAAGCCAATTCTCCAGAGGTTTACATAACTCTTCAGGTTTCTTCTTGAATCTTAAATTGATTCACAAAAGAAATCAAGTGATTATTTAAGATAAACTCAAGTTTCTCCCTCAGTACTATGATCAACTGACTGCACATTAAATTGAATTTCAACAAATTCCAGCTGCTTAGTCTTTAGATTTATGAGATACAAATTAACTTAGCTTGTTATTTAGTAAATTTCTCCTATAAATATACCCAGCCAAAGGGATATTGGGACTTTTTATTTTGAATACCATAAATATATATGTTGCTCAATGGATTCTCCAAAGTTTTCACAGAGATTTTTTTTTTTTTGACATCTTTCTGAACTTTTTGTAAAAAAAATTTCCAGAAACGTTTTTCATGGTTCCTATGAATCACTTTGTCAATGAATTTTTACCTTTGAACTTGATCAAGTTTCTTTTCCACGGTTCATGTTAAATTATGATTCACATTTCATATCATAAAGAGTAAATTAATTGATTCATTGCTAGGAGTAAATCATTAGATTGTAGTCATGTTATATATATATATTGATTTAATATCCAACTTCAATATATAATCTGTGATAAATTAATAGTTGACTCTTTATTTCCTGATTGTTTAAATCTCATGATTAATTATAAATGTGAGTCCCTTGTAATATATATGTTGCGATTAATCAAGTCAGTGATAAAGATGTAGTAACCCCTTTGGCCTTATGTATGATAGGCATAGGCGCCTCTAAGTTATATACTGTGTTATTTCTTTCTTTATCTTCATCTTCATTTTCATAGTATTTCAAATTTTGATATGATATCAGGCCAAGTACGCACTATCATGGAGGAGATGAGCGATGTAAACTACAAATTTGCCATAAGAATCCATTCCTAGCCAGCAACCACCACTACACAAAAGAAAACTCAAATATCCATACCTACCGTCGCAAGCCCTCAAATTTGCCCCCAACTGTTGACACTAAATTGCTCAACCATAAGACCCATAAACACCCATACCAATCTTCCGATCGTTCAAGCCACAACCCAAACAAAACAACCAAACACCCAAGCCCAAAAGAAAACCGATTAGAAAATTTCATACAAACCACCACCCCACAAGCCAACGCTAAAACCCAACAAGATTCGCCGTCATTTCCACACATCCACGCTTTTGGAAGTTAGTTGTGTTACTGGTGCAAGAGAAAACACTAAAGATGTTTTCCTTTGGCTCATAAGGAGGGGGAAAAAAAAATTGGGGTTGGTCAAAAGAGAATGAACTTTTCACCACTTTGACATCTACCTACACCTATAGGCTACGTGACCGAAGGGTTGAAATGAGTAACAAATAGAGCATGCCTTAGTTTTAATCTTTGTGATATTTTGAGGTCAAAGCTTCTTTGAAGTAGCCATTAGAAATCACGGCTCTTTCAAAGTAGTCGATTTATCTTTTTATTATTTTGTTACTAGTGAATTTGCATCAATTACTTTGTTGGAACATTTCCAAACAGCTCCTAACTTAGCAAATAACGTTTCCGAACAAGATCAGCCTGTATGTTCAACAAGCATGGGCCAACGTTTAGTAGAGTTGTAACATTTTATATGCCTCCCCTAAACTGTCCTAAATCCTCTTTAGAGAAAATGAACAACCCCCAAAATAGCATGAAGACAGCTTTAATGCTTCAAAATAGAAGAACGGCAATGACAGGCCAATTAAAGTTTCTTCTCTGTTTCAGTTGCATCTAGATAGACATATAATTAATTGCAGCCAAGGCAACATGAAACAGTACTACTTGAACAAAATCTTCTTTGTAAAGTGTACTGCACAAGCTATTTTGCAAATGATATATAATACTTACGTTTCTAGAACTAGCGGATTAAAAAGCTATAATTTGCAAGTAAAAAGTTAACAGTTTTGCAAATAATTTGGGGAAAATACACTTCATCCCACCCCCTGAAGTTATACCTATCTTTTGATTTTGTCTCAAATGTTTAAAAAATTGCAATGTATTACAACCAAATTTCAATAATTTGCAATGTAGGCAATCCGTTAACCAAATCCGTCTTTTCTAACCGAAAAATACGAATTTTCCAAAATACCCTCCACTTAATGTGCGATTTCTCAAAGTGCCCTTATGTTTTATTTATTTATTAAAAAACAAAACAAAATGAAGGATTGGGTGGCTAAGGTAGCCACCTCCAATATTTTTATTTTTTATTTTTTCAAAGAAAGGGGGGGATATTTTAGACTTTTCAACTCCTAAGAACTCACAAGCATTGCACGTGGGCGTCTTTCCGTCCAAAAAGATGAATTTTTTTAACGGAATGGTCACATTACAAATCATATAAACTTGGTTGGAATGTATTTTAAGTTTTTTAAACATTGAAGACAAAATCAAAAGATAGGGTATAACTTCTCGAGAGGAAAAGTGTATTTTCCCAAACAATTTTTGCGGGCTATTCCTACTGGCGAAATCGGAGTCTTACCCGATTCGTGTGGAATGACCATTTTACACGAGTCCAAAGTTTGCCTGATAGGGGTTGTGGGTATACAAAATAGCCCTACCTAAAAAGGGTTCCCTGCCCAAAAAAAAAAAAGGTTCACAGTTTGTTCAATAAGTGTCTGGAAGTGAGAATTTTTGTCACAAAAAACAAAGGAAAAAAATAAAAACGAACACCCATCAAATTGTATGGCAATTAAGGAGTAGTGAAAGAACTGCGAAGAAATTTGATGATATTCTAATTCAAGCGGTACGTAGCACAAACATTTAATTAGAGACCAGAAGGAGAGATCGTTAATTAGTTTGAATCTCTCCCTCTACTTTCATTGAGGCCAAACTCAAGCATATATAAAAGAGAGCGAAAAAAAAAAAAGAAAAAAAAAAGAAAAAAAGAAGAAGATACCATGCACCCTCACCCTTTCTTGTTCTTTTTCTCTTCATCTTCAAGAAGCTCCTCAAGCAACTTATCATCAAAGTACTCAAACTCGAAAACTTGTTTTCCATGCTGATCAGTAGTACTTCTAGCACGCCTTGAGGAAGAAGATGAAGCGGAAGAGGGTGAAGGAGCAGAAGAAGCCCCACCACCAGTAGTACTCGTCATAGGGTACTCATTTGGAAAGTTGAGAATGGCTAAAGAACCCCTCATCGTATAAGCGGCTCGGTCGTAAGCTCTAGCAGCCTCCTCCGCCGTGTTAAAAGTCCCAAGCCACACACGCGCCCCTTGCCTTGCCGAGTCTCGAATCTCCGCTGCAAACTTCCCCCACGGTCGCTTCCTTACACCGCGGTATTTGACTTCACCTCCACCTTCCTTCTCCTCATCCATGTTTGCATGGTTACCAGTGTTTTAGGACATGGCCATTTTATACCGGGTGGGACAAAGCACCGGATTTTGGCAGTGTGAGGGGTTTCTCAAATTTAGCCACGTGGAAGACCCTTTGAATGAAAATTAATGTTCGCACGTGTTCAAGAGAAGCTTCTACAAAGATTGAAGACCATAGTTTGAGTCCAGTGTATCTGGATGGTCAAGCCGATGGCTTTAGCTTAGAAGCTCTTCTTTCGCTTTCGTGTTCTTTATTTTCTTACCCTTTTTTTTTTTTTTTTTTTTTTGTTCTTTTCTAACTTTTTGTTCATATGCCGCCACAGAAACAACGCATAATTTATTGCTTGATAAAGAGGGGTTGAAAAAGAAAGTTAAGCATCTAACGTTGTATTGGCTTAATGGTACACGTGCTCAAATTGGTGGTGCATGGTCATATTTTGTCTAGTTGTATCTAATGGTACACATTATGTCACATTATTTAAAATTTTAAAATGACACTACAAGAAAAATGGCTTCTAGTGGCAACAATGGGTCGTCGCTAAAGCCCTTAAAATGGTCGCTAATAACTATTAACGACAACAAACATCATCGTAGATACTCTGTCATTAAAGACTCAATAGCGACAATGTCATGACACTGCATCATGTATATTATGTGGCAACATATACACCATTATATCTGTTAAATTTATAATTTAGACCATTTCACATGATCCTTGTCATCAATTTTTTTTCCAAGTAATTACACTATTCCTTGCATTTGTATGAGTGACTAAAAAACTTTCATTGATGTGTATTTTAGTGGTAATTAATTAGGTTATCCTCCATTAGTTATGATGTACGTACGTGTAAGTAGTATATATGGTAGAAGGAAGGTGTTTATATTGGTGGTCCTAGTTCGATGTACCATTTTATGATATTATAAATCAATTAATTAAGGGTCAGTGCAGAAAAAAAGTGAATATTTTAAATTTTGTGGATTCCATAATCCAGAAGTAGAATTTGATTCGGGAGGGTGTAATTAGGCATCCGAATTTTTCATGATGTTACACTGATAAGCAAAGGGCGCCATAACCCTTGGCTAAGCTTGTATAATTAGGAAAAGCATCTTATAACACTAACCAAAAATTAACTTTAAGGTTTTACTTAATCAAAAGAATATATTATTTTTCTAGGTAGGTTTATATTATGCTTCTAGAAGTATCGAGTATAGTGCTTCCATTATTGTTCACATTTACATGGAATACTTCATCTTTAGCATACGGCCAGTTCATTGACATGATCATAAAAATGTCAAAGATAGCCAATTCGATGAGTCTCACAAACAAAAAAAGAAAAAAGTAGAAAGATCATGTTTTAAAAGAATTCAGTTGAAAAGGAGAAGTCAAATGAGAATTGAATATAATAATTATATCGATGTTCGAAGATCGAACAAGAATCTAGATCAAGATCAAGGGGGGACAAAAAAGGACCAGAAGGGAAGATGGTGTTCAAAGATTTGATAATATCAAAAGTGGTGAACTTGACGATTATAACTCTGTTCACAGACAGCATTTGCCTTTATTCACGGAGAAAAGTTCCATTTGGTTCTTTTCATCTGTACTTCTGTTTGGTTTCGGTTCATGTAAACTGGACGATCCTTTTTTGTAGCTTCCTGTTTTTGAAACTTTTTAGTTTTATACTTTATTTGAGTATATACGTGTGAGTTTTAATGATTAATTAAGTTCAATATTATGTAGCTGTCATAAAAATAGGTAATGCATATAGAATTGGGTCGAACATATATATAGGTTTAAGTTTTTGAATTAAGGGGTAATCTAATATATTAAGTTAAAACATCACAAAAAAACATACAGGCATTGTTGTATGTGTGGGTGGGTTCCACTGGTTGTGAGCCTCCATCCTGCCATACCATTACAGTAAATACTTTCAGTAGGCATTCAATTGAGAAAGACAAATCTAATGTCATGAAAAAGCAATTTTAAGATTTCATAAAAAAATAAAATAAAATAAAAAAGACTCACAGGCCTGATTACAGTCTTTGGCTTCCTAATTATCCCCTTTGCCTCACTTCTTTCTGTTTGGATTTTCTAGTTGCCTGCAACTCCTATATATAGCATTGTGGCCTTTCTCACCACAATTTCCACGGCGTACATCATATACTCATGTTGAGTGACATTAATAGTTTCATGTGGTTGATCTTTATCAAGGGCTCTTATCCTTACTTTTTTCGGCATACTGCATTGATTTTTTTTAAGTAAAGGTGGTTGGATAGGTTTCACATCATTGTTAATAGGCCATTCATCAGGTCCAGGCATTTGATGAATCTCTGGGGGCATATGCCTTCATGTATGTGTCTCCATTAGTTACTACTTATTGATATAACGTACTATAGTAACTTCCTTATTTGCATATATAGCACAGCAAGCATGAGAACCTTGGAATACCATTAAATTGCCACCTACCACATCCACACTTTCTTGTCCTCAACTTTAAAATCTTCCTAGGCTCGTGACTATGGTCATTCTCAAACTCAAGATTATTACTCCATTAACAAATGTAGTTCTTAGCATCTGACTTCTTTCTCTTCAACTTTTTCACAATCTTAAGGCGAATTGCATTATTCAAATTTTTTGCTCTATTTTTTTTTTTTTTTTTTTATTGAACCTATTCATTAATTGCCACCTGACCATCTCCATCATGGTTAGAATAGGCTAGTCTCTTGTTTCTCGGATCGACGCATTAAAGGTCTCAACAATATTCTTAGACGCATGTCACTGCAATTATTTGTACTAACGACGTTGCCTTTCACCACATCCTTGGGTCTATGGGATTGGGATCCAAGTATTTAAAAGCCTCTTCATATACACCCTTTATTATAGCCATGTGGTGCTGGAATTGGGTCGGAGACGATGCCTCAGCTACAACCCATAAAGCATTCTTAAAGGCCATGTCCTTTACCTTTGAAGTTTGCTTGTAAATGTCTAATGCAAAATTTATGCTCCAAACCAGGCATATAAAATTCTAATTTATTGAGCAGCCCGGCCCTGTGTATTATAACAACATGAAAAGGTCAACATTCATTAAATAAGTATTTAAATAGGACTAGAATATTTAAATGATCATGGCATAGGAGTAGTACCTTTTGCCGATCGGACATGAATAACCACGTATGCTCGTGTAGACTCTCAATATCCTCCAATAGTGTACTTAGAAATCATGACCAGATCTCTCTAGTCTCAAACTTATACTGCAAATGCTATTAGGAATATGTCATCGTTCTCATGATCCCGACCAATGGTAACATGCAATTGTCCACCAACTCATGGGCCTACATTCACACAACTCATGGACCTGCATCCATCCAAAAAGCCTCATTTACAAGTGACTAGACAAACATACATCTGATGAAAAAAAAAATCCTTCCATAGCCTCCTCGACCAGGCCGTGGTGAATTCCTTTCTTTCGTTGTTTTTTCATTTTGATGGTCCTTGGTTCTGTTAAGTCAAATTGGTCAAATGGAGAATCTTTAGTCTAATTTAACAAAAAAAAAAATATACAGAGGAAATAACCTAAAGGTGCTGCGTAGTCTCCCTGAGCATGCCAAATCATGTGCAAGAAAGGATGACTCAGCAGGCAACAATAGCGACGTACAAACTAAAATGGGCTTGAATAAAAAATAAATTAAAATTAAAAAAAAAAACCTAAAATGGGCTTTACATTTGAACCCCGAATTCGATGAATTTCTTAGGCTCTCTCTTTAATTAGCTTGTTAAGGCTCCCCCCCTTTACGCAAAAGTGCTCCATAGATGGCCCATATCAAATTCTATGAGCTTATCTACAGAGCTACATCATACATGCACATAATCTGCCGGTTTTTGTTTTTTTTTTTGTTTTTTTTTTAAAAATCATGATCCCAATGCCTTCACTGTTATTTCTCGTTTGTTCCAACCCCCACCCAATTAATGAATGAGTCCCACATGCATGCACTGATCAAAGTTAAACAATCTAGGCCATTTGACTTTGTTTAATTGATTAATAAGCTTCTTGAGGACCTTTAATCAGAGTAATTAGACTATGTGGTCAACTCTTGATCCATTTTAGGTTGACCGGCTCTATGGTTAGGTCAATTAGGTCACTGTCTAAGGCCTTTAATTTGTAAAAGAATTTTTTAAAATTTGTTAAAAAATAAATAAGTAAAAGATAAAAGGCCTTAATAAAAATAAAATGAAAGGTCTTAAATTTTTTCTTTCATCACTTCAGTCTTCAAATCTCTTGCTTCTTGGTTCTATTAATCTTTATTTCTTTGGCATTTTATATGTTATACTTATTATCAAACACAATTAATTTTAAATGGTAGTTGTACGTTATGAGTTTCAATCGTGTGTCGTTAATTTTAGTATAAAACTAATTAAATCTTTTATTAGGGGTGGAACTACACGGTGGCTTAGCTAGGGAGACTTTACTAGCTTTCCCTAAAAAATTTAAATACCCTATACCTTTAAATAAATTTTACCCTCCCCCACCTCCAAACCTAAAATGCTAATTCCATCCATGCTCACAAAATAAAAGAGATTAATCATATTTCTATTGAGAATAAAATAATAACGAAATTTAACATGAAAATCTGATTAGTAAATTTACATCTAAGAATGATAGAAGAATGATTTTTAAATTAATTTTTAATATTTAATAAAAAAAATTATTATATTATTATGTTAGAATTAAAAAGGCCCTAACTTTTTGCCTTTGGCCTCCATTTTTATTCACTTGTGCTGCTTGATATGTCACTAGTTACATTAAAACGTTCTATTTGATGACATGATGTCCGTATGATTTTTGAACTACTCAATACTCTCTAATAAAAGGGAAGATTCTTCCTTTCTTTCTTTCTTTTTTTTTTTCTGAGCTAATTAAAGGGAAGAATCGTCAAAAGAATTGTGTTGACCCGTTTTGCATGCTAATTACCTACACTGCATTCACATTGCAACTCAAACGTATTTTAATTATACATAGCTATTGTGCTTGAAACTTTAATCTATTTAATTAATTAATATTTAGACAGAATAACAAAAGATCCTTTGGCGTTAAAAACATAAACAGAGATGCTCGGTTTTGTCAACGTTTGACTGTGTTGACTGCCTAAGATATGAATGCGCAGGAAACTTGTATGGACGGGCTTCCGAAACACGTGATAGCACGTGCCCTTACCCATGTTAAGCTTCGGTGGTAACTGGTACATTGCAAGAAAATCTACAGAGGGAAACATGTGACGGTCTGTTCTACTGGTGGACTCACGTGATTATCCCCCTAAAGAAAGCACCCACGTGATATGGGATGCACATGGTTGACCGCACATGATTGACCACAGAGCAGTGTATAATTAAGTACTTGTTCTATACTGTTCTTCTCCTTTTACCGATTACCGACTTTCAAAATCAATGCAAAAATCATTTTTCTTCAGTACTAGTTTATTGCAATCAAACCCAGAATCGAATACGATTCTGAAAGTTCAACATTAATCTATTTAATTTTGGTTCTAACATTAATTGAATTCTATTAATAACTAAGATTATATGTTTAAGTATATTTTCCTTTTATGTTAATTTTTTTTTTTTACTATTGCATAAATCTATATTAATAATTGATTACTAGATTGTACTTGAGATTATATTATAAGAGATTCTTGTTCATGTTTGATTTTGATTTATTTAAGAACTTATTCATGAAATATTATCATATTGGAGTTAACTCTTTGATCGATCAAAGCTTAAAAGTTGACCGAAAACTGGATTTATTTACTAAATAAACATATATAATTAAACTCTTTTTCTATAAGTACCAAATACGACAAACAAGCACTCTTCACAAAAGTGAGACTAGGCTATAAATAGGAAGTGAAAGTAACACCAAACCAATCAAATAATCAATATAAGACACACAAGAATTTAGGCAACTCTTAGCTGAAAAGGAACTAGAGCAAAATAGGTTAACATCCACTGAAAATAGCGTCTCATAGTTCCTTTCCAGCCGAGATTTATTTTTAGCTTGCCTCAATGATATCATTCACTACAAAAAATAAGCACTATACCAATACTTATTTGTTGGCGTTTATATTACAATACCGACACTTATTTTTCTTACTAACACCCTTTTTTCCGATACATCTTGCACAAGTGCGTCGAGAAAAATAGTGTTAGCATAATGTTTTTTTTTTTTTTTTTTTTTTTGTATTTTGTATTGATCAATTTCCCCTTTTCTTTCTTAGCCTCTGGGCTGCAATTCACAGAACCCATGAGGTTATTCCCATCCTCCGACGAATACCTCCTTCACTTAATCATTGAAAAGTCCTCAGCTATGGTCATGGATCTTCTAACCCTTTGCTCACCTCGCAAGAATTGGATGCACAAAGAGTCTAACAGGCCTAGCTTCACCTGGACTTCCCTTTTTGCATTCAGGTCACCGGCTCATTAGGAAGCGATGACCCGAAAATTTCACCAATAGAACATATGGAGGAAAGTTATGAATTATTTATAATATTGTGACGAGGATTTCTGCATCAAATCAATATGTGGATTGCCTTGGAATTATGCGAATTCTAACTTCTAAACAAAACCATATGTTAGCATATTAATAGAAGCAACATTTATCAATATTGTAAAACCCATGACATTTTCAATTATTAATGTCAAAAGGTTATACTCAATACAAATCAAGCTCATTGCGTAATAAGTATATGTAATAATTTAATTACTAAGTCATGGACTTATGCAATTATTTTTCTACCTATGAAACACCTCGATAATTTGTAGATTAGCAGGTTTGATGGTTAATCGGGTTATAGGTTAAAGATGCTGAGCAAATGACCCGTAT
Organism: Betula pendula; assembly: GCA_900184695.1. Classification (NCBI taxonomy): domain Eukaryota; kingdom Viridiplantae; phylum Streptophyta; class Magnoliopsida; order Fagales; family Betulaceae; genus Betula; species Betula pendula. The sequence goes on along the minus strand of FXXK01000765.1, from coordinate 129,671 downwards.
AGTCAAGTTTTCATAGAGTAGATATATAGATAATATTAAACAATATCATAGTTTTGTTTTTTTGTGAGTAAAACAATATCATAGTTAATAACTCTTTGGAAGTCTATGTTTGTACTTGATATTAGTGAATAAAATATTCGAAGTTATTTTAGTTTGACTCCAATAATTCTTTTCCGCATTTTGTTATAATTTACTCTAATAAGTAGTGTTTAAGGTAGTAAATACAATTAATTACAAGTTAATTAATGTAGAAGCACTGCAAATAACATTTTAAGTTAATTATCTTAATTAAATAATATTTAGTGCGCTACCGTTTGTACCATCAACATTCATGGCACCACGTAGCACTTGTTTTTAGCTTTTTTTGGTAGTTCAATCAATATATATGTTAGAAGAGGCTATGGCAGGTAGCAAAAACTCTAAAATTAAAGCCCCCATTTCAAATTTCAAACCAATTAAAAACACCGAAAAAAGAGTTATCTAACAGGCCTCATCGGTTACCAGAATATTGTCAACTATATGAGCCTTCCAAAAATATGTTGGAAGCACAATCTTCAATATGTTGACAAGTACCTTTGAAATAATTTAATACAATACATTACACAAATTAATGGATCAAATTTTAAAATGGTCAAACCAAGAAGTAAAATGTCCAATTTAGTACTATACGTCGATTGTTAATTAGTTGCACCCATTTTCGATTGTTAGTTGCACCCATTTGATTCCTTTATCACATACACATTCTTGGGACATCGCGTCACCATTAGTTAACTAAATAAAAGTCAACTAACTTAGACCAAGACTTGGTTGTTTTGAATTATACTTGAAAAATTGAGTTTATATATAAATGCGAACTAATTATGAAATGTATCAAAATGTGATACATGCATGCATGATGATGATGATGATGATGATGATGATGCATGTTATATTTCTCGTTATAGCGCGACAACTAATTAATGCCCAGCTCTTCACGGCCGTGAAATGCATGCAATCGTGCATGGTCTGTAGCAAGTAATGTGTAATTAGGCACCGTCAATCCTGCTTATTTAATGATGGAAACATTCTGCAAATAAATAATTAAATAGATAAATAAAAAAATAAATAAAAAAGGGGCCTTTGAGCTTTTTTGATTTCTAATAAAACGTTCGGGTTGATGATGTGATTGCGATGTGAACAAAAAGCTTGAACCGTGTGGAAAATTTTGGAGAAATAGAAAAAAGTGGGGAAGTTTCTTTGGCAGAGCACTCAACCTTTGACTGCAGACTACAGGACCAAGCACCTTTTTGAAAAACAAGTAAGAGTTGGTCTGTTTTTCTTACCTAAGTGCCTTTTTTCCTACCGATTGTCAACACGCTAGTGTCGATAGTGTGTCGGCTCTGCTTTTATTGTCTCCATCTTTTAGGATTGTACGTACAGACTTTTCTGCAAGATATCTCATCACCTATTCGGGTAGTTAGTTTTATACAGTATCTCTCACATTATTTGTTTATGGAAAGTTAACTATGTGAATTTCAATTCTTCTGATTGGGCCTCATACCGGAATTTATTTGTTAAAAAATTGAGGAAAAATTGCTGCTTGGGATAAGGATTTACTACAGCATCTAGTGGGTTTTATATAAAGTCTCCTTGTATTATTTGTTTAAATTATTAATAATTTGAGTAATTAATTGTTATAAATTTTAATTATTTTGATTAGGCTAAGTACTGGAATTTATTTTAAAATTGAAGAAAAATTGTTAAATTGGTCCTTGTAATTTGAAGTGCAACAAGTAGCTATTTGAAGTTCAAAAAGTAATTAACACTTCCTAAAATAAGGAGAAAAAAGAAAATGAGTGTCTTGAGATCTTGGCAAATAGCTCACAAGAGTAACTAAACATTATAAGCAACAAAAAAATAAAAGGTCTCTACGGGTTAAAAAAAAAAAAATTAACAAAATTTATTAATTATCACATCAATATGATTATATTATAATACATGTCCCTTAAAAAAAAAATAGAAATTATACGGGGGTAATTGGGTGATTTTTGTTAAAGATTTTCAAACTTTTTTTTTTTTGTAAGTAAGATTTTCAAACTTGAGTAGCGGGGGAGACAGATAAGATGTGAGTGCTAAAGCAGGTGTACTCATAATCTATACGTTCAGAAATCTGAATGCAAGACCAAGTGGCGATGCAGGGTCAAGAAATTCAACGGTGGCTTGCATGTGGGATCGATGATGATTAAGACTGGATGAGTTATCAAAAGTCAAGGCCTTTGAATCATTTTTTCTCTTTTTTAAACTCTAACCCCTTGCCCTACCTTTGATTAAATTGATTGTTTTCTCTTTTGATCACTCGTGTTTCTTGATGATTGGCTTTCTTACTATAATTTAGCTGTTACAATTGCTATGTAGTACTTCAAATATATTCAAGACATTGTTCTGTTAGTTTTTGACAAAAATAAAATAAAAAATAAAAAATAACAACAACAACAAAAGCAGAAGTTCGAAGATCACAGCGCATTTAAAAAGAAATTTTTTTTTTTTAACAATAACTAATTCAAAAATGATTGGCCCAAACACGTTAGTCCAATAAAATAAAAATATAATATATAAGATTTCTCTTTGCCAAAACTTGTCACCTTACTAGTAGACAATTATCAACCAAGAATATTCATGATAAGTAGGTGATTAATGCTTGGCATACAATTAGAACCATAATACTCAAGATCTTGATAATGGTAGAATGAGATACTCCTTGAGTATGTTTACTACGTGTAATGACTTTTATTAAAAATGTAATAAATTAAGTAAAATAATTTTGGTGTTAAAATATACATATAATTTAATACTTGAAATAATCATCTCTATAAATATAAGAGAATAGTTATCCTTTAAATTGATGGAATAGCTATTCTTTTCAAATTGAAAGAAATGGTTAATCTCTCAATTTAAAAAATAATTATTCACTCATGTTTATGAGAATAATTATTTCAAGACTAATTCATTTATAATAAAAATATTATAACAAAAATTATTTCACATACTAAACATAACCCTAATTTATATAAAAATTGGCATCATACATTTTGCACCATCCATCACGGTCGCCCACCATCTTGACATAGGAATATGTAAAACCCGTATCATTCATCATAGAGAGCATCCATTCTGCAGTTTTCTATTAGGCCCCCATACCATACGTGTCTATTACATAAAAAAATAAATTTTTTTTTTTTTTTTTTGTTTAAAAAAAGCACAATAATCGAGGCGCGCGCTTCAACACAATATTTTCTCGACAAGCTTCTCGTATGAACCCGAGAGAAATTCACCAACTACGTAGTCTGAGCTCAGACTGGAGTATTAAAAAAGTAAAAGCTGGAGCAATATTTTCATTGAATTCCAAAGCCTTTCGTGTTCCCCACAACACCACCCTCATTAAAACCCACCTGGGTTTCTTCTCTACTGCTCCTTTCTCCATCCTTCTGCATCTATCATTCATTTCATGTCTCTCCCCACAATTTTTCTTTGGGTTTTCTCTTTAATTGACTCATCCTTCCCTATTAAATCTTCCGAACGACTTCATTTACGCCACTACGTACCATTGTTAATTTCTATCTTTTCTACTATATCTCTCTGTTTTTTGTATATATTCAAGATCTAAGCAAACCCATTTCCTTGAATCTCTTTGTCATGGAAGCTCTTTCTCCAATCACAAGTACCATGCATTCCTCGGACACCAGTTTCCCCATTATAGCCATTGCCGTGATAGGAATCCTGGCCACAGCTTTCTTGCTTGTTAGCTACTACGTCTTTGTCATCAAATGCTGCCTCAGCTGGCATCGTATTGATCTTCTACGACGGTTTTCGCTCTCGAGACGCCGGGAAGAGCCGTTGATGGTCTACTCTCCGGGGATAGAGACTCGAGGACTTGACGAGTCTGTGATCCGATCAATCCCAATATTTCAGTTCAAGAAATACGGCAATAGAGAGTTTGAAGAAAGGAATTTTTGCGAATGTGCAGTTTGCTTGAATGAATTTCAAGAGGATGAGAAGCTAAGAATAATTCCAAGCTGCAGCCATTTATTTCACATCGATTGCATCGACGTTTGGCTTCAAAGCAACGCTAATTGCCCACTTTGCAGAACAAGCATTTCTGCCATTTCCCGGTTCCAACCCGATCTAGTGCTTGCCCCGAGCTCCACCCCTGAAGATCCGACGCCGTATACGGATAATCTCATTGGCGGCGATGAAGACTTCGTGGTGATTGAATTGGGTAACGATTATTCTCCGAATCAAACATTGCTTGGATTAACGCAACAAAGATCAGTACTGAATTCAAGAGAAACATCGGCGCGTTCCGTTAGTCCTTCGCCGAGGAAGTTAGAGCAGAGAATCAATGTGCAGAAGAAGTCAAGGAAGTTCAATAAGATTACAAGCATGGGTGATGAATGCATTGATACTAGAGGCAAAGATGATCACTTTGCAATCCAACCCATCAGGAGGTCTTTCTCAATGGACTCCTCCACCGACCGGCAGCTCTATTTAGCAATCCAAGAGGCTTTAAGACAGAGCAGGCAACTCAGTGAAACCAGCCCCATTGAAGGCTGCAGTAGTAACAGAGTACGAAGATCATTTTTCTCTTTTGGCCATGGTAGTAGATCCAGAAGCTCCATTCTCCCACTTTCTTTAGAGCCATAGAAAGAACCTTTTTCCTTTCTGTATTTTTTTTTTTTTTTGGCATTTCATTAGTGTATGTTTTTGTGATTTAGCGATTATTTCGGCTGTATTATTTGAGAGGATATAGGATTTTATTTAATTTTCTTTTTTAAATAGAAACATATTCAGTAGAAATTTGAAAGAAAAGGCCCGTTATGTGTTCCAAATGACTTACAGCCATGATTATGAGCATCATCGCTGAAATCACCACCTTTTTTTTTTTGTATTTTTTTTTTTTTTCAGACTTTGATTCAATTTAGTCTGTCTCTGGCTCTTTAGAGAAACAAAGAAATACCGCAAGAAGACAAGAATGACAGTGATAAGGCCCGCCATTGCCATTTGCCATTGACCAACTAGCAAGGAGCATCCGAGGGATAGAGAATAAAAAGTTTTCCATTGATTGGGGAGGAGGAAAAAGAGAGGGCCGGGGGGGTCCTTTTCCATTGAAACAATCATACCATGGCTACAGCCCACCAACTCCTTGTGTCAATAATGTTGCTGTTAGGACTAATGGGGGAATAATTGTTTGGTCATACACGGTTGGTAATATGCTTCTTGATCAATAATCCATTATTTTCCAGCTTCCATTAATCATCTATTTATCTATGATTATAAACATAATCATATCCTAAATAATGTTCGGAACCACCGGGGATAACTTAAGTCTTTTTATTATTATTATTATTATTTCTCTTGTATTTCAAATTAATAATTCTGAAAGTCTTCCCTTAAAAGTCATCCTAGACTGATCACACAAGTCAAAGCCCCCATCTTCCACCTAAACTCTTTGCCTGATGACCTCCATGGTTTTGCTAGGGCAAAACGTTCTGAAGCTTCTTCTATCCTCAATTGTCCTCAACACCTATGCGGTTGGTCTGGCCAAAAGGTCAACCTCCTCTAAATCCTCCGATTTCCTCAGTAAGAACTGCACCCCCTCCTTCTATCTCCGCAATCCATAATATCCTCAATCTTCGCCATACTCCCCCCCCAAAGCAAAACACCCTGGGTCTCCCCCTGTTTTTCCAAAGAAACAAGAGTTCCTCTTTCGAAGATCTTAAACAAAAATTATTAGCAAAATTTCTGGCTGGAAGACAAAGCTCCTTTCTCAAGCAGCCCCGTACCACCCTCATAAAGACGGTTGCCTTAGCCATTCCCTCCTATTCCATGTCCTTTTCCTTCTCCCTAAAGTTTTTTGTCTCAACAGTTGAAGCGATGCTGAGGAAATTCTTGGTGGGATGCCCCTTGGAAAAAAATCACAACCCTTATGTTATTGAGCTGGAAAAAAATCTGTTCCCAAAAATCATGTGGAGGGCTGGGTATTAGACCTCTTGAATCCCAAAACAGGTCTCTGCTTGCTAAATTATGCCTGGAACATACTGTCAAACCAAAAACCTGCTTTGGGTCTCCCTCCCTCTCCTACGTCAAAAATCACTGACACAAAGTCCTGACCTCCTCGAACTGCTTTCACCCCCTCCCTCAGCCCTTGGCTCTGGAGAAGGTATCCTCAGATGGCGGGATGCTTGTGGAAAAAGAGCTTGCTGGTCCACATTGCTCGGGCACCTTCCATCCCCAACAATTGTGGAGGCTCACACTTGGATTCTTCCTTAGATGGCTTCAAACCAAACCCAAACCCCCTTCCTTTTCCACCCAACGTCTCCGACAAACCTCACGTGCAACCGCATCTCGACCTAAAACCCTTCGTTGCTGAATCTTTCCTCTCCTTAACCTCTCCCTCTTTGATCCTCAACCCACCGACTTCAAAATCCTGGATATTCACCTCCCATCCAACCCAAGCCTAGGACAAATTGATTTGGACCCCATCTCCCACCGAGGAGTTTTCACGGGTAAATCAGCGTTTGAACTTGGATTTCCCTTCCCCCCCTTCTTCTTCTTGCTCTCTTCCCCCACTGTGAATTGAAGTCCCTTGGAACCTTAAAATCCAGGGCACCCGCTCTGCAACACTCTTCTTTGAGAAATCAAGCTGGGAGATACTGCCTCCTTAGAACAAATCATATTATCAGAATTCTCCCCTTAGCCCGGCCCCTGCAACCCTCCTGCCCGAATCTCTGTTCGTCGCCGCGAATGGCCCAGTAGAACCATCGCAGGCATAATTTTTCTAGCTTGGCCCTTTTTGCTAGGAGCCATCATGGAGAAACACCCCTTGGCGCCCCACGTAAATACCGTCTTTTTTTGAATCCTTCTCCCTATGATCCTGCACTGGACTCAAGCCCTCCCTTAAACCCCCCTAAAAAAATAACATTTTTGTGGAATTCCGCTGTTACGTCCTGTGTCCGATGGCTTTTCAGACTTAGTGCCCCGTGGTCCGATGCCGTATGACTCGTGCGGATAATGGCAGGCCAGCGAACAAATTTCACGTGCCAGCAAAGGGAAACTCGATCCCCCAACGTCACTCAAAGACAGCTCGTCAAAGCTCTTAATCTGCTCCAAACCCCGTGAACCATCAATATCTTTTGCGCCTGGCACGTCCCCAGCAAGTGCAACCGCTGCCAAGATTGGATCCCCTCCTCTCGGGGCAAAGGCTCTCTCAAACAAAGCCAAATTTTGATGTGGCTATTACCGCGGGAAGATCTTTTTGCAGTAGCTTGCCGCCAATCCCCACACTCAGAAGAAACCGCGGACGGAACGGAAATATCATCCGCAACAAGTGCCAGCGTGTTCAAACGGCGCGCCTCATGCCATGAGACCAGCGAGGAAGCGCCATGGCCTTCTTTCGCAGTGCAGCTTGCTCTCAACATGGATGCTTCCTCCCAATGCCCCTACGCGAAGGGGACTCCTTGTCACCATTTTTGCGCATAAAAATTCTCCCCACATTTCCTACTGATCTGGTCTGCACGCTCATGTGGATGCGAGTACCCTCCAACCCAGTTGCTCTCCTATCCCCTGGCCGGTTTGGAGCAGGGCTGTTGAAGGTTTCAAAGATGCTGCAATTAGTCTGCTAGGCACAAACCGCCGAAATGGGCCGCTCAAACCCTTGTCGTTTGGTAAAAGCATTCCGCACAAAAACTCGCCTCTCCCATCACTTCTCCTCTACTTGGTTGTGAGTGGACAAAGGAATCCCCCGCAATTGTAGTCCCTTTGTTCCCCTCTGTTGTTTAGAAAAAAAAAAAAAAAAAAAAAAAAGCAAAGTCTAATACATCGGTCCGTGGCCCATTCGCGGCGTTGTTGGCCTTGGGGGCCAAAACAGATTGGTTCTTGAATGGATGACACCTAAGATGGACCAAGACGATAACCATCGACTTGTATACATGTGGCGACTAATTAAGGAATGAGATGCTATCCATTTCCAGCGACATTGACATATCTTTATTTATTTATTTATTTTAAATTCAACATTGACATATTTACATTTAAATGATGTATGTGGTGTTATGTTATTTAAATATTATGTTAGGTTATTTACAGTTTTAAATAATGTGGTAATATATATACTTTTAAATCGATAAAATTTAATTTGAACCATAAAATAAATCCTCTCATTTTTACTTGAAATGGAAAAACCATTGATTACATGATGAAAATTGCAAATTATTACTCTAAGTTTTAGGTCATTTTCAAAAACCTTCATGAATTTCAAATTTTTGTAATAGTAGTTTTGAGTTGAAGTTATTTTTCAATCATATCATTTTGTCAATTCTAACATAAATCATGTGAGATATCAACTATACCCTTAAAAGATTATTAAAAAATAAAAAATATAGGTTTAAGGGATGGTCTAAGAACCCTTAAAACTTCCTTAGATCTAGTTGTACGACCTTAAAGCTACCACGTACCTCAGGGGGTGGTGGCCACCCTCTGAACCTCTAAGAGTTTTTATGATAATTTGACCACTTCAAAGAAATTTTTGAGGTGGTCCAATCACTCATTCAAGGAATTTGGGGTGATTCTTAATTTTAAGTTAAAAAATAATAATAATAAAATAAAAAATAAAATTTTACGAGTATACTTAACATTTTACCCTGTTCATGTAAGGAAATGGACAAAATATGTGACGCAATGATCTGATTGAAAAACGATTAAGACCTAAACAAAACTTGAAACTCATGGAACCTTTTGAAAATGACCTAAAACTCAATGTAGAATTTGCATTTATTTTATTTTATTTAAAATGGGAGAAATATATGCCGCGCCTTCTATGCTTTCATTGTTTGAATTTTAAAACTATAGGGCCTATATATTGGGTAGAGTTTCTAAAAAATACTTTGGGTTTTTAGTTTTGAAAAGCGTCTTTGGAAATCGAAAATTGAGTGTTTTAGCATCGGCTACACATTTGAAAAAGTGTTGTCGATAGGGTTTACAAAGAAAATTTGTTTGGTAAATTAAAAAGTATTTTTGAAAAGAAAAATTTTAGATACTATAATTCAATCAAACATTTAATTAACAAGGCTAATGTGGCATTCTCAACTAACCCTTGAATTAATCATTGTTAAATAGAAAAATTCAATGATTAATTTAGAGTGTCATATTAATATTGTTAAATAATTGTAGGATAAAACTTATCGATGTTTGCCTCTTCTGTACAGCTTCCGAATTTTGGAGACTGGTTCCTGAATGCTGGTAAAAATATAGTATCTACCATTATTCTTTTGAAAAATATAACACGGAGTAATGTTTTAAAAAAATAAAATAATAAAAATAAA
>FXXK01000765.1:28115-120107 GCA_900184695.1 Betula pendula | reverse complement strand
AAAAAGGCTGAACAAAGTGGCATTTGGGTGTTTTTTGAGCTTTTTGAAAAAAATGCATGTTTTCACGCGGATTGCTGAAGTGGCATTAGTGTCTTGGCCGTTAGATATATCTAATGGCCTAGACTCTTGATATTGCTACCACGGCAATTCCTAAGAATTGCCGTGGATCCGAATCCCATGGGTGGCAGCCACCATATAGATATGGCAACGACCATCATGGTGGTTCTCAGATAATGTAGCTGCCACGCAGATCTAGCAACTATTGTGTGCTCGCTAGACAGATTGATGGCCATAGTTGAGCCGCGAGACAAATCGGCAGTCATTTCAGTGGCTGTCACATAGATCTGCTAGCTTCTAGGCTTGAAGGCTAGCCTCCACTTTTCTTTATTTTTGTTTTTTATATATGTAACAAGGTAGCCTCCACACTTGAAAGAATGAGCTTGTATTTTATTGTTTGAAAAATGTTTTGTGAAAAGTCTTTTATGGTTGTGAAAAATGTGTTAGCATTAGGGCCACATTTGAAAACTTGTTTGGATATATAATTGTTGTTTGAAAAGTATTTTTAGGCTTAGTTTGGTACGCGAAATGAATATTCCATTTGAAAAATAAATAGTTATTACTAAAAATAGAGAATTATGGAATGAAATAGAATAGTTATTCTTATTTATTAGTTTGATGATAACATATATGCGCTCTAGTTGAAATTGAACCAAAATTACTAAAAAAATTCTACTATATTTCTTTTTTTAAGTCAAATTATTAAAAAAAAATTAATAGGAAAAATTTAGTGGGTGGTTGACCACCCACCCACAATGGAACACGAGAGTGGCCAAGACCACCCCAAATGAGCACTGGGGGTGGCTGTGGCCACCCCCGAGGCCAATCGGAGGTGGCTAGGCCACCCCTAAATGCACTGGGGGTGGTGCAACCATCCCCGTGTTCTTCTGTGGATTAAGGTGGTCGGCCACCCACTAAAATTTAAGGGTTTTATCTTCTTCTTTTTTTGAAAATGTTGTCAATTCCTCAAGAAATAGTTATTCCTCTCATTTTTTTGGAGGAATCATTATTCCTCTTCGTAAGGGAATAGTTCTTCCGCGGAAATAATTTTTCTTATGAATAAACCCTTACTAAATAAAAGACTGACTATTTTATAGGAATAGTCATTTAATTCTAAGAGACTATTCTGCAAATCAAGCTAGACCTTAGTGTTTGAAAATAAGAAGTGTTTCTTAAAATTTTTCGAAACCAACCCTCAGTTTTCAATTTTTTGATATAATTAAAGACCCAAGTTACAATTTGGTTACAATTTGTTTCCAATTTAAGGTCTCTATTAGCATTTTTGTCTATTTTAAAGCTTTCAAAAACTTTTGTTCTCATTTATGTCCTCTATATTTTTCTCTCCTCTCTCCATGGCTTCTCTCTAAACTAGAAGAAAGGAAAAGGGTAGATAGTTGAGAGAGAAAGATAGAGGAGAGAGAAATTGGAGAACATAAACTAGAAGAAAAAACAAATCGTTTAAAAATGAACAAAGATAATAAGAAAGGTCCTAGACTGAAAACAAAGCATAACTTAAGCGTTAATTAGTATTAAAATATAAAAGTTGAGGTCTTAATTTCTAAATGAGCCAAAACGTAAGAGATTAAATGTACCAAAAAGAGGGCATTTTTCTAGGTGTAGCCTTTAGTTTCAATGTTTGTGTTCTTCCTTTTTGAATATTTGTATTTATACTTTCCATTAATCTAAAAACATATTACAAATATGTTGAAAAGTATATATATATTAAAAATCCCCACAAGACTGTATATCCTTCATTTCATCAATTTGAGACGAGAGTGAGCTATATCGCCCAAAAAAAAAAAAAAGAAAAGAAAAAGTATAAATTATTGAACTCATGTGGTTCTATCGCAAAGCTAGCTGTTGAAGTATCAAAAATATTTGCGAGCAATGTGGGAGACGTATTCAAGTTTCTTTCTGGTCTTTTTAAGGATAATCTCAAGAATATATGATCTCTTATTCACTCAATTTTTATCAAAACATTCATACCATATCTGAATCTGCCGACACTTCCAAATAGGCAAGCCTCAATCTAATTAAAAAAAAAAAGTCAATCCTGAGACAGCAATGTCTCACTGCCTCATTCAGAGAAACCATTTACTCATCGTAAGCAGACAAGACCGTGCTTAATTCGGTGCTTCCCTGCCAACTTTTATTTTATTTTATTTTTATTATTAAGTTTACATCTCATTTGTAATTATCATCTTAAACTTAAAAAGTTCTAAATTTACAATATGTATCTTTCAATTTTATTACTCCGTTAGAATTTAGTAAAAAATCTTAATGGAGAAGTGTCAAAATTTATAAAATAATCTTCATTTTTTTAAGAAAAAAATTAATCAAGATTTAATAGAATTTGTAAAAATACTTACGCTTAAATATTTTAAATTTTTTAATAAAATGTAATAGAAAATCTTAACAAATATATTAAATTAAATAATAATAATAATAATAAAGATGAATACATTAAATTAAAATTTTTTAAATAAAAAATAATTTTAAAAAAATTTAAGGTTATGTTTTGGTACGTAGAATGACTATTCCATGAAATAGCCTATATTAAAAATGAAATAGTAGAGTAAATTAGCTTTGGAATAACCATTCCAATAGCCATGATGGAATGACTATTCCTTAATTGAGGGAATAATTCATTCCTCTTAAGTTGAAAAGAATAGTTATTCCCTCAATTAAAGAAAACTATTCATTCATGACCATCGAATGACTATCTTAAGGCCTAATACATTATACTCATTTCATATTCATAAAGACTATTCTATGAAATAGTCATTCCTCGTACCAAACATGTCTAATGAAATTATCCCTTCCTTTTAATTGTTGAATGAAGTTGTTGGCAATATTACAGGATGAGATAATGGGCCAGCAATTTTGCCATAGCCCTGTTGAGTCGTTGACCATGTGCTCAAACGTGTGGGGAAGGACAACATATCTGTCACACGCTTCACAGATGTGTGGTATGAAGGGTGTTAGAAATTTATTATGCACAGCAGAATATAATACGATACGTAACATCTGTTTTAGTAGTCCTTGCGTACTGTTATGATCATGTTCCATATCAATTAAGTGCAATCTTAATCATATGTATATAAATTTTTTAATACATTTTTCTTACAAGCCGACTTTCATTGAAAAATTGTATTGGAGATTTGTATCATTTAATATCAGAGTCAGACACTATATCACGAATTCGAGTCATGGATGGGTCGACCTATAATATAGAGTAAGACGCAGTGGACATTGAATTTAGAAGCGTGATGATATGTTACAATTCCAAGGATTTCACATCATTTAGTGCAATCTTAATAATAGCTACCCAAATTGTTAGTAATTTGAACTACTAATTATTGTGAATCTCAATCAAAACAAGCAGAAACAAAACTAAAAATTCAATTTTAAGGGGTTGGACTGTAGAAAAAAAAAATTTCTGAGGGCCAAAATAAGAAAAAAAGACCTAAATTATTATTTTTCTAACAAACTTAAAGATTAAAAGACTTTCTTTCATAATTTTTTTTAGAGGTGGGGCTTGCAGGCCACCAACACCTCTTGGTTCAATCTATGCAAACAAGCAAACAATATTGTGTCACAAATAATGTTGTGTTTGAATAATGCTACATGTTACCTTGATGTTTACTTTGTAATTTTTAAAATTGATGCAACTTTTAAAATTACTATTAAATTTGTTAGGCTTGATAATTTTTTATATAATCCGTAAATTTGATATTAAATTAGAGGATAAGGGTTCGTCATAAGGTTCGGGTTATAAATAGGTTGAAACGAGTTAAAAGGTCGTACTGGATTAGGTTTAATGGGTTAAACATATCACTTTTGGGTTTAAACAAGTCAAATAGGTCAAGCGGATTGTGTCGGGTCACTACCAGGTTGAAAGGTTTGACCTGTTTAATTATCTGACCTTTAATGGTTTGGAAGGAACCTGACCCACCAACCCGAAAATTTGTGATAGATAACTATTAGATTTTGATCTAATAGTAATTTTAAAATTCACGTCAATTTGGCGAGACATTAAAATAAGAGTAATGCTACATGTTCAACTTTCTTGTCTAACTTCATCCAATTTTGTACCTGTGTTTTTTTTTTTTTAAAAAAATAGTTTGCTTTTGTATTTGTAGAGCCCATCTTTATCAACATATGTAAAATTGGATAAAATTCGACAAGAAAGTTGGACAACAAGCATTTAACTTAAAGAAATATGAGTGATATTTAAAAGGACATAAATTAGCTACAAACTAGTATAATATAATGACATATGTTATTTATCATGTGAGAAACACATGCTTTTTTATTAATATTATGTGAGAAGCACAAGTTATTAAAAAAAACATGTGGCTTAAAAGTATGTGAGAAACATAAGTTATTAAAAAAATATGTATTTCTCACATGATAAAAAACATATATTATTTTAATAAATTAATTTGTAACAACTAACTACAAATCAATTTGTAGCTAATTTATGTCCTATTCTAAATTATTCGCTGCGTCTAGATAAGAACTAGATATACATATTTATCGACCTAGATAAGAATCATATACTTTAAGCCTAGTGATGCGTGACACGAATAGTTGATTAGTTTCCGACTTTCCGTGTTTGGATGGTTCACGTGGACACTTGAAAAGATTAAGCTAGACAGCCTTCCTTCGAGCTCCGGCAGTGGCAAAGGTACCAACCTTCACCTTCAAAGTCTCTCCAGCCTTCTCAACCAGAACCAGAAACCCTACCAAAGATGAAGATAATGGTCGCCGTAAAGCGAGTCGTCGACTACGCTGTCAAAATCAGAGTCAAACCCGACAAAGTAAGCAATAAACACAAACACATGCTTTTCGAACTTTCACTATTTTTTTTTGCTTCTTTTCCTTGTGATTCATACACTTGTGATATTCGGAGAACATTTGGTTTCATTTCTCAGACGGGCGTGGAGACCCAGAACGTGAAGATGTCGATGAACCCCTTCTGCGAGATAGCGCTCGAGGAGGCTCTGCGGATCAAGGAGTCAGGCCTGGCCTCGGAGGTCGTCGCGGTCAGCATGGGCCCGGCGCAGTGCGTGGACACTCTCAGAACTGGGCTCGCTATGGGCGCTGATCGGGGCATTCATGTGGAGGCCACTGGGGCTCTGTACCCGCTCTCTGTTGCCAAGCTTTTGAAAGCGCTTGTGGAGATTGAGAAGCCCAGGCTTCTCATTCTGGGCAAGCAGGTTTGTCTATTTTGAGTTTTGGAGAAATGGGTTGCTTTTGTTTTGTTTGAAACTATGAGGTTCTGTAAGTAATTGTGGTCTGATGTGGTTCTTTTATTGTCTTTGGCAAATGGGTCATTAAAATTTGAGTTTCGGATAAATGGGTTTTTGGTTTCGCTCGAAGTTATGGATTTGTAAGTTATTACAGAACATTGTCGGGTTGAGGTTGGTTTTTAGCGATAAACTACGGTTGGGGGATTTTATTTTTGGGCTGTTAATGTTTTTTGTATTGGAATTTCAATTTGATTCGTGGATTTTGTGATTGATTCTGAAGATTAAAGTTTCATGTTCAATTCTGAATCAAATGGGAGGATTTTTGAAGTAGGTATTGAACATTTTAACTATGCTGTTGAATTTGTTGGGTTTTATATCTGTGAAGGTCCTTATTATTCCCTTAATTTTGTTCATTTCTTTGGGGTTCCGTATTCATGTGGAAGAATAACTCTTCATTTACAAATTCCCATGAAGGCCATTGATGATGATTGCAATCAAACAGGGCAAATGGTTGCGGGGCTTCTTAGTTGGCCACAGGGGACCTTTGCTTCAAAGGTTAGTCTGAACTCTTTAAAAGTTCTACATGAAGAGTGGGCCATTATTTAGTGCTGCTACTCCACCAGGATAAACAAATTCATGCCTTCTTATTTTGTTGTTGGAACTCTTTGTGACATAACTGTATAGCACAACATCATTTTTTGTTTTGTATTGCTGTCTGCTTGAGCATCAAATGGAAGGGTTAGACTTTAGATGAATATTAGATAATCGGTGTTGTCCCCTAATTATTGCTGTCTGAATTTTATTGTTTTTCATTAAAAATGGGCTAATTTCCATGCAAGGGATTCTCCTGATGCTTCTGTTGTTCTCACTGTTCTTCTGCTTCTTTTTTGGACAATTTATCTATGATTTACTGCTGCTATCTAGTAGGTTGTGCTGGACAAGGAGAACCAAGTAGCAACAGTGGATAGAGAAGTGGATGATGGTCTTGAGACCTTGTCTTTAGACTTACCAGCTGTAATCACGTAAGTAACAGATCCTCTTGTAATTTTGAGTTTAAACGATTGCAATATGGTTGCTCCTCACAATGGTGCTTTTACTTGTACTTTGATTTGAGTATATGACTCAGGTTTATTATTTTTTTTAATAGCTGTTCTTAAATAAACTATGCTAGGTGGCATAAAGAGTCTCTTTCTAAGTGCCTTTTTTTCCTGCTGTTTGTTTTGTAGTGGTTATGGTTAGGAATTCTCTATGTGCTTTCTTTTGTACATACCATTTCTTTACATGCTTCTCTTTTTTACCTTGTTGAGTCCTTCTCTTGAATCTCAAAACTTAATTTTGAAGCATTTTCGGCATTTTGAATTTTGACGTACATTTGTTTTTTTAATTCTTTTTGAATGTATTTGTTATATATGTATTCAATTAAAACTCACCTTTAGAATAAATTTTTGAACCTTTGTTGTATGGGCACTCATAATGATTTCCCTAAATTTCAATCCAAATTTAAGGAATCACGCTACTTTTTGTTTCTCTATTCAAATGCACTCCACAATGGCTTCCCTAATATTTCTCTATACTATTTAAATATTATTTTTTTTACTCTTTGTTTATGATGTCTTTATTCCCAAAATCATTTGAATTGTATATTCTTTCTTTATGATTTATTTTTTCCCAAAATCATTTGAACTTTTGGACTTCATACAAAATAGTCATCGTATTAGAGACAAAGAAACCCATTCTCATCTCCAGTTGGACCTCGTCGAGCATTTATGGCAAATACATAACCAATCATTGAAAATTGTAATTTTAAATTCCGTATGATAACATTATGTCTATTTATGTTAGTCTTCAATTAATTGTCAATTTCGTATGATACCATCAATGAATTACATAGGCATATGACTGTTTGCACCACTTTCCCATAAGCAAATTCCAATGCACAATCAAGAGTAAATTAGAATAGAGCCATAGATTAGTATATATTCTTACACAATACAACAATACTTAACAAACACAATAGAATCCTTGCACAATACAAAAATGATATGATTAGTTCACTTAAATATTTACATACCAATGGTGATGACTATTTAGTCAGGATTTCCATTTGACGTGAATAAATATATTTAGTCCTACGCTTTTCAAGGATTTTTGTTCATTCCCTTGAATCCAAGCCGATACTACTAGATTGTCTTCTTCAACGGAGAAGTTTCCACCCTTCTTAGTAATGGATCTTATTCTAGCTTGGTGTGGAGTTTCATTGTGGCCTTGTTCCCCTTTTTTTTTTTTTTTTTTGATAAGTAATGTATATTAAATCAAAGCGCAGAGGGACGCAACCCTAGTACACGGGAAGTATACAAGAGAATTCGTATCTTAAAGAGAAAGAAGAACATAAATCTAAAAACTCAGAAAAAATTAGAAGCCTGTGTAGTATTCAAAGCCACTCTCTAAGTATACAAAGTTTGCAACATTAGCCTCTTCAATTCTAACAAGCAAATCTCTTTATCATCGAAACTCCTTGCGTTCCTCTCGCTCCAAAGATACCACATCAAACACAAAGGAACCAACCTCCATAAATGTAATGCCTCACGGTTACCCAATTGTCTCCTCCAACAACCCAATGGCAATGAGCATAGTGAAGAAAGGGTCTTCTCTCATTTTTTAATCCATCCTTTGAACAATATAGATAAGAAAAATCAACGATGGATATGAAATGAAGACTATCATACAACGATCTTTAACTGTCCAAACCACAGATAAGGCAGTGATGGACCTTCTAGCAACAAAGTTATCTTCTGAACCACAACTATACCTAAAAATCTCTTAAAAAAATTAAAACATGAAATCTGCTGTCTATTAAAGAGAGCCATTGAGTGAAGCTTCAAAACAGAAAGTGCAATTGTGAGTTACGAGCAACTACAGAGACTAGGAAAGAAAAAAGTATTAAGCTTCAAAAGTATTATGATGTGATAAAGATTCAGCAATACTGCATGTAACAAACCAAAATTGATGATAATCCAGCCACAACAAGTAAGCAAATTCAAATTTGTTTAGAGAACCTTAAGACTATCTTGCTTGATAACAGTAAAATTCCTGATCACTTCAGGGTATTGTGAACTACAAGCATTCAATATAACTCCAAATTTTCATTGGAATAGGTAAGATTTGCTGGGTTCAGACACATGTAGGTATGTAGAATTAAGCTAACAAGTAAGCTCAGTCACAAGCTCCAGCTCAGCCAAATCGAAATAAAATATGCTTAGATAGGCTACACAAACTCAGGTCAAACTTCAGCAGTCCAGTTCACTTGATCTAGATCCAAGCCCAACCAAGACAAACTAACCTAACACGTGACTTAGTTTTGGTTGTGTTTGTCCTACAGAATTTGGGTGTTGCATCTGTAATGAAACTCTTGACTCAAACTAACCACGAATACAATGGATTCACACATGATCCAACCTGCTATTATCTCCACCCATAATATCAAGGCAGAGGCCATCTTACAATTTTAGCTTAGCTTCAAAACCTAAAAATGAAGCCAGAGTCGATATGTAAAACCTCAAAGTCCAAAGCTGCTTCAATACATGAGAAAGCTGAAAGAATACCTATGTATGATTTCTTGTGAAAATCATTTCAGTTGAAAACATTTTTCGGTGTTTGGCTTGTACGGAAATTCAATAAATTTTTCTTATATTTTCATTCAATCATATTAATCTATAAATATAAACTTTTATTCATAACCTAAAAATATTAATGTAAAATGACTAAAAAAATAATCGAACAATTATGTCTAATTAATATATATATATATATATATATTGATTAACAATGATCATATATTTTTATATAATTTGAGGAGTCGCAAGGAAGAAAGAGAGAGACAGCAAAGAGGAGCTACGGAGAAAAAGAGTGTGTGAGCATTGAAAGCCTTTGGAGGCGGTATTGAGATCCAGTGCAATTGCCTAACCAAATTGTTTGCAATTTGGTAGGCAATTGTGATAGGAACCTTTTGGAGCCACCTGTCAGGGCAAGTGTTCGGGCAGCAAGAGACTTGTTCGGACAAGTAGGCCCCATAAGGGACCCTCTCACAATTGCCTGTTCGAGGGTGTGAGAGAGCGGCGGAAAATAGTTTACGTCTCATGAAGATTATTTTCCTTGGTAAACTAAAAAACATTTTCAGGTTAATCAATATTTTATGCTGTGCAAACACTCAAAAATAGGGAAAACTTTTTTTAGAAAACATTTTACGCTGAAACAAACAGGCCTAAGCATAAGCTCTAGCCCAATAATTTTGGTAAAATCCTTAGTAGAGAATGTAAGCAGACATCCCTGTTTTGGTCATAAAACATCAATAAAAACATTCTCGAGTAGCACATATGTATTGTTCAGAGTCTTTAAATTGCTTATAGTTGTAGGTACATTCACAAATGCCAATTTCAAACATCTGATTTAACAAGAAAAGTCAAGGATTTACCCTTGATAGTGAACATAGACAAAATAAATACATGATATACGTATTCACATGCCTCCTTAATGATAGAATCACTAAACAAGAGGTTTTCGATTTGTTAAATGGTCTGTTAGATTTTTGGTCTTAATAAGAAATGTCGAATGGAAAACAAATGCAGACAGTTATGCACCCCAGCATAGGTCAGTGCTCACCGTAGTAAGCTGTGCAATTATAATTATTATTTTTTTCCAGAACTATTTCTCCCATGCTCTCTTTGTTTTGATGGAAAATAGTTTCGGGGAAGACGGTATTTGACATAGGATAAATTCAGGTAATCCGGTGTAGATTTCTTGGAAGAAAACTATGGTGTCTATTTGTGTGTGCATACTTATCTTCAATTTTAGCCATTTTGCAATCAGATTAAAATCACTGATTTTAGTGATTTGCCTCCATTCTACAACATGACGAAAATCAAAGGAAAGAAAATGAACAGGAAGAGTGGAAAACTCACATTGTTGTTGCCGTTGATTGAATGGATTCTGTGTCGTCGAGAATGGCTCACCCAATGGCACTCTTGGTTGGGGAAGGAGGATAACCAAGCTAGGTATGTTGTGAAAGAGAAAGGAAGAGGGAGAGAGAAAAGACTTTTGTGAACTAAAAAAGAAAGACAAGGGAGAGAGAAAGCCTTTTTTTTGTGAATAAAAAATACATCTGGTGCACATCTGGTGAGCTATACTGCCAATTGAAATATAGGGTGGTACAGTAGTTCAATGGTGGTTTAGGGAATCTCTATGGAAGCCAATGGAGTGAGTTTTGAGTTTTTTTTTATTTTTTATTTTGAGGCGGGGTGTGCGGGGGTTTATCTATATTCAGGGAATTCATATAGATTAGGGAAGCAATGGAATGCTCTAAGTGTAAAGAATATGTGTGTACTTTGTAATAGCTCCTGCATTAAAAATTTGGTAGCCTTCTTGAGATACATTCAAGAATAACTACAGTAGAAAGAAGCATCAATGTATTTGTTAAGGTGCTCATATTCTTGTAACTAGAATTTAATTTCAAGTAGAGACTTGTCTTTGCCTGAGTATCTCCCAGATCAAGTATCTTTTATAGTTAAGTTGTATTGGGAAGGCCGATTGCGTTTCTTTTATAGATCTTCCCAAAATACAATCGGCTTGTATTGGATAGCTGTTTTCTGGGATGCAACTAGTCTTCCCCCCACCCTCCCAAGGGCCAACAAAGAAAGTTTATTTAGTTTCTAATGGGATACAACAACCTATGTAGCACCCCTTGTGGGAATTGGCTTACGTGTTTGTCTTGACCTCTGCTGTTGCATCATCATTATTCACATAATTATGATAGTGATGATCATACCAATGGTTGACATCACGCAATTCTCATGATTGTCATTATCAAGTTTGTGGTTGCCAAAATCATCATTGAAGTGCATGCTTCTCTTTTGGTTTGTAATATTCATTTTGGGATGACTGTTCAAGGTGCTATCTTTGCCACATGCAGAAAATATTGACTTCTTCTATTGCTAGCTTCTCACTATGTGTCATTTTTCCAGTAGTGAAACACAGAATCCTTAGACATTGTGGTTTTGGTTATTAGGAAATTTACTTATCAAAAAAAAAAAAAGTTATTTGGAAATTCAAGTTTGAAATCCAGGTGAACGTCTCAATTTAAAGATTTAAGTCAATGAGATATGCTGTTGATGTTTCTTATGTGCATGCGCATGTAAAAATGATTTGTTTGTTCTCCTCATGCAGCACCGATTTGAGGTTGAATCAGCCGAGGTATGCAACACTCCCCAACATAATGAAAGCAAAGTCAAAGGTCATAAAGAAATTCACACCACAGGAGTTAAACGTGGAAATCAAATCCGATTTAGAGGTTGTTCAAGTCACGGAACCTCCCAAGAGAAAAGCAGGAGTTGTACTCTCTTCGGTGGACGAGCTTCTTGACAAGCTGAAGAATGAAGCTCATGTCATTTGATTATTTGATAGCTTCTTCATCAAAATCCATGTACTGAGCATTTTTCTTTCTCACCAAATGTTAAATGCGGACTTTTCAACACCAAAATATACAGAAATGCAACTATAGAATAACGAATTAAATAAAATTTCATCTTTCATATAATGGAAGTTAAATCTTTTTCATTTTTTTGTTGTCATCCTCTTCTTTGTTTATTACTTCCTTCATCCAAAATTAATTTGGGGGTTTTTTAGGGATCCCAAAATAATTGTTCATTTTACAAGAGTACAAACATTTACTCTTTTTATTTGCTAGTTTATACATTTAATTTTTATAGGAAAGTTTTTTTTTTTTTTTAAATTATTTTTGGAATGTCACTATATTTATTCTCTTTAAGCAAAATGGGTAAAGGGCGATTAGAGGTCAGGATTTTTTACCTGAGGGTAATCATAGTAACAGCTTACTTGCGAAGCATTAGTCAAGATGGGTCTAGACCGGTCTGTGATTTCAAAGAATTCATAAGTATTCTTTCAAAACGGATAGAATCATACCTAATTTCAATCCTACCAAAGACATAAAGACCTTATTAATAGGTGTGTTATTTGAAAGTAGGATATCTAATTTGAGGTAAAGAGAGAATTATTATATAATTAAAGTTGATCATAGTTTAGCCAATTGGATTATTCGCATAATGTATTAATTCTTTTTGAGTAGCAGATAAGTTGATTGTAGATATTTCTATCGTCTTGGCATAATTCCACAGCCATGGAGGCGACTAGTAGCATATATTCTCCACAAAACGACTCATAGCAGAGTTGTCACTTACTGGTGGGCTTGTTCCTTGGCCGAGTTGGGCCTGCTTTGGCAGTTTACCCTTAATGCGGTAGAGCAGTTGAGCCACGTGCGGTGGATATGAAATCTGTCAAATAAGGACGCGGCGGCGACTGCGAGCAACCCTCAATCCAGATAGATTCCATCCACGTGGTGAAACTTTATTGGGGCGTTCTTTTTATTTCCATCCCCGCACATTCCCTTCTCTTTTTCTGCGCAGAATTTCCCGTCCCAATACTTTTCAAATCGCCAATAACATAATTTAGTTCTCAATTCCAATTCCAATTCCCAAACGAAATGGATCCGTCGTTAGAGGACAGTAGCTGCTGGGATTTTCTCGATTACAGCTTCATCGACGACAACCCTTCCCCGGAATTCTGTTTGCCTAATCAAAGGTAATCCAAATTCCCTTTCTCTCTCCTTAGAGCTATTTTTATCTCCTTCAATTCCGTATTGCATTTCTAAATGGAATAAGTTTAGACTTAGATTGTAAGAAAGAGATCTGAGATTTTTTCATTTAAGAATTTACAGTCTATTTTATTATATATGGTTTCAGTGGTGGCGCTGAAATTGATTTATCGTCTGGGGGAGACAGAGACGGCGCCGAAAGAGAGTGCTCGCGAAAGAGGTATTACTTGATGTGGTTTTACGTACACAAATTGCATTATTGAAGCTCCTATTTTCCTGGCTTCAATTTGTGGTGTTTGCCTTTTGATTTCATACATAATATAAGCCTAATATTGTACAAATTAAAGTGTTCTGTACTTGTTCGTTTGTCTTCTAAGATATTCTATAAACGCACGGCCGTATCATTAAACCTTAGTTGATAATAGGTAGCTCGGCAGTTTCTTGTATTATATTCCTTTACCTCATGGAGTTTACCTTTCAGTTTGTTACGTGCATCCAGTGGTAGAATTGGTTAATATTGTACAAATTAAAGTGTTCTGTACTTGTTCGTTTGTCTTCTAAGATATTCTATAAACGCACGGCCGTATCATTAAACCTTAGTTGATAATAGGTAGCTCGGCAGTTTCTTGTATTATATTCCTTCACCTCATGGAGTTTACCTTTTAGTTTGTTACGTGCATCCAGTGGTAGAATTGGTTCCAACCAAGGATTTTATGTGTTAGCACATCCGTTTTCTTGCTCCCCTTTTGTGGGCTCATACTAAACCTCCCGTTTTGGACTTGCGCGTGTAAACCCTCGCTTTGAACTTAGAGAGATGGGTGTAGACTCGAACTAATGTTCATGGACACGTAGGGGAAGCAAATAAGGTATATAGCGCCAAATGAGGCTAAGAAGAACATTGCATTAAGGAACAGATCAACTACGAGGGATGAAAGCAGAAGATTGAATATGAATAAAAGAAGGACGCAACCAAATTCAAGATGAGAGCTGCTAGCGAGCAGAAGGGCAGAACTAAGCAAGGATGTTGAGTATATGCAATAACCTCTTCTTTCTGGCCTACATCAAGTGCATTGAATGCCCCACAATCAGAATCAAAGAGGATGGGTCCAAGGGAGGTTAGGGACGAAACCAGAGTGGATCTGCAGCAAAATTTGGGGACACAGAAAGGAAGACAAGGAACAGAAGTGATGCAAAGTTGGGGGAATATATTATGTTCATGGCCCATGGGTACCTTATGCAGCCAATCGAAGTCAGCTTAAATGCTGTATACCGCAGCCTTTCTCCTGTAGTTGCATTTGAACCATTCATTCAACAAAAAGGAGCAGCTCAAAAGCAAAAAACTACGGAGCTCAAAAGGTTTACAAGACTTTCTGTTTTTTCTAGGCTTGCTTTTGTCTCTGGTCTGATTGGTTGCACGTGCGAAAAATCCAGTACATTCCATTTTGAAGATGATTAGAAGAACAAATCATATAGTAGTAGATGTTTGGGGAATTTTCTTCTCTATAGGCTTGAGGGAAAGAATGGAAATAAGACTTCAACATTCTTGCCCTACATTTTACCAGGTTCTCAGTGGGGTCCCTCGGGGAGGTTGCTTCCAAGGAAGCATTTGTTTGCCGTACTTTTCTCTCTAGGCCTAGCCCTCTACCCCATCTTACTAATAATGAAGGGCTTGGCCGGCCATATTCCAGCTCGCTAAGTGTAGCCTCCTTTGATCATTCTTGAATGTTATAGAGTCCTTGCTTTTAGCGTTGTAAAATAACAAAGCTACTCGTGAATTCGCTCGAGCTTGGCTTAAGCTCGACTCAATTATTAAATGGGTTATTCGTGAATACGAAACTAGTCTTAATTATTAAACCATTCATACTTGTATAAAACTCGGCTCAGCTTGGTTAACGTTTGTGAACAAGCTTGCATAAAGCTCAACTCTCTCTCTCTATATATATAATCATATTTATATTTATAGCTTAATTCATAAATGTTAATCAGAAATTTGAATATAATTTATTATAGCGTTTCGTTTTCCAAAAAAGCTCAAGCTATCATGCTCACACTATGATCCAACACCTGCAAATGTTTTGGAACGTGGTATATCAAAAGATACTCACACATAATAAACAAAGACTAGTGAATAACATAATGGATGAAAACTAAGCACATAATGGATGACAACTCAATTATTCTTGCAGTGACCGAATCATCTACATTTATCCTCACTCATTAGCTTCCTTTCCTTGATATGCGCAAAAGATATCAAAAATTTGAAAGACTTTCCTTGATACACACAAAAGCTATTCATAGATTTGAAAAGTTTTGGACACATGGGTTACATTTAGCACATTGGAACTGTAATTTCTCTTCCCAAAAAGTTAGGCCCTTCACCTCTTTCAGACTCTACGCATCTTTGCTTTCTAAAATGATGACTTGTCATATTCTTTTTCTCTTTGCTTGAATCAAATGTCAAAGGTATGCTACATGTAGTTTTCTCTCATTGATTCAAGAATCAAGAATGTTCTTCACTTCTTCATTTTTCTTTTCTCATGCATGGGCTTTCTTCTTCTCCATTTTCTTTTGTCAGTCATTCCCAAAACATCATGCAAAGGTTCCGTTCTCAATTGTTCCGTGGGCCGTTGTCTTCGGCCTTGGGATGTTCTAGCGTGGGGTGTAACGTGGTGGAGAGAGAGACTTCAGGTGCTGA
The DNA here is from genome assembly GCA_900184695.1 of Betula pendula. Classification (NCBI taxonomy): domain Eukaryota; kingdom Viridiplantae; phylum Streptophyta; class Magnoliopsida; order Fagales; family Betulaceae; genus Betula; species Betula pendula. Next base: position 104,437 of record FXXK01000765.1, on the reverse strand, counting down.
GGGGGTGGCGCGGATGGGCGTGTCAACCGTTTCTATTACTTGAGTTGAGCCGAGCTGAGTAATTGATAAGGCACTCGGCTTGGCTAATGGAAGAGCTCGAGCTCGCATAAGGTTTTTCCTTGGTGAGCCGAGCTCGAGCTCAGCTTTTAATACTCGTTTCGAGCTTGAGCTCATGACGAGTGTAAACGAGTTGAGCTCGCACAGGCATTACTTGCCCGAGCTCGGCTGTTTATAGGCCTACTTGCCTGGTTTTCTAAAATCTGGGTTCCTTTTCTAACTTTTGGATATGATCTTTAATTAAGGTTATAGGTTGGGTGCTTTAACCATTCAGCCATAGATGCAAAAAGACTTGGCGAGTGAACTAGGTTTTGGTTTTGCTTCTTGAGCTTCTATCTTATGTTATCGAGAGGAATCACTAGCTGTAGCTTCTGCATTTTGGCACCCCTTGGCATTTGTCACTGCTAATCTGGGTTTATGATTCATTTTCTGATGAATTTGCCTAGGCATGGAGTGCTGGAGTGGCAGTGGGAAATTGCCTATGAAGTGTATTTTTTCCCACCCCGAATGTTCAGTTTCATGCAATGTATCTGACATCCCAAAAGGGAAAAAAGAAAAAGAGTAGATAGTTTATAGTTGGTTGATGATATCAAGTGCCCATGTACTTCTTGCATTAATTAAAGATGATCCATTATTCATGCATAGTAATATAATTTTGAATTTCTACTTAACAAAAATTGAAATTCTGTATGTTGTATTGATAGTTTGATCTGCTGTGCTCTTGCATGTCCATGATAATTCTTTTACCTTGATTTCTTGTAGGGGGCGCAGCGATTCATGCAGCAGGCCGGTATCTAAAGCTTGTCGTGAGAGATTGCGAAGGGAGAGATTGAATGACAGGCATGCAACTTGTTTCATCAGATTCTGTGTTTTTTCATGGTTTTTGTTTGCTGTTGAATTTCGGCATTCAGCATATACATTTGTTTTTCCTTTCCTTTTTTTTTGGGTTCATCCAGAAAAGCATTCCAGCATTTCTAGTCGACTTTTAAGCAATTTCCATTTATAGTCAAAGTACATTTTGCATTAGAATGTCTTCTGTATCAGAATGTGCAATTTTTATTCTAAAGGGTTTTAAAGTCCTCGAACTTCTCAGCTGTCTAAATTCTATAGGTTCCATAGAACTGAAAAGATATTTGATGTTTGCAGTGCTTTGAATAAAAATTCTGCCGATTTATAAGTCATGAGATTTTTGCCCCTTATGTTCCCAAGCATAATGATCATTTGACTAGTTTGTTGCTTTTATTCTTTTGTTCTCTCTCTCTCTCTCTCTCTCAATGAGGTTATAATGACTCATGCAGGTTTCTAGACTTGAATTCTACTTTGGATCCTGGGAGACCTGTCAAAATTGACAAGCACGCCATACTTGATGATACCATCCGATTACTGAACCAACTAAAATCTGAATCTCAAGAGCTTAAAGAAACAAATGAAAAACTACTAGAAGAAGTAAGAAGTCTAAAGGTTAGTGATATACAAAGCATTTTACTGCATAATAAAGGTTAACATTCCTTTTGACAGCTTGTGCTTTGCACATGCCCATGATACTGTTTTACTTGATTTGAGAGAACTCTTCTGGTTTGATGTTAAGTTGTTAACTGCCGCGCTTTTTCCTGATCCTGTGTTCCTAAGTTTGTCACTCATGTTTTTAACTTTTATAGTGTTTGTTTAGTGAGGACATGCGTAGTTTATTCAGGTACTTTTGGGCCGATGATTATATCTATAGAAATGATTCTTGCTTTGATAAATTTACAATGCATTATAAAGTGCTGTTTCATGCATGCATCTGAATGTGGGAAGAAGTCATCAGTTGGCATATGCTCTACATCAAAGAAATGTTATGTTCACAAGTCTGTACTTGGACTATACTCCGGGAGTATAAGCTATTAGAGATTTTAGATGACATGGAGTTGCTTTAAGATGCCGTTCCTTTTGAGAGAAGAATTAACTTTAGATACTATGGATACAAGTTTAAGGTGCTAGAAGGGAGAGGGCGAGGTTTAAAGGAAAAGAATTGACTAAAGATACTATAGTTTTATGTCATCATTGAAAATGTCTTTTTTTTTTTGGCTGGAAAATGGTGGAATGGTTTTGTTTTTTTTTTTGGTTTTTTGTTTTTTTGGTTTTTTGTTTTTGTTTATTTGTTTTTTTTTCTGATCCCAAATTGGAGATTTATAGCATTGCCTATCAATTATCAAGTTGTATTTGTGCCCTTGTTGTTTGTGTTAATTGTTGATTATCATGTCCTTCTCATACTTGAGGGCTTTTGTAACTGAGTTAATGATTCATCTTTTGCTGTGTTTCCCTTTTACCAATATGAGCTCCCTTTCCAAGGAACCACTTACTAAGAGCCATGATTTTATGGTTGGAAATGTCTAGCAAACCCTGTCGTTCATATTCTTTTGATAGCTAATATTGCTGTTTCTGACTTTTGTTTTGCGTTTGTATCTACCTAGATGCTGGCTTTAGCTTGTGATTTTTGTGTCCATCAATTCCCAAGAGGGCCATGGCATCTGTGGTGTTGGCAACACTCTATATATGTGCCTCAGTGTGCACTGTGAACTAACTATTAATGAATTACTGATGCAGGCAGTTCTATTTTAATTTAGTTTTATTTAATTTTAGGAGTCAAGAGTATTTCTATCTATTCATATTTTTGGACATCGATTGTACTTTTGGTCCATTAGATCTTATATTGTGTGTTCTATATTTATATTTATGTTTTTGGGATTTATTTGTTTATTTTATTAGTTATTTGGTTTGGGCTTAGTAGTCAAAACCCATAGGGTCAAAGTCTTACGAGGAGTTCAAGCTCTATTAGAGTTAGGTTTAGTTTTCTATAAATATAATTGTAATGCTTTCAATTCGATAGATGAGAAGTTTTAAGACTAATGCAGCAATTATGCTCTTAATGCTTGTGTGATGCTATCTTTCTGTAAACAATCCGAGGAAGCTTTAGGTGCGATATTTATGATCTCTATGTGTGAGGCTTAGGAATATTTTCTTCTCTTTATCTTCTAGTAATTTTTCTTAAATTACCAGACCTGTTTTTGCTTTGATTCTTGTCTCTCAAATCGAAGATTTGAATTCTCAAAAACCCTATACCACTAATTCATTAAATAGTTTCTAAATTAACTGAGTATTCAATTTTAAAGTTCTCGGATACTGTTCATAGCATCCAGAACAGCAGTTCAAAACTTCTCGTAGTTTGACATCCAAACCCTGCCCTATCCCTTGCCCTATCCCTTGCCCTGTTAGAAACCTTATTCCCAACTTTTACCCATCTTTGCCATCATAAAACCTAATCCTAGCTCTTCTTAAACCCTAAAATAAGTTGTTGTTCAGAAACTCTTACATCAAATTTGGTATCTCATATTGCATCAATTACTTAACTCAGTCAGTTTGTATTGCTATTGCCAATGATAATCTTACTACTATTGCTACTATTATACACACACATGTACACACACAGGGCTGTCGCCCTTAACTTCTTTAGGGGCTTGGAGCTGATGGAGCCTTTCTTCTTTCTTCTCGGTCCGCATTGGCTCCTGATCTTGAGCTCGCTTTTCTTGGCCTCAGGCTTGGCTTCTTCTTGGGGTCCTTGCCTTTTCAATACTTTAGGCCCTTGCCCCTTGCCTTTGGCCTGGTCTCGAGTCCCCCTGGCTAAGTACTTTCAATCTAGCAGGCTAGCTGCCTGTTCACCCCTAAGTTTTGGACATTTTGGCATAGGTTGGAGCCCCTTCATGAAATTGAAGAGCCAATCGACTGGCCGAGAAAAACAAGTTCCAGAGGCATTAACTGCTTTTGTTGATGGTTTATCGTTGAGAAAGTGATGGGGATAGGAAAATTTTGGAATTGCACGCTTAGGGGAAGTCGAAAACTAGATAGTTCAAAATTGTCTATTCCATGCTGACATAATTACTGTACACCTTTTGGAGCAAAGGAATGTTTGGACGAGCTGTATGATAGAGGAATAAAAATGTGTTTTGAGTCCCTGCATGCTTTTGCAGCATTCTGAAATTCAGTGTTCGTAGTTTTTTCATAATAAGTTGATCGAATTATGTGGGGATCTAATTTTTCTGTTGCATGTTAGAGTGTATGATTAAAGTGTTGAATTGTTTAGACTCTTCCTTTTGTATGAAATTGCTTAGTAGTGGCAGTTTTAAAATTCTTTTCCGCTGCAACAGGCAGAGAAGAATGAACTTCGTGATGAGAAACTCACACTGAAGACGGATAAGGAAAGGATGGAGCAGCAAGTGAAAGCTATGTCCATTCCACATACTGGGTATATGCCGGGGCATCCAGGCGCATATCATGCTGGGGCAAACAAGATGGCAGTTTTTCCTAGCTATGGGTTAGTCCCAATGTGGCAGTACATGCCTCCAACTGCCCGTGATACGTCTCGTGATCATGAGCTCAGGCCCCCTGCTGCGTAGTTATTTTTTAAATGCTTACTTTTCTATCATTTAGCATTTTTTGTTGCCTTGCCGACATGTATATATAGCTGCTGTTTCAGTAGGCCTGATTTTGAAATTCAACTATTAGCAAATACGTGCAGCATTGGCGAAGTGTGTAGTTTGGTGGCCCTTATCTTCGAAATTCAATCATTTGAGTCAACTGTCTCTATGATGCAAGTGTACATCAAACAATTGTCTTGTCTTTTCTCCCAGAAACTTTTCAGTGGTATATTTGCGAATCTATTGACTTGCCAAAAATAGAGATGCTTGAAAGCCATTGAACTTACTGGAAGACATGTAAAGTTATCTGCTAAGAACTATGAATAAGAGAAAAAGACTATATGTTCTCTACAAGTGTATTACCAAGATCCTCTCTAATAGGCTACTTCCTTGTTTGGCAGACTTGGTTAGTAGAACTCAATCAGCTTTTATTCCTTCTAGAAGCATTTTTGAAAACATCTTGCTTGCTCAGGAAATTGCATGTCTGTAACTATCATAAGAGGGAGGGTCAGATGAGATGCACTCTTAAGGTTTACCTTATAAAGGCCTATGATTAAGTGAACTAGGATTTTCTTATGCACTGCCTTATTTGTCTTGGTTTCCCTAATAGATTTGTCAGCTGGATTAAAGAATGTGTTACCTCTCCTAGATTTTCCATCTCCCTCAATGATTATTTGGTTGGGTATTTTGAAGGTGGGAGAGGTTTGAGACAAAAGGATCCCTTCTCTCCCTATCTATTTATTTTAGTCATGGAGATCTTCTCTGCCCTCATGGATGAGCAGGCGATAGAGAGTGCTGGTTTTTAGTTTCATCCCAAATGCTCTAACCTCAGATTAACTCATTTGTGTTTTACGGATGATATGCTCCTTTTTTTTGCTGCTAGTCCCAGCTCTATTTTTATCATTAAGCAAGTCTTACAGGAGTTTGAAAATCTTTCTGGCTTGAAAGCTAACTCTTCAAAAAGCTCTATTTTCTGCTCTGGAGTTTCAGTCAGGGTGAAGACTCAGATTCTAGAACTGCTGCAAATGCAAGAAGGGCAATTGCCTGTTCGTTATCTTGGAGTCCCACTGATCTCTACTAGGCTCTCTGCAGCTGATTGTGAAGCCTTGTTAAACAAAATCATTGGACGTATTGATTCTTGGGTCTCAAAAAGGCTTTCTTTTGTAGGTAGACTTCAACTTTTGTCTTCTATCCTTTATGGCATTCAGATTTATTGGTCTGGTATCTTCATCCTCCCCCAAAAGGTTTTGAAGGCCATTGAGCAAAAGTTTAATCGGTTCTTGCGGAATGGACATGATGCTGGTTCAGCTAAAGCAAAAGTTGCTTGGTCTGATGTTTGTTCTCTTAAGAAGGAGGGGGGTTTGGGACTAAAGAATTTGGAGGTTTGGAATTGTGTTTCCATGTTACGGCATATATGGAATCTCTTTGCTAAGTCTGATTCCATTTGGATTGCTTGGCTGAAAGCTAATGTGTTGAAGGGCAAGAGCTTTTGGTGTTGTGGAGTGTTCCAAAATAACTCTTGGACTTGGAGAAAGCTTGTTAAGATGCGGGATTTGGCCAAAAAATTCCTAAAGTATGAAGTGGGAGACGGTAAAAATATCCATATGTGGCTGGATAATTGGCACCCTGTTGGGCCTTAATTGAGAAGGTTATCGCATTGTCTATGATGCTTATAGCAGATTGGAAGCTCGCTTATCTTCTATTATTAGCAATGGTAATTAGAATTGGAGGCCTGCCAAATCCAATGATTTAGTAGACATTCAAAGTCAGCTCTTGGAAGTCAGCATTGGTACTATTAACAAACCAATTTGGTCTGGCTCTTGTTCCAACACTTATGTAAGCTCAGATACTTGGGAGATGTTAAGGAACAGAAATTCAAATGTGGATTAGTGGTATCTTATTTGGTTTCTCCTAGCTATCCCTAAGCAAGCTTTTATTTTGTGGCTTGCTATGCGAAACAGCCTTACCACTGGAATCGGTTAATGCAATGGGGCTTCCAAGGCAATACTCTCTTTGAGTCTTGCAGGAATAATCTTGAGAGTCGTGACCATTTATTTTTTGAATGCAGTTTTAGCTTCTGGATTTGGAGGAATGCTCTAAGTCGTTGCAATGTCCCTAACCCTCCTAATGTTTGGATTGATATTCTTAGGTTGGGTGGAAGTGATTGGAAGAAGAAAACCATGTATGGTAATCTCTACCGCTTGGTGCATAGTTCATTTGTTTATCACTTGTGGAAAAACAGAAATGAAATTAAACATGGTGGTACTCCAAGAATTGAGGAGCAAATTCTGAAAAGTACACGTTATTTGAGATGTTCAAACCAGAATCTTTAGGGGTGGAAAGTTCCAAAAGAATATGGCTAATGTCCTATTGTACAAAAAATGGAATATTAACGAGGAAATGCTGGTTTGAAGGCTGCAAGTGCTGAGGATGTTTTTTTGTCTCTTGTAGTTGCTTGTGGGTCCTGTTTTGTTGCTGTATGATGCTCTGTCTTTCCTATAGCTTTAGTGTTTTTGTTTTCAGCTATATGCCGATGTAGTTTGCTTNATGGTATATTTGCGAATTTCTATTGACTTGCCAAAAATAGAGATGCTTGAAAGCCATTGAACTTACTGGAAGACATGTAAAGTTATCTGCTAAGAACTATGAATTAGAGAAAAAGACTATATGTTCTCTACAAGTGTATTACCAAGATCCTCTCTAATAGGCTACTTCCTTGTTTGGAAGACTTGGTTAGTAGAACTCAATCAGCTTTTATTCCTTCTAGAAGCATTTCTGAAAACATCTTGCTTGCTCAGGAAATTGTCCGTAACTATCATAAGAGGGAGGGTCAGCTGAGATGCATTCTTAAGGTTTACCTTATGAAGGCCTATGATTCAGTGAACTAGGATTTTTTTATGCATTGCGTTATTTGTTTTGGTTTCCTTAATAGATTTGTTAGCTGGATTAAAGAATGTGTTACCTCTCCTAGATTTTCTATCTCCCTCAATGGTTCTTTGGTTGGGTATTTTGAAGGTAGGAGAGGTTTGAGACAATAGGACCCCTTCTCTCCCTATCTGTTAATTTTAGCCATGGAGATCTTCTTTATCCTCATGGATGAGCAAGCGATAGAGAGTGTTGGTTTTCAATTTCACCCCAAATGCTCTAACCTGAGATTAACTCATTTGCGTTTTACGGATGATATGCTCCTTTTTTTTGCTGCTAGTCCCAGCTTTATTTTTATCATTAATCAAGTCTTACAAGAGTTTGAAAACCTTTCTGGCTTGAAAGCTAACTCTTCAAAAAGCTCTGCTCTGGAGTTTCAGCCAAGGTGAAGACTCAGATTCTATAACTGCTGCAAATGCAAGAAGGGCAATTGCCTGTTCGTTGTCTTGGAGTCCCACTGATCTCTACTAGGCTCTCTGCTGCCGATTGTGAAGCCTTGTTAAACAAAATCATTGGGCGTATTGATTCTTGGGTCTCAAAAAGGCTTTCTTTTGCAGGTAGACTTCAACTTTTGTTTTCTATCCTTTATAGCATTCAGATTTATTGGTTTGGCATCTTCATCCTCCCCAAAAAGGTTTTGAAGGCCATTGAGCAAAAGTTTAATCGGTTCCTGTGGAATGGACATGATGCTGGTTCAGCTAAAGCAAAAGTTGCTTGGTCTGATGTTTATTCTCTTAAGAAGGAGGGGGGTTTGGGACTAAAGAATTTGGAGGTTTGGAATTGTGCTTCCATGTTACGGCATATCTAGAATCTCTTTGCTAAGTTTGGTTCCATTTGGATTGCTTGGCTGAAAGCTAATGTGTTGAAAGGCAAGAGCTTTTGGTGTTGTGGAGTGTCCCAAAACAACTCTTGGACTTGGAGAAAGCTTGTTAAGATCCGGGATTTGGCCAAAAAATTCCTAAAGTATGAAGTGGGAGATGGTAAAGATATCCATATGTGGCTGGATAATTGGCACCCTATTGGGGCCTTAATTGAGAAGTATGGTTATCACATTGTCTATGATGCTTATAGCAGATTGGAAGCTCGCTTATCTTCTGTTATTAGCAATGGTAATTGGAATTGGAGGCTTGCTAAATCCAATGATTTAGTAGACATTCAAGCTCGGCTCTCGGAAGTCAGCATTGGTACTATTGACAAACCAATTTGGTCTGGCTCTTATTCCAACACTTATTTAAGCTTAGATACTTGGGAGATGTTAAGGAGCCGAAATTCAAATGTGGATTGGTGGCATCTTATTTGGTTTCTCCTAGCTATCCCTAAACAAGCTTTTATTTTGTGGCTTGCTATGCGAAACAGCCTTACCACTGGAATCGGTTAATGCAATGGGGCTTTCAAGACAATACTCTCTTTGAGTCTTGCAGGAATAGTCTTGAGAGTCGTGACCATTTATTTTTTTAATGCAGTTTTAGCTTCCGGATTTGGAGGAATGCTCTAAGTCGTTGTAATGTCCCTAACCCTCATAATGCTTGGATTGATATTCTTAGGTTGGGTGAAAGTGATTGGAAGAAGAAAACCATGTATGGTAATCTTTACCGCCTGGTGCATAGTTCATCTGTTTATCACTTGTGGAAAAACATAAATGAAATTAAACATGGTGGTACTCCAAGAACTGAGGAGCAAATTCTGAAAAGTGTATGTTATTTGAGATGTTTGAACCAGAATCTTTAAGGGTGGAAAGTTCCAAAAGAATATGGCTAATGTTCTATTGTACAAAAAATGGAATATTAACGAGGAGATGCTGGTTTGAAGGCTGCAGGTACTAAGGATGTTTTTTTGTCTCTTGTAGTTGCTTGTGGGTCTTGTTTTGTTGCTGTAGGATGCTTTGTCTTTCCGATAGCTTTAGTGTTTTTGTTTTCAACTATATGCTGATGTAGTTGCTTATGAGTTTTTCTTTGGTGATATAATATTTCTCATTCATCAAAAAAGAAAAAGAAAAAGACTATATTACATTTAATGGATGTTAAAGGTTGAGTTTTCTAGGGCAAATCACGCTTCTAAGGGAGCTCATGGAATCAAATTATCATTTTGCTTGCATCCCATGTCTTGGCATGCATATGAATGATAACTCCGCAGTTCAGATGAGGATATATAATTTTAAATGTTAAAATCTTTGAATTATGTATGTATATATATATATGGATGTAGATCAAGTTAGACTTATCATAAAGAAAAAAGTTGGATGTAGATAAACTAAAAAGATTCTGTAATTTATTGGGATTTGAGGGAAGGTTACACAAAGATATTCGATCTTCATCTCAATCTGATTTACTTGCTTGATTTGCCGAATAAACGCACACAGTGCACTGGATTATTTTCTCAGCCCTTTCGTTATCTTCGACGCAAATTAAAGTTGATTTTGGAATTTCTCCCTCGACTTTGTGTGTCCTCCTTCAATTGGGCTTCTTTTGTTATTTTCATCGGTAATATTGCATCATGATTTGATGACATGACACCTTTCACTATGTATGCTGATCAGAGGAATTAATGAATATTGAATCTCTTAAGGTTCGCAATTTGATACTTCCTTGTGAGCTGAAGTAATTATCAGCGCGTTGTTATCCTTTTGCCCTTTGTAAGTGGAATAAGTTTGCTCTTGGGAATCGCTGTGAACTTGTTGGTCACCATCTTTACCCCACAGCAGCAAATACAGGCCAATGATGACGATTACTGCCCCCAGTATGCTGAACAAGTCGTATCAATTAAGTTTAATTAGATCGAATATACAAATGGCTACTTCTGTCTATCTTCTTCTTCTTCTTAATTTCCTTTTGCTTATGTGATTCCATTATATGCTTCTACTGTATATGTATAACGAAAAAAAAAAAGATTAATTACCTGCCCATGTACAGTTTTTCGCCAAGGACAAAGTATGCCAGAATTGCAACTAATATTGTTGAAAGAGGATTAAACATGGTCACAAAAACTGGTCCTTTTTCTTCCGTGCACCACAGTTGAATGAAGATAATCAAACCAGAAACTACCACTCCCTGCCATGTCAAATCCATGATCAAAATATATATAATCAAAATTTTAAATTTGAATCTCTACGTACCATCCGATATATTGTTACTTACACCATATATGGTGGACCAGAAGTCGATGTTGAATCCCATGGTCCAAGCAGCTCGTTTATGTTCTACGATCACTGTGAAGACAGCTGATTGTGCTCCTCCAATAAAGCTCATCCATGCAGTCAGTGACAGTGGAGCAGGATATCTTTTTAATGTAAATGCCTAAAATTTTCAGAAGATAATCCACAAACGTTGTACGTTAGTATTGTATTGCCTATATATATAATTTGGTTAGAACTGCAAGAAACTAATCGAATAAGATATATATATATATATATATATATATATAGTTGGTAAGAACGTTAGGGTTAAAATAAAACCTGGCTAATGTACCAATATGGACCATGTTATGCAGCTTGCAACAGTTAGAACAGAACCCTTTAACCAGTTCTCGTGGGTGGCAGATTTCCCTTGAACATGGATTAGAGGCCGGTGCCATAGATTTCTCATGAGAGGCCCCTTGTATAGAGTCATGGTCATTACACCAGCTAAGGAAATCAACGTCCCAAAAACTTTTCCCATCCCACGACGACTTCGGAGATCAAGAACCTCCAACCTGCATGAATTACTTAATTAGATAATTAACTTTAAAATATATATAACGTGATCGATGGAAATTGAGAGTGATAAATATCTCTTAATTAAAAGAATACCGGCCAACCTGAGTACAACTGCTATTACAAAAGTCATGGAAGCTATGGTGTTAACCATCGATGCAACGAAGGTTGGGGAGGTGTATCTCAAGCTTGCAAAGTACATGTTCAGAGTCAAACCCACCCTGCAATTAATCATTTCATCAAAGACGACAGTTAGCCTATTAATTATTGTTTACCATGTAAATTTGAAGCATGCATGTATTCCTCTCATTTCTTACGTACCCAAGGAGAGAAAGGACAAAAATTTCCAATAGAAGAGCCAATGTCAGCTTCGGCCTCATTTTTCTGCAGGAGAGGATTATTAACGATCAATCAATATTTTGTATCAGCTGTCATGTAAAAAAAGGTGGAAAATAATAATAATGTACCCCTCAAGAAAATAGGCAAAAGGCAGCATCACTACACCAGCTACAAAATGTCGGTAAGTAATATAGACATGAGGATTCATTCCATGATTGAAAGAAGCTTCAGTGATAAAATATAGAAAAGTATAGCCAATCTGAGCCAGAGCCATGAGGAGGTGTGGCTTGAAATTCGTGTAAATGCTCCCAAGGGAACGGCCATTTGTTAGTGCCATGAGCTGTAATAGCTCCTTGTTAATTCTTCTTCCTCTTAATTTGGTTTTCACGAGCTGAAGAAGCACATATATAATATAAGGCACATCAGATGTAAATTAATATAGAAGATGATGGAAGAGGTGGGCTAGCTTGCTTGATTCTCGTGGCATGTTGTCCGTATCATGTTCTCGATTAAATTCCCTGTGATATACTGACGATTCCCGCACCTAAGTTTCAGATTTTATATGGTGGACGGCATGAAATATTCTCATGCATGCGTGCTTGCTCAAAATCCAACATTCTAAAGCCTAATTGAACAATATATATATATAATATCACGATAAGTTTGCATTAAAGTTGCAGATTTTGGCAAAGTGATGTCAGATATTCTTGTGACAATTGGAACTAAAAGTTATATGTATACGTTTTTCGTTGTCATCAGTGAAAAAGCACCATTTAAGTGCTTCTTGACTTGGCATGCAGCAGGTGGTCATGATCAGTACATCCTAGAAGAGTCGGCCCTGATCTATACGTGTCACTTGGTGTAATGATTGAATAATATTATTCATCCAAAAAAAAAAAAACTGATTGAATAATATCACTCACTAATTTAGTGACTAATTCTATTTAATAGATTTTTATACAATTATCATATAATTGGATGACGTGGCAGTAGGGACAAAATTAAAATTTTTTGTGCAGGGGAATTAATTTATATAAATACAAAAATACATAAATGCATATAATATCTTATTAGACTCCAAAGGGAAACAAATGAATAGGGGATTTTAGATTTTTTATGTTTAAAGAGGTGGGCAAAACTAGAAAAANTAATTAAAGGGGGACAAAAATATTATTTTAAGATAATAAAAATATCATTTTGAGGGAAATAAATTTATAAAATATGTTTACTTGAAAAAATATTTAAACATTTTGGGGGGGACATTCATCCCCCTACACCAAGACTTTGGGTCCGCCCTTGCGTGACAGCAAAAATCAATTCTTGGATTAGCAATTGGGTTTTTTTTTTGTTTTGTTTTACATGAGTTTACTAAGAGTAATGATATACATAAGCTTGAGTTGATTGAACAGTAAATCAGACCAGGCTTTTCCTTTGTATTTTTATGGGCCCACCATCAGATTTCAGAATATATATATTTTTTTTTTTAATCTCAAATAGCTTGGGTTGGTTTACTGTTCAATCAGCCCAGACTTATCTTTATCTCGTCTACTAAATAACATTACTTCTATTTAGTTGGTGTAAGTGGTGACTCTTTTTATTGAATTTTTTTCTCTTTGGGCGTCCTAAAATTCTCATGTGCATTAGTATATATATAATAGATGAATATTATTTAGTAAACTTTTACTATACAACTGAGATGACGTGACAGTAAAAATTAGTCATCATTTTTTTTTTACAAGTGCTGATCCAAAAGTTAACTTTTGCTACCATATTATCAAGTTGTACAACAGTCTAGCAAATAACATTACCCATATATAATAATCATGCGCTTTCTAGTCTTTAAACAAAATTCAGCATTAACCCATACCTGATAGGCAATTACTTCGTATTTCAGAATTAGCCAGGATTATTATATCCTCTTTTTTAAAGACAAGTTCTCAAAATTTTCATGCTATAACCACAACATTCCTCTTAAAATTATAAAATTATTTCATAAGAGAATTTAACGTCTGCATTATTATTCCAGAATCTGTACTATATATGAAATTAGACAATTTGTCTGTGAGTAGATTCCTTTGCTATTTTCTTCACTAGAGGAATCCTTTATATCTATCCATCAGAATAATCATGTTGCGTCATAGAATTTAATAGGAATTCTTTTCAGAATGTTTTAGAAAAGTATAATACTTTTTATTCTTAATGGAATCAATTTGTTTTTACTTTTGTAATTGTTGGGATCAATTACAAAAAAAAAAAAAAAAAAAATTGAAGCACCAAGAAAAAGTACGAATCAGAATATATATGGAGGAAGATGCGTCAATTGTTGATGGGTAAATTTTTATCGCCGAATTATGAGCAATATCTTTTAAAAATGTATTAGAATTGTGTGAAAGGAGGTAAGTCTATTTTTGAATATACCACTTAATTTTCTAGAATGTTGGCTTGTAATAATAATGAGTTTGAATCGTATAAAGAGGATTGCTAGGTATCTTAATGGGTTTAGGCATAGTATTAGGAAGAAAATTGGTTTGCAAGTTCTTTGGTCCGTGGAAGAAACTCACAATATGGGCTTAAAGCGAAGAGAGAGAAATTTGCTTAGAAAAAAAAAAAAAGCGAAGAGAGAGAAGGAAACATGCCATTTTTATGGTGCTTTAAGGCTGAAGGGAGGAGAAGCCACTTCCACCAAGGATAAGATCCGAAACTCTAATCTATATTTCATGTTATTTAAGTTTACTTTTTGTTAATAAGGTGATTAACATGTTAAAAGTATAAATCAAGCTAGAAAATGAGTCTTTTATTAAGAAAGATTGCGACTTTTTGAGCTATATAACTTTTGGTCTGGACTAGAACAGTGTAATACCATACACACTCAACCCTTTTATGGGTCATTGTTGTTCAAGTATGGGAATGGGTAGGAAGGTTTTTAACTTTAAGGGTTTTGAGGTAAAGTTAGGATTTTGAACCCGAATATACTCAAGGCTCATAAAGTAGGCAACTTTAGGACTCATAGGAAACGAGAAGAAGGTAAAAGCGTTGGGAACTTGAATGAAAAAAAAAAAAAAAAACACCAAAAAGGGTTTATGTTCAATCACCGATAGAACGGTGCCTTTCACCGATTGGTCGATGCTCGTGGACCAATATATTGTTCACTATGTAGTCATTGAACGGTGAAGGTCAAAAAGTAAAATTAGGGTTTTATATGCCTAATAAAGCCCGAAATGGAATAATTATTCTATTTGTTTAATTAGTTGATTAGTTATGGGAATAGTTCATGTACATGAATTACTATTTCATAAAATGAAAAATTGTTATTCATTCCAAAAAGGAGAGTAATAGTTACTTCTTTCTGTTGGGAATAGTACATCAATTGACATGGACACAAAGGCCATCCATGTCTCTCTCGTTCCTCTCTCTTGTCACAAAGGAATTCTTCGTGATAAATGAGCACCAACTAGAGCTACTTGCACTACCTATTGCTCTCGTGCCAAAACCTGACGTCCTAAGTGAGGCACTTGAGCACAACCTCCATTATCGCCATGGCATCGTCCTCTGAGAAATACCTCCCACTCTACCGTGCTAGCTCAATTGCGTCGTGCGCTGCCATTGCTTCTAGGATGCCAAGGTCGCCGCCTACATCAATGATAAGCTCGCTCTCTGCCATTGCGGTCAATCTTTACGAAGAGCTCTCTCTCCTTGTCCACCTCTATTGGATGGTGCTTCCCATCTTTGATGCAGGGTGACATACCAATGTGAGTCGTGTGATTGTGGATGGAGCCGAGAAGTTGGGAATGGAATGGATTTTGGCGGATGAAGAGAGAGAAGTGGGTGTTACTTTTTTTTCTTTTTTCTTTTGTTTTGTGGTAAATACAAGGAACCATTGGGGGAGAAAAAGATAAACAGAAATAAATTTAGTAAGTGAGACATGAATGTAGCTTGTTCTTGTGGTTGTAGAAACACAACGAAATGTAATATATATAACTCTAACCTAGCGTTTGGATATCGTCTAACTCCATAAAAATGCTTTACAATATGATTCCATTCACCAGCATATTGCACTGTATCAAACAGTAAAATTTCATGTGGTTTTATTCTTGTGTTACAATCAAACTAATAAATATGAATAGTTATTCTATTTTAGTTTTTTCTATTCTCAGCAATACTTTTTCTTTTGAAAAATGCTAGGTTTTCCCAATAATTTGGTTTTCAAATGATGTGTCCCCATCCTATCACATTATGTTTCTATTTACTAAAACAATATATTACATGAGATGATGACACATCATTTGACAACCAAATTTTTGAATTTTTTTTTTTGAGAAACCATTTCTCTTTTCTTTTTCCGAATGAATCATTTCACGTACTAACCTGCACACTTAGCCTGCCATAGTTTCTAAAGTAATTTGTGTTTAAAAACCATGCATCCAACAACACGGATGTCTCCCTGTTTTTAATCTAAGTATTTACAAGTTCAGGTGTGAATTAAAATCCCAACCTCCAAATCGATGGGAACTCTTAACTGTCGTCTTACCTGCCCGTGGGGCCGAAAAGCAACAACAACAGACCAACTTAGCTGCTTCCACGTTGTGGGTGTCTCCATGTCAACGTGATTGACATCATTCTCACAATCCCCTGCCCACTCATACCCAAACTTTCATTGCCTTTACCTTCATAACAAAGGATCCTTTCCTTTTCTTTTCTTTTCTTTTTTGTTTTCTGAGCAAGGAACCCTTTCTTTTTGAAAAAGCAGTGGTCCCCCTTTTGTATATAAATCACTAATCTGGGTGCCATTCATTACCCACTAATTCCCACCATAATGATGAATTAGGGTGTGAATCATTTAAGCAAGTCATGCGATCAACAGGAGAACAAAACTACCGACAGGCTGTCTTACCATGCTTATGACCATATACTTAAGCTATCAATGCCTAAACATTTGACTGTACGCCCAAGAGATAAAACAGAAAATTTCAATACTTTGACTGCATTTCTAGCCACCAAACAATCTGTTTATCACGAACAAGTTAAAAAAAGAAAAAAGAAAAAGTAAATTGATTAACAAATAGCATGAATCATTTCCTCAACAAGATATATTTCCATTTTTTTTAGTTTAATTCCACCAAAATACAAACTGTACCTTTCCCCAACCCACCTGGGAAAAAAAAATGAAGGAACTAAAGTAATTGTAAACCATTGCAACGTTGTTTTGCTTGTTTCCTTTTCTATCAACATCACGAGAAGATCAAAATTTCTGTAAGACAGATGGGTTTAGTGGCCTATGTACAATAGAAAGGTCTAACCCGCAGCCAAAAGCCAAAGCATTATTAGGGATGAAATTGCAACTGTTACCCAGCTCATGTAGGCCAAGGCAACTGACATCTGGTACTTCTGGCATTCTTCTCCTAACTTGCAGCTTCCCAAGTCGCCGAAGTACAACACTGTAATGCCAGCTGAGGCAGAAGCTGCTGCAAGAGACAGTGTTGCCGTCACCTGTTGAATTCAAAAATCAATGGAGTTATAAATGACAACTACTATAAACAGTCTTTTGGAAGAAATGAAACAATTAAGTTTTGTCAAAGTTTCATAGAGGCTGACCCAGTCTCCGACCACAAAGAGGCTAACTAAAACAGGATTATGCAGGACCTTCTTTCTCACCAAGGCATATGCATCCAACACAGCAAGCACAAAGCTCCAGATGACTTGTAAACCCATTGAAGCAATAAGGTAGCTGCAACAAGAAAAAGAGAGAGAGAGAGAGTTGTGCATTTCCCTCTGTAAATAATGGCATTTAAAAAATAATAACCTGCATAAATTGCAAAGCATGAGTAATAGTGAATCAATTATGTGCGAGTAGTACGTCTCCATGTTTTGTACCCAGAGAAGCAGATGACGCTACAATGGAGTATGGTGAACCAAGTTTTTGTAAACTAAAGTGTCTATGATCTTATATACATTTCAATATTGACATCTTTGCTGCTATTAATGAGCAGCCAAAATCCATTTGCACGATTATATGGGTGGCTAGGAACGGAAAGGGTAGGGCTTAGATAGAAATGCTTTGTGGGAACTTACAGGTAGCAATAATAGGAGCCAAAGATGAGAGAAAAAAGCAGATCATATGTGAACAGCAAAGGTAAAGAGATAATTCAAGGCACAACATATAAGCATATGCCGCTCCATGGTGTCAAATGAGTAGAAATTGTATGAAATCTCAATGGTCTAAACTTCCCACTTTCACTGAATCAACTATTTAGGACGGGGATACATTGAATGTCAACCTCCTCTAAGACGGAAAACAAATGGCAAGCATAGATTGCTGAAAGTACGTCCATGGCCATGATACACATAATTCACATAATTATTCTTTACTAAGATGCATCTCAATAAAAGGTAGTCAGTTTAGTCATGCAAGAAGTGGGATGGATTGCGAATGTAAACTAGATGTAAGGTTTTGTATCCAGTGGAATTCATTGTTGGAGTTACTGTAAACAACTGCAAGTGTCAAACACTTAAGGCTGAAGTACATGCTCAACTTGTTTTTAATTGAAAAGATTCTTCATAATTGCCAACGAAATGAAGCTCACTAGAGAGTTTTAACTCTGTTGCTTGCAAGAAACATCGTGATGCCAATAATTATGGGTGACATATTAATTCGAACAACATCTGCAGAGCTAATTCTTGCAGATATACATGTACAGTAGTCCTCTGATACAATTATTTCTCTAAATAACAATTTCCCACGCATGAAATGGAAAATTTCAAAACCCCCTCGTTATTAATTTGGGCATAACTCAGATATTAACATATGGGTCTGAAGCTGAAGAGGCATTACAATGATATTGATACACTAGGGTTTGAACAGGAGATTAACAACAGGAAAAAAAATGAAAAAATAAGAAATTACAGAGTTGGGGAAGGAACAAATACCAGAACGCTGTGAAATTGAAGAAACTGGTGGTGGTGGCCATAGAAGCAATCGAACCAACCGCAAAAATGCACTGTGAAATCCTCAGAACAAGCCCGGTGAAAGTCCCAGGCGTCCCAGGAAAATCCTTCATCTTTCACGCCAATACCAAGCAAATTTCAGATTCTTAATGGGTCAGAGAAAAAACCCATCTTCCCAACCCATTGAAACACAGAAAATAATCATCAAAAAATCCCAAAAGCAAGTGCTCTCTAACCCACTTTCTCTGAGACAGCAAACGAGAAAAGCTGACAAAGAACCCGAAACAGTAATACCCAAAAACTAAAATTGAAGAGCTGGTAGAACTTCACATCTGGGTTAGTAAAAAACTCTGAAAAGGCAAAGCCCAAATGTGGATTTACGTGCTTGGATATATCTTCCAACTCTTCAAACAACGTTTCTCACTTTCTCTCTAAACTCTCTTCAAACATGGCAAAAGTCAGGTGGCGTGAGCAAACATAGCGTTACCCCAAGGAAGTGGAATGCTACCCCACACGCAACTTAGTCGCGTGTAAGCCACACCGTTTACTTTGGATTTGGTCGAGCCTCCACTCTAGGGCCGGCAAAATAGGTTGTATGTTGGGTTCGGGTTGACCCGCTTGGTTCACTAACCTGTTAAAGACAAATTCGAACACGACCTGTTTAATAAACGGGTCACCCAAATACAACTCGTTATTTTAACGGATTAACACAATATAACCTGCAAACCCGTATAGTTGACGAATTGAGTCATGTGTAGCTATTCGGGTTTGGCAAACCCGTTAGACCTGAATTAAAATGCCTAACACGCTATTGGAGGCTAGACTGGAGTGAGAAAATGATAGAAAAAAAAATTAAAGAAAAAATGTAGTTAATTGTTAATACAAACAAAATAAACCCAACAGATAAGATAAAGTGAGAAAAAAAAAAGTATCAGATTAAATCTGAACCAGAAGCGAAAAACTCACAGAGTCACACCACATGTTGTTGCCGATCTCAATATTGTGCATCGCATGATTTGCATAGAAAGAGGCGATTTGAGAATCAGCATCCTCCGAGTCGAGAACTTCGACCAAAGGAGAGATCTCTACGACGACTTCCTTTCTCGTCGCCAAGTCCTCGACTTAGACTAGAGCCCCCTCACCATGCACTTCAGCTCTTTTAGCGGACCGGCGCTTCCTCCTTCCGCTTCGTCTCTGTGTGGCTCTCGGCCTTCAGCAAGTCCACCATTCCCAGAAGATCCGAGAGCTTCTTGATTGAGGATCGACGAAGAGACCGTGAGAGAGAGAGAGAGGGAGATCGATTGAGAGTTTGAGAATTGAGATAGAGGCTGAGAGCTGAGAGAGAACGAATTTAGGTTAGGTTTAGAGAGAGAGAGAGGGGGGGGAGAATTGAGAGATTGATTTTAGGCCTTTTTTTGGTTTTTAGCCTTTAGGTTTTTTAACTTAACTTTACTTAAAAAAAAAGGAAAAAAGAAAAGAAAAAAAAAGGGGGTTAAACAGGTCAGCTGGGTCAACCCGGGTCACCCGTTGGGTTGACTCGGCTGACCCGATAACTAAACGGGTCATAAAGGGGTAACTCGTTTATGATTAGAACCCGATAACTATAAATTCAAATCCATTATTTTCGTGTCAAGTTCGTAGGTCGTGTAAAAAATTGTCACCCCTACTCCACTCTTGACTTTTTCAAGCGTAATACTACAATTAAGCGAGAGTGGGTATAGCCATATAGGCGTATGACTTTGCAAAAATTTAATTTGAAATATATTATTTTATCTTTCCTTTTTCTTGCCTAATATTTCGCTAATACTGTTTGAGAAGTTAGAACTCATTTTTTTTTAAAAAAAAAAACAAACAAATTAAGGCCTATAATTTTTATAGGATCCGCAAACTCAATGCAAATTCAATACGAAATTAAAAAATTAAGGTTGAAGAGTCTCACCCATTTAATAAAATGAGTCGAGTGAGTTAACATATATTGTCTTATACACATGTTTCGACACGACCTGAATCTGACACACGACATAATAACAAGTAATTTTTGACATGATTCACAAATGTGATACAAATTCAATACAAAAATAAAAGGATTAAAGTTAAAAAATTTGACCCATTTAATTAAATGAGTTAAATTAAAATTAATTTATATAACTTTATACTCATACTTTTAACACCACTAAAATCCTATAAACAGACAAATTACCACCGTTAAAACAAACCAACAAACTGTAAAAATCAATGGACGAACGTGGCATATGCTGTATGGGTTTAAAGGGTTTAGAGTCGGAACTGGTTACAATTACAACAGAAAATTATGAAAGTAGTACATTGCAGTTCTTAATGCAAAAAGTAGCCGAAAAGGCATCTTATCTTATTAATAATAGTTGAAAAACAACCATTAGGATGTGGCGTGGACCCGTGGTGACGCCAATTTTTATTTTTTATTTTTTTTTAAATTAGATTAAAAATTAGATTTCTTTCCTTCTCAACTATATTTTGCCAAATTATTTTGTAAAAGCATTTTTTTTTAAAAAAATATTTTATAAACCTAATATTTATCTAAATCTTAAACATGACCTTCATTCAACTATTCCTCTTGGAGGAAAGTTTTTTTAATTTAATTTATTAAATTATTATATATTATTTAACATGTAAGAAATACATATATATTTTTTAATAGCTTTTAAAAAATATATGTTTTTTTAATTATTTTTTTTTGAACAAAGAGTATTTCCTAAAAAAATATATATAATAATTTTATAAATTTGATTGAAAATTTTTTTTCAAAGCCAATCATTGCATTGGGATTTGGGAGAGACATCAAACTTTGTTCGATTAATTACATGTTTATCCATGTAACTATCTTTGTCATTTTGGTCTCTTTGAGATCATTAATGATATAATTATTTATTATTTATTTTTGTTTATTTATTGTTATTTTTTATTGAGCTTTATTATTGGGATATCACCCTTTTTATGATCGTTCGACCCATATAATCTTTTTTCTATTATTAAATAAAAAAAGAAAAACCATCTCTGTCATCACATTAAGACATAAGTTGCTTTCATGAATCATAGCATTGGGAGAGAGGTACGAAACTCAGGTTGGCAATAAAGCAAGCAACCGATTTGATGTCATTGGCATTTGAAATTGTGCCAGACAACTTATACTCACTGATTTTTATTTTTTTCTAAGTAAATGGGAAAATGATTACAAAAAAATAAAAAACAAAGAAGGGGATGGATTCCCTCGCAACAAATCCAAACCGAAAAAGGGTTGGCAATAAAGCAAGCAACCGGTTCGATGTCAATGGCATTTGAAATTGTGCCAAACAACTTATACTCAGTGATTTTTTTTTTTTTTTTCTATGTAAATGGAAAAATGATTACAAAAAAATAAAAAACAAAGAAGTGATGGATTCCCTTCAAACGAAAATTCTGTGGATAAAATAAGAACAATAATTAAGAAATGGGCTAAAAGTTGTCTAATCCTTTATATCTTGGGTTAAAAGCAAAAAAATAGACCACACAGTACGATTTTTGAAGCAAGCTAAGAAACTGGTCCACGTGAATGGTGTAACAACAATCGATAGAAGCTGTTGAAGGAGTAGCACTACCGTTTCCGATCGGGAGCCGTTGAATAGAAGGTTGCAAAAGTCTCCATGGCAAGATAAAACAATTGAGGGACATGAAGATTATAACCTATAAAATACAACAAAAAGTAAAACAAACAATAAAACCAAAAAACAACAGCATTGGTGAAGAGGTGCGGCAGTGGGGTGGCATGTGAGGCCCATGCACGAGCAGAGGGATGCACAGAGTAGTGGTGAGGCCATGAATGCTGGGGTTGTGGCACATCGAAGGATTGGACAGTGGAGGAAGACAAATATAGGTTGAAAATACCCATATTTGTTCTCCATGGCTGGCGCATGGAAAACCCCTAGGTGAAAACGGGACAATGGCTAAGAGTAGAGGCTAGAGGTGGTGGCCCGATGAGCTTGAGGTGGTGATGGGGATGTCACTACTTATTTGGAAGGAGAACCAACAAAAAAGGTTAAAAGAGAAAAATTAAGGACATAGCTAAAGGACATAGGTTGGGGATGGGGGGAAGGGAGGAGAGAGGGGAAAAAATCCATTCCTCCTCCCCCGAAGCACACTCTGGTGGCGGTAAAAAGCCTCACGTAGAGGAGAAAAATCAAGGGAGAGGGGGAGTTTCTCTTTAAAATAAAGAACTGTACTATGTGATTAAAGCTATTTAAACTGCAGGCAAACTCAACATTATTTGGGCTGCATTGAGCTATGCTTATAAGCAACTTGGGCTTAATTCTCGTTCTTTGTTTTCATCTTGAAACTTTTCTAATCATATTTCTGACATTAGATTAGTTTTAGATTCCTTTCAAAATTAGAATGTTTTGAAAGTTTTTCGTAATGCCAATTTTAGAACACATACTTTAGTTTAATGGGCCACTTCTCATCTTGTTTTTGGAAGCATTCCCTTAAGTTCTCCAATTCTCTCGTTCATCAGGATTAAAAATGGTAAGAATCCTCCCTTATAGTCCTTTTTCCCCCATTGAATTAAAAAAAAAAAAAAAAAAGCAACTTGGGCTTATTGGAGGTGCGTCTCTAACCATTTTATTTGAAATTGAATTTTATTTTTGATCCTCAAATTTGTTTTGAGTAACCAACACAACTAACGAAAAATAAATAATCTGGCGGCGATTCTTTGGTTTTATGGTTGGGTTCACAGCGGGGTAGACTTCCCCTTCTATCAAATCTCCAATCATGTGAGCGAGATTTGATCTCAAGTCTTTGGTGAATTTGAGTTTTATAAGTTCCAAGCCAATATAAAAAGCTACACACTAGAGGTTATTTAATTATCTCTTAATTTGTAAGTTAAGATTGCTCTCAACCACCCAGATCTCACCATCAATTGCAGATCTCACTCATCATCTCCAACACGCTCCTCACCCTTGTTGTCTCCTCTTCCTAGGAAGTTAGGATAATTTCTGCACCCACTCTGTTGCAAAAAGGGACGCCTCCAGACTCTTCACTGGTGCATTTCTATCTCCACCCAGTCCATCCCTTCGATGGCGGAAAAGATCCCCAATGCCTGTTGTTTTTCAGTTCTGTATATATATATATATATATATATTGAGAAAGCATCTTTTGTAAATTTTCTTACGAAGTTCTCCAAATGCTACTATGCAGAAAAAGTCAGCTGCAACCCAGGAAAAGAGGCTACTGACCAAATGAAGATTGCACAAGATTTAGCATGTAACATAACCATGGAATGATCCACTTATAAGTGCAAGAACTTGCGATAATAGATCTATAATGGTAGCAGCCAAGGTAGTAAATCCTTTTTATTTTTATCTTGATAAGATTGAACATAAGACTGCTTCAATTCTATCCAATTTCCTTACCATTTTTTTTTTCTTAGTGAGATCACATTAATAAAAGAAAAGATAATACAAAAGGAAAGAGTGAAGCACTCCAACATAGATCCTAGTACCAACGTCACAGTGCAAGATAAAACCTAACATTTGGGAATGGGCAAAAAAAAAAAAGACTTGGACCAATAGTTTCTTGGCACACAATCCAAGAAAGGGGCTACTGAAAATGACAGTTTTTTAGGCAGTTCAATATTCTCGTATGATTTATAACTTACTTTCTTCAGGACAGGTTGAGTATCACAAAATGCTAGTGGATAAAATTGAAGATTGATCCAAAAGGTTTAGTGATTGCGTGAGTAAATACTCTTTTTTTTTTCAAAGTACATAGGTCAAAGAAAGCATAAAAGGAAAAACAGGGGGGTGGATCTTTTTCACTTACAATGGGAATGGAGGGAACATGTGGGAAATGAGAATGCGACTAGAGCGATTTCTAGCTGTGGCCTAGTGTGCTACTTGATGAGCACAAAAGTCTATACTTATGTTGACTTTCCTAGCTTACCCAGAGGAGGAGGCCGGGATGGTGTCAATGATGTCCGAGATTGTTGGAGAGATCCTCCAAATCTTGGGTGATACTTGGATGTTGTAGAGACAAGGCTACATCTAAGGAGTCGCCTTCCAAAATGAAATGATCAAGTTAGAGGTAGACTGCCAGCCTTGCCGCAAGAATAGCAGCGAGAGCTACACAGGAGTTAGGCTGCAAGGGGGGTTGATGAGAGAGATCAAATGGATGATTTTGCTGTCAGAGTTCTAACAAACTACAGCTTGGGTTGATAAGGTGTCACTAGTTGATCTTGAATATGCCTTCTAAAGGAGGTGCCCATTTTTCCACAAAGATAGACAACTTTGATTTCCAGGCTGCATGGTGTTCTAGAGTCACCTTGTTGATATGCCTGGAGATGGCTAGAGCTTCATGAGTGACCCCATCATGATATACTTTGTTTCTATAGAACCAGAGAAGGTCACAAGCCACAGTAGCAAAGATTTGGAAGATGTCGAAATTTTTAGTGATGATGCCAAGGAACCTACTAGGAGAAATAATAAACTTGATCCAATCTGCCATGTTTGAGAAGTTAAGGGCCAAAGAGTCGAGTGGATCCAGCATTGCAAAGAGGGAATATAAGATCAGTGATGGGGGAATGAAAAAGGGAAAGGATTCTGGCTTTTGTAGGGACAATATTCCAAGCAATTTTACACAAGAAAAATTTGAGGCAGTCACTGAGGTTCAGTTTCTAGATAGCTTTCAGGTGGAAACGCGCGCGTGCGCTCCCCGGGGGGGCGGGGGGGGGGGAGGGGGTTCATTGGGTTGGAGAAGGTAAGATTTTGTAGTGAAATTTCCAGAGGGGGAGGGGGTCCAAAGAAAAGGATTTGAGGGTTGGGAGGTATGCGGATTTTAAGGATTTCTCTAGTACTAGCTGGATCAAAAAGAGAGTGAATTAGGGTGGTTCTCCATGCTGAGGTGGTGGGATTGATGAGAGGGAGGGGATTCTCCCCGAGTACATACTTGGAATTACACTTCTCCTCACATGTAAATGCAAACTATCCTCAATAAATAAGACTCAAAGCTTACAATATTTAATTGAAATAAGAAATAAATTATGAGGCCAAGGATTGAACTTAGAACCACTCTTATAGTACCATATTTAATTACCACGAATCTTAAAAGATAGTGATCACTTACTTGCATTGGGTTTGTCCTCGTTGCCATGAGGTCTACGACCGAACCAAAGTGGGCATCTTGAACTGGTATTGTGAAATGCAGAGTTCAGCAGTTGGATGGATCATGATTTGAAGCACCTTCTCTATTTTAGCATCAATGATAATATTAACACCAATCAATATTTTTTTTCTTTTGGCCTGGCCGTAAAAAGGCATAGTTCCAGTTGAGAAACAACTGACATTTGAGGCCTTCATAATTGATCAGAAAATTATTGTACATAATCTGGTTTTTGGACTCTGAAATTGAAAGAGAGAAGATAACCAATCAAGATAGGGAGAGCATATGTCATTGCAACCATCTCCATTAGGAAAGTTTCAGTAATGTAACAAGTCTTGCTCAGTGATTGGGCTAGCTTTCGCTCTTACATTACTTGTGAGTTGTGATGGTGTTGATTTATTTTACACTTTAACATAACGGGAATGAAAACAACAAGCTGGCAAACACATCTATGCATTTTAAAGAGCATGAAGTGAAACATGGGCATCTTGTATCATATGCAACTTATTTTTCTGTTGTACATACAGAAAATAAAAGTATATTTAACATGAAAAGTTGTATCACTTAGGTTCTTATAAAATACAAATTAAGAGCCATAGCTTATAATTCAAATCCCCTTATTTCCTTGGTTACCTTTGCAACTTGAAATGTGTTAGGGCAGAGTTCCCGTCAAGTCCTTTCTCATCATAGTAAGCAATGAAATCTCGCACTGAGGTTTCCCTGTATACAGGGGGACTATGTTCTGACAGCAATTCCTTGATGGGGCCATAAATCAGTGTTGATGGGTGAAGATGAGGAGTGAAAAAGCATGCAGCAGATACTCTTGGTCCTAGGTGGTTTGCTAGCACTCGGTGCTCTACACTTTTAAATCTGTCATTAGATATGAGCTGCAAAAATACAACAGAATAATCCTTTAAACAGCTGTAAGCACTTACAAATCAAATTGTTCTCCTATACTGTTGGTTCTATAACCTTGAACAGTTACCAGCATAAAAATCAAAATATCCAAATTATTTTCTCATTTTGCTTTGCTTTGCTTTTTTTTTTTTTTTTCTCTTGCTATTAGCTCCCTTTTTTTTCAAATGCCCAACTTTTTGAACAGAGGGTATAATTCATCATAATAATGATGTTCTGCTAAATTCAGGAACCAGGCTCCTTCTTTGTCAACATTTTGTATATCCTGCCTTTTTGGTAATCTTGTTTCCATGTTTTTTAGTCTTCAGACACCATGAAGATCACTCCCATCATGCAAGAAAACGATAATTAAAAACAACATTTACATTGTTGAGTGGTGATACTAAAATTTATGAGAGAAATTTAACTCAAGTAATGGCCATGTGCATGCATGAAAACAATTATTAAGAATGATAATAACATGGTTGAGTGGTACTGATTAAATCTTGGTAGCTGTAAACATGCTTAATGAGAAGTCATGTACCAGCACAGAAGTTTTTCCCTGGGAACACGCAACGGTTAACAAGTAACTGCACCATCACAGAAGAGACATCAATAGCTTTTTTCCACATCAAAATAGTGATCACTTTAACAAGCGAGCTTTTCTTCTACTTTCAATTTTTTTGAGGTAAATAAACACATCTATTTAAAGGCCACAAATCACCAAAAGCCTCGAAGGGCATATAAAGCATGCTGAAAACTCAGCTTAACTAAGTCAAGGTACCATTAGAGCACTGGCCAAACAACAACTCTAATAAAGAACCTTATAATTGTATGCCTACAATGCCTCAGAAGTGTCATCTAGCATGCACGTGTTCAATGTTAGCATGGGTACGTAACAGATCTGGTGATTTGGACATGAAAAAGGAAAAGACGAGATCTTTCTTGCGTTGATTTCCTATTTTGAAAACTAAGAAAGTTGGTTAGGAAACATGAGTTAGGTTTATTTCAAGGAAAACCTGGACCTCCTCAAACAAAGATGTAGTGTTTGTCCAAAATAATTCATGTCATTATCTTTATTCATGATGGGTCTTGAAATAAACTTATAATGATAAAAAAGATGGAACTACAGAGTTCAAAAGGTAACTTATTATCCCTTAGACTTCTAAACCTAATATAACTTCAACACATAAAACAATATAAGATAATTATTGATTCTAACCAGGTCACTTCACTTCCTAGCCCACGTTCACAGATCTTCTTATCCTGACATGTAGTCATGCAATAATTTATCCTTTACCTTTACTTCTATGGGAACGTAACATTCAAACACTTAAAGAGATCAAACGCTTGACAGGTGATCATTTTCTGATGTAATGCAACAGAACAGGGTCCATTTTTCATAAAGGTATGGTAGCTTTTATATGAATGCGAAGCTGAGAATGGTCCAATGTGTGCTCTAAATGCACATGAATGAGAAGGCATCTTGAAATGACATGACAAAAATAAGTCTTGTTGCCAGCGGATAATGTAACTCCATGCATTTAAGCAACAATTGTTCATTAGTTATTTTATATATATGTATATCAAAATCTTGCCTGTAAGAGATCTCCAATGTTTACAACTAGAGCTCCAGGAACAGGAGGAATATCAATGTAATGGTTTTCATGAAGAACTTGAAGTCCACCAATATGGTCTTGAAGTAAGATGGTGAGAAAATTAGGATCTGAGTGTTTGCTCGTGCCCAATGTCAGTTTGGGCTCAGGGCATGCTGGATAGTAGTGGCTGAGAAGTAGCTGCCCCTTTGCACAATCCAGGCCTACAAGGTGCTCAGGTTTGAGACCAAGTGCTTCTGATAGCAATTCAAACAAAGTGATCCCCAACATATGGACTTGCTTAGAATACTCAATAGTTATGTCTCTGCAAATCAAGCTATGATTCAAGATCGATAAAACCAATTGTAATCTTCCTAAAGGTATTCAAGCGATTTCTTCTATAGATGTTCAATGTTTTGTCAATATCTCCCAAATAGCATAGTCAAAGATATTCTAACTAGAAGCAAGAATATGGATTACTTTGAAGTTATGTGGGTGGTTAGCAAATTCCAGGCATAATACAACATTCTTTGTGACACACCTGGAGCAATGAAATGGAAAATGAAGAAAAAGTAAAGACTGCTAGTCGAAAATATCTGCAAATATTCCTTTTACCCTCTTAACGGTGTCATATTCGAAATCAAATAAACATATAAAACAAAAAAGTGCGTCAGTGAATGTGAGACTTCAATTAAGAAAATAAATGAGAAACACAACCTGGTGTTCATTCAATCATGATGTCAATTTTCGAATGAAAAATTACTTTATCTATCCAACAAAGACCAATTGGGAGGAAGAAAATTCAGTTGTTATCTAATCTACCAATCCTACAAATTCATAATTCTTAAACTGGACTGCTCTGATAACTATTGAAAACAAGTATCCTTTAATGTTCCCAGAGAATCATAAGTATTAAAAACTATTCAGAATACCTAATGCAAGAATGAAATAAGAGATTAAAATAAAACTATGATTAAGGTGTAGTCCTTGAACCTATGACTCCATAATAAAAGAGTACCTGCAGACTAGAGGCAATTCTTGAGGGTCAAGAGGCTCAGGACCCATAACACAAAATAAAGTATCCCTCCAATTAGCGAAGCTTGACTTGTACAAATCGAAGTTACTACCATACTTCACCTTCCTCATCAACTCCCGAGTATAATAATCAGCCTTCACCTCCCTTGGTAGCTCGTGGAACCCACGTGCCGCCTCCAGCATGTCCTCCAACACCCTTTCAGCTATTCCATGGTTCACCACCTGGAAGAACCCTACCTCCTCGGCGGCCTGCCGGACAACGGAAACTTTATCGGCACGCCTGCCAACTATGTCACTAAGGTCGATGACCGGAATTTTGATTTGGGTATTGATTGCATCGCCGGAATTGTGGGTGTCGCCGGCGAGATCTTCCGGCGGTCGGACAAAAATTCTCGGGATTTTGGTAATACCAGCATCCACAAGGCCTTTGACTCCTGCCTTGGATTCATCGAAGGACTTTAACTCTTGAAGACGGTCATAGTTTACGGAATTCCCGGTGACTGATTCTCCGGCGCCGGTGATCGTCATTATTCTTCCTCTGGTTCTGGAAAGATAGGACTTTGATAGCTGATTTTTTTTTTTTTTTTTTTTTTTTTTTTGTGTATATGATCTTTTTTTTTGTCTGTTGCACGTGCCAACAATTATCATTCTAACTAAAATCCCTGAAAAAGCGTGTCAAAATTTTTTTTAGAAAAAGTTTGAACGCTTAAAAAGAACATGAAAAATCCACAAAAAAAAAAAAAAAAAAGAACATGAAAAAAAGAAGGAAAATTGACTTGAATTTTTTCGGAATAAAATTTTTTCTTCAATTTGGGTAGAGGAAATTTCACGTGCTCTGTAAAAAATGCCAGTAAAATTGGATGCCTGAGTGACATTTGAAGCCTTTTTCAAGACAAATTTTGTCCATTTACTCTCCGAAACCGAAAAAGTAAAAAATTCAACTCAAAAGATAGGAACCATTGCATTAATGATTTATCCATTGAACCGAAACGACATAAATATTTCTGCCAAACCTGAAAGAAAGTTTAAGACTTGGTAATGAAGTTTATTATATATTATATTTATATATTTGAAAATGAATTTTTCATAATTTATTGATAAAGAAGTTATGAGTAAAAAGCTCTTATAAATTATGAGCTTTAATTATTATTAATAGCATAAAGTGCAAATAACCATAGCATAATATTATGAATTTATACGGTTGTAAAAAAAGTGAAAACTTATTTATAACATTATTTTTCGCTCACTTATGTAAAACACTAATTAAATAATAGATTTGATCCGAGCAAACTAAATCTAAAACATAGTCTAAAATTACACTAACTTTTTTTATTTTCTGGTCGTAAGAGATTAAAAAGTTTATAAAGATCGATAAGGTAATTAGTAAGTTTCATGTTTAGGTTCCTTTACGCACTATTTCTTTGAGCGCATTAGTTATACTAGTTAGACTCAACTTTAAATATAAGCAGTACTCATATAGAATGCATTTTTTTGGAAGAGAAATGTTATATGTACAGGATCCGAGTAAAAATTACTATTAAATTTTAGATAAATTAACCTATATATTTTCACATTAATAATGATTTTCACTGTCACATTAATGAGAAAATAATTGGAATAAGCACTTAGAAGTACATGTAGCATTTTTTTTTTAGAATACCTTTAAGTGCACTAGATATTCATATTAGAATAATACTAAAAATTACACTTTTATCTTATCACCGCCTTACTTGTTAACATGGCAGAATCAGCCCTTGATTTTTATTTTTATTTTTATTTTATTTTATTTTTATTTTTTAACTAAAGCTAATCAAATGGCTTATTAGCGTTGGCACGATAACAAAAGCTGATCACATTCCTAATAATGGTGAGTAATAATGGTGAGATAAAAGTGTGATTTGTAGATTAATTTTCAGATTATTAACAAGCAAGGTTATTGACGCAACCGGGGTCCGGACTAAATAATTCAATGAAAGAGACTAATCAGCATTCGCACTGCAAGCTACCAAGGCTGTCCTCAAATATCCAAAGCTTGCTTAACAGCTTGGAATGTTTCTTCTCCGGAGGTGCAATCAAAGGCAATCTAGTTGCTCTCCAAGGTCTGAAGGTTTGGATGAACAAAAACTATCAAGCATTCAGGGGAGAAGTCTAATATGGTAGTTTCCAAGAGCATGAATGTGTAGGACGAGAAATTCACAAAAGAGATAGTTTTGATAAGATTTTCGAAGAACTTTAGACCTCTAATGAGCAATTTAAAGTACTCTTAACTCTTACAAACTCAAGGTTTATAAATTTTTTTGACTGATTAATTTTATTCTGGAGTAATGCAGTATTTAAAGAAATAATATAATAAAAAATAAAGTCCCATATGAAATAAGACTTCCAGCTGAATCATAATTCAACAACTTAACTTGCTGTCAACAAAACTCCTAAAAGAGATAAACTTAATTCTATCTAAATAACAACATAAAAGAGATCAACATAAGAACCCTTCACACATACTAGTCTTCGAACAAAAACAAATAAACCCAATACCATAGTAGAAGATGGGCATTAACCATATTTTATTATGAAATGCTCATATCACATAGGTCCTTAACAAGATATTAGATTTAAGAGCTGCAAATCCCACAGTAGTCTTCTTTCAATTGTTACTTTGGCAACTTGAAATGTGTAAGAGCAGAGTTCCCATCAAGTCCTTTCTCATAGTAGTAAGCAA
Source organism: Betula pendula (assembly GCA_900184695.1). Classification (NCBI taxonomy): domain Eukaryota; kingdom Viridiplantae; phylum Streptophyta; class Magnoliopsida; order Fagales; family Betulaceae; genus Betula; species Betula pendula. The sequence goes on along the minus strand of FXXK01000765.1, from coordinate 72,625 downwards.
TAAGTTCTTGCACCGAGGTCTCCCTGAATACAGGCGGATTATCTTCTGACAACAATTCCTTGAGGGGACCCTTTATAATTCTTGGTGGATAATGGTTAGGAGTGAAAAAGCATGCAACAGATACTCTTGGTCCTACACTTTTTGCAACCACTCGGTGCTCTATGCTTTTAAATCTTTCGTTAGACAAGAGCTGCAAGAACACAACAAACTATCCTCATAACAATGGACAAAGCTTAATTATGAACACAGATACTTCTTCTCCCAAACCATCAAAATCCCAAAGAGACATCTAAAGCATCCTAAAAAAACTCAGATCTAAACAACATCATGTGAATTCTATAATAAACATGCTAAAAGCTGTAACATAAATCATATAATAATTTGCAAAATTCAGAAATACCTGTAGAGCTCATCTTCTTGATTTTTTTGAATCAGGTGTGCTGTAAATAATAATTACTAGCAGCCAGATCTTTCCCTCCATGATCATTTCTTAAGATGACCATCGACCATAAACTCTTCTCCCAAAGAACAGGGTTTTCAACAAAAAAAAAAAAAACTTATGGAGAAGAGTTGGGACCTAACTTATATAAAGAAAAGAAAACTTTATAGAGTCCACCAATCACAATAACAGACTCTTAACCTTAATTAACCTTAATTAGGGTTATAGGTCCACATATTGTTTGTCATGTCTAACAGGAGTCTAATTCCTACACAACTAAAGTGCATATACATACCAATAACAAAATAATCACTCAATAATTTTGGGGTAATATGTATTTTATTATTAATTATATATCCATCCCATTTTAACAAACTATAATTCATTATCAATGGAAGCTTAAGTAAGAAAACATTCGAACACTCAAGCTACCATAGCATGACCAGTCAGTCAATTGAAAGAACCTCATAATCATTGCCTACAGTGCCTTGAAAAAGGAGAAAAAGTGCTGGTTGGCGTGTGTCTAACCACTTAATTGATCGAATAATGTTATAGGTCCGGACCTAGCGTCGGACACCCTCACATTTGAGGGTGTATGGACGTTGAAAAGAAAAAAAAAAAAAAAATTATGTTCATACACTCTCAAATGTGAGGGTGTTGGACGTACAAGTTCGATCCAGTCAAACCTATAGCATCACTCCAACTGATCAAACACTTGTCATGTGATCACTTTCTGCAGTAATGCAATAGAAGACGAACCATTTTTTATAGAGGTACGTAGCTTTATAACTAGAGAAATGATATTTAGCATTTTTTTAGTGTCCATTTTCTAGCTTTATCTTTGTTATTTAGTTTTTAGTTTTTTTTTTGTAAAAAAAGAGTGGACGTGAATGTGCCACATAGACAATAATGTTAAGAAATGGACACTTAAGAATGCTGAATAACATTTTTTTTATAATAATAATATGAAACCGAAGTTGAGAATGGTTCAACTAGAAAGTGAAGAATGAATGGGCATAGATCCTTTCCATTTCAAATAAAATGGATAATTACGATTTAAAGTTGGTGTATCTATCGGTCTATACGAAGGCAATGTTAGGATGTCTTTTAAAAAATTTAAATAATGTGAAATTATCTACACCGTTAAATGCACAAACTTTGAATCCTGACCGTAAAATAAATAGTATCCATTTCATTTGAAATTGAGAGAAAATTCTTGTCCAAATGAAAAGGAATTTTAGATAGAGTAATGCTGCTGTTTATACTCATTTATCACAGTGATTTTATATATCAATTAACTTGTCATGTTTAAAATGGTTTTTATTTTTAGTTTTTTCAAGTGACTAACATGAAAAATCACTTAAAATATACTACGTTAGCCTTTTCATTAGTGACCATGCTATGCAATGTAGTTCAATTACATTAAGATATCTAAAACATCCAGACCCAGTTCAATTAGTGACCATATGCAATATTGTAGTTAAATGATATACATGGGGGTGCATATTGAAGAACAAAGTTAAAAGTGTAACAAAATCTTGCCTGTAAGAGATCTCCAATGTTGACTACTAGAGCTCCAGGCAAAGGGGGAACATCAATCCAACGGTGTTGATGAAGAATTTGAAGGCCGCCAATTTGGTCTTGAAGTAAGATGGTTAAAAAATCAGGATCCGAGTGTTTGCTGGTGCCCATATTCAGTTCGGGCTCAGGGCATGCTGGATAGTAGTGAAGAAGAAGAGCTTGTCCCTTTGCCATTTCCAGCTCTATCAGATGCTCAGGATTCAGCCCAAGTGCTTCCGATAGCAATTTAAACAACGTGATCCCCAATGTATTGACTTGCTTAGAATACTGAATAGTTATGTCTCTGGATATATCACATAAATGAACATATATTACCAAATCAAAAGGCATTGTAATTACTTGCAACAGAGAAATCTTGTATCAAATTACCTGCAGACAAGAGGAAATTCTTGAGGGTCAAGAGGCTCAGGACCCATAACACAAAACATGTTGTCCCTCCAGTTAGCAAACCTCGACTTGTACAAATCAAAATTACTCTCAAACTTCACCCTCCTCGTCGGCTCCCTAGTGTAGTACTCAGCCTTCACCTCCCTTGGCAGTTCGTGAAACCTGCGCACCGCCGCCATCATCTCCTCCAACACTCTCTCATCTATCCCATGATTCACCACCTGGAAGAACCCCATTTCAGCGGCCTGCCTGACACTCGCAACGATCTCCGCATGCCGGCAGACAGTGTCGCCAAGGTCGATGACAGGAATTGTGAATCGGTTATTAGTTGGATCACTGGGATAGTCGTTGGCGACATCCTCCGGCGGTCGTACAAAAATTCTCGGGATTTTGGTAATACCAGCGTCCACAAGGCCTTTGACACCGGCTTTCGATTCGTCAAATGCCTTTAGCTCTTGGAGACGGTCATAGTTTATGAAATTTCCGGTGAGCGATTCTCCAGCGTCGGTGATCACCATTTTTCTTGTTCTTGTTTTGCACACAGAGGAGTGACGCCAAACTTTCTGCGACGTGTCCAATTTTATATCCTTGAGCGCAAAGTGAATTTCTGGTGAAAAAGGATCCAAAAATGGAGAGTATCGATCATTTAGTTCCTTTTGAGTGGTAAAAGTGTAATAAAATTTTCATTTCCTTTGAGTTTCTGGTCCTTGTTTTGACAGCGAGATGTTTGAGTAAGGTGTGTGTAGCCCATCAAGCATTGAAAATCGTCTCATCAATGGGATCCTGGTCCCTGGAGAAAGAGTAGCACTCTAGCAGAAGAAGTCCCCATCGATGCCAAAACCAGCGGACCCACTTTGCAGAAGATTGAAAACACTCTGAAAAGGAAAAATAAAAACAATAATCAAATAAAACAGAATAGAGACTCAAAATTATTTGTGCTGTTTGGTGTGACACTGTGAGACATCTACATCTACAATTCTACATCCATCATTAGAGAATGAGCAGTGATTAAGGTAAGTTCAGGTTGAAATGAACAGTATTTTAGTCTGGGCTAGATGAGATTAAAAAAAAAAAAAATTAATTTTTTTTAATACATAGAGTCCACACAATACTATTCATGTGTCTGAGCTAAAATACTGTTCATTTCAGCCCAGGCTTATGTTTATATTTACCGTTAGAGAATAGGCTAAAAGAGTTATATTATGCTCTTATGTCATGGTTTGAAAATAGGACCGTACATGAATCGAGTATTAAATATTTAAATTTTATTTATTTTATTTTATTTTAAATTCGAGTCAAGTTCAAACTTATGATTATTGATTTAGATATTTTATTTAAACTTTGTTTATATATTTTTCAAATAAATTTAAGCTTGTTTACGAGCTGTTTAATTAACATATTTATTTTTTATATAAAGTAAATATTATGATTATTTATTATTTCGTAAATTTAAACTAATCATTAATTAGTTAATTATAGGGGTGACAATTTTTTGACACGACCCGCGAACCTGACACGAAAAAATCGGGTTTAAGTTTGGCTTAACGGGTTATCGGGTCAAACGAGTTAACCCGTTTATGACCCGTTTAATTAACGGGTCAACCCGGCGGGTGACCAGTAACCCGTAAAAAAAAAAAAAAAAAAAAAAAAAAAAACTGAAACTGAAACGCACCGACACCATATTCAGTATTCACTGAATCATCACTTTCAGTAAACTGTAAACTACACTAAAATTCACAATTTCACATTTCAATTTTCACACACAGTAATTCACCACTTTCACAAATCGCAAAGGCCAAACAGTTTGAACAGATTCACCACGCGTCCACGCCGTCCTCAGCCTCCTCACGCCGACGCCTCACCTCGCCGTCCTCAGCCTCCTCACTCCGATGCCTCACGCCGGTTGCTACTCACGGAGTCGCCTCCCACGCACACCACTCTCTCTCTCGATCTCCCTCTCTCTCTCCGGACGCCGTAGCCCGTAGACGGTAGATCTCTCACTCCCTCGACGCCGTCAACTCGGCTGCGCATGCCGACGACCTCTCTCTCTCGATCTCCCTCTCTGTGTGTGGAAGCAGTACTGCCGTAGGCCCGATTCCGAAGCCTATAGATCTCTCATCTGGTAGGGTCCGTTCATCTGGTAGGCTTTAGTTCTTCTCTCTCAGTCGATCTCCCTCTCTCTCATGGCCTCTCAGTTTCCCTCTCTCTCTCGATCTCCCTCTCTCTCTCACCAGACGCCGCATCTGGGCCGCACGATCTGGATCTGCGAGAGGGAGGGTTTGTTCGTCGAGCTCCCAGCCTCCCAGTCCCAGTGTCGGAGTGTCCCACGGCCTGAGGCCTCTTTTTGTTTTCGTCTCCGGTTGATTTTTGCTTACTTCGGGTCCAGTAAACCCAACCCGAAAGGCACGAACTGGAAATTAAACGGGTTGCCGGGTCGTGTCGTGTTACCCCTTAATTTTAACGGGTCATATTTCGGGTGACCCGTTTATTAAATGGGTCATGTCCTGGTTTGCCTGAACGGGTTGGCGGGTCAAGCGAGTCAACCCGAACCCGACTCACCAACCCGTTTTGCTGGCCCTAGTTAATTACTGTTTAAATTTTATCATTTGAGTTATTTAAATAAATTAATTTGAATTTAAAATAATTTAATTTCGAGTTTATATTTATGTTTATAATATGTATATAAATTTATTATGCGCTCACACAAATATCTATATATATATACTCGTAAACACATATATAATAAATTATTATATTAGTAAGAGAATTTTCTTTTACTTATGATTGTTTAATTACAAAATGAAAATAATATTAAAAAAAATTGTAAAAATAAAATTATACGAGTTTATAATATCTTATCCAAGCAGAGTCAAGACTAAATCAAGCATAACTGGGCTAAATCAAGTCGAGTTTATGAGCAAGTGAGGCTCATCTTACGCCCCTATTTGGAAGGTTTGAGCGGAACAAGGAGCGGCCTTCCGGTGGTTGGGAAAGTTGTTTCTGAAATAATTTTTGGGGGTTGAAGAAAAATCACGTGGCTGACCAGTGTGATAGTGGGGCTTCACATTCAGCCTTTTTCAGTTCTGGAAGGTAGTTCTTCAATATCTGCTAGCTACTGCATTATCATCTACACTAGTCGCTGCATTATCTTCTGCTGTTGCCATGTGTGTTGATTCTCAAGATTTGAATTTGAGTGAATCAGATGTGTCTGAAGCTTGTGAGTTGTCTGAGGCTTGTATTAATGTTATTAACAATAAATAACTGCAAAGGATAACAGGAAGTACTAAAGTATGCCCATTTTATTCTTTCTAAAGCTCTCATTTTTGTTCTTCCAAAAACTCTGCAAAGGGTCTTGGCTATTAGGCAATAACAGGGGCCCATTACACATCCCCTCAGCCCATTCATGAAATTATTGAGGGACTCGTGCACCTAAACTCTTTGTATCTTTTCGGATTAAACATGATACTGAATGTGGAATTATAGACCCCAACTTTACAAAGAAAGTTAAGTTCATTTCAAATTATTCATATTCTTCCTATGCATGCATCGTCAGAGTGCATTAATAAGTATTGGGGCTAGTTTCCTTTCTTTCCTTTTATTGCAGCACCTTGACAGCTCTCAAATAATGCTATGCATGTGAAACAAACCAACATTAAAAACAACAATTTCTGCAATTAATCCATATTCGAGCTTTCAACAATAGAAGTTCATCTATGACCGACTTCAAAGTTTGAAATATCCTAGTCCAGAGGTCCCATCAAGCCCTTTCGAGTAAATATAAGTAACGAAATCATTTTGGGTGGTTTCCCTGTAGATTGGGGGGTGTTCTTCGGATAACAGCTCCTTGATTGGTCCATACAGCCTGGGGCTGGCGGTACTCTCTTGCTTGAAATGTGTTCTGAAAAAACTAGCCACAGAAATTCTTGGAGCCACGTTCTTTGCCAATACTCTGTGAAACACGCTTTTGAACTTATCGTTGGAGATCAGCTGCACAGAGAGACATTAAAACTAAGAGAACATTTTTATCATGAGTTCAACATCTGCTCATTGCTACAACATATATATTCCCATGTATTTATCCGAAGGACATATGTGAACTGAGGAACTATAATCAATATAGAAAAATGACATATAATTCTTTTACAATAATTAACAAACAGAATCATAACATATCATTTTTGAAGCACGAAAATTACTTGCCTGCATCATATCGCCCACGTTTACAACCAAAGACCCCGGAATGGGAGTGACAGTGACCCATTGATTTTGATGTAGGACTTGAAGGCCACCTGTTTGGTCTTGTAAGACGACAGTGAGGAATCCACTATCAGTGTGTTTGCTGAGGCCCAAAGTCAAATCTGGTTCGGGGCAAGGTGGATAGTAGTGGCCCAAAACATAGAGTCCTTCGGCACAACCCATGTCTTTGACGTGGTTGGGTTCGAGCCCAAGAGCTTCCGACATCAACTCGAATATGGTAACGCCTAATCTTATTACTTCCTTCGAGTAATCAATCATTATATCTCTGCAAATCGATCAATACATGAGTTAAAAAAATCAAGAATGAAACAATTCATATGAATGCTGCAAAAGGTAACATGGTATTATCAACAACCTGCATACTTCTGGCAATTCTTCGGGGTTGGGTGGACAAGGAGCCATAACACAGTATATGGTATCCCTCCAATTAGCTGCTCCTGCTTGATAGAAATCGAAATTGGTGTTATATGTCACACTTTTCGTTTCATCGCGTGTATAAAATTCCTTCTTAACGTCGTAGTCTTGCTCATGAAATCTACGTACCCCATCGATCATCTCATCCAGCAAACTTACCTCAATTCCATGATTTACAGCCTGAAAGAAACCCCATTTCTCACATGCATCTCGGATTTCTTCAACTATCTTAGCACGTTGACCAGCATCTTCGTCGATGCCTTCAAAGTCTATGGTTGGAATGCTGAACTTGTGGTCGGAGGATGAGGAACCAGCTGAATCATTATGTTGCTGATCATGGATGAATATCCGCGGGATCTTTGCAACCCCAGCATCTGCGAGTCCTTTTACCCCAGCTTTTGAGTCATCAAAAGCCTTCAGTTCACTCATCCGGTCATATTTGGATTCCATTTCTGCCTGAAATTCGAGGGAGGTTGTGACCTCCATTTTTTTATTTTAACCTCTATCTTAATATATACTACGAAGCAATGGAGGTGCTTGTATACGGCTCTTGCATGCGGAGTAAAAAGAATCTTTCGTTTTTCAAGGAGGGATAGCAACGACAAAAAGAAATGACAAAGTGCAACGACATCTTTGTCTTTTAACAGGATCGGGAAATAAAATAAAGGATTGAGCTTTTGCAGCTGGCGGAGCCACGGGGGGGCTGCGTAGGGGCGCGCGCCCCCCCTTAAAAAAAAAATTTCTTCAAGGCACTATGCACTAGAAAGTCTGCACCCCCCCCTTGGTTAAAAAAAAAAAAAAAAAATCTGTAAAGCACTACACATCTCACCTGCACGCCCCTCCTTGGTTTAAAAAAAAAAAAAAAAAAATTATTAAAGATTGCAAACACCCCTCCTTGGTTTTTTTTTTTTTTTTAAGTTATTAAGACTGCAAACGCGTGCTGCCCCTTGCTATAATTTATGTAGATGTTTGACTATGTTTTGAGGCTTTGATTTAATAGGAAACTATTTATGAGTTGTATTGATATTTAGAGTACGTGCCATTAACATTTAATCATGAGTTGTTAAGTTGTTTGTTTAGACTTTAGTGTGAAAATTCTTAAAACTAATAAATAAATAAATAAATTTTTAAGTTTCCGACAAATCGTAGATTACATTATGAGCAAGTCAAAAACAATTGATGCATTTTTTTAAAAAAGAGACGTTGATTCAAATTCTAAAATGTCTACGGCAACTACTGAGCGAGCATTTTCAGTTATGGAAGTTATTAAAACAAGATTTCGTAACAAAATGGAGGATATGAAATTTGATACTTGATGATTTTGTGTCTCTAAAACTGCGTAGGATGCCGTTTTAGACACTTTGTATTTTATATTTTTCTGAATTTTTTTTTGTATTAATGTCTACATGTGAACTGATATATCAATTTGACATATATTTATGAAGTTTGATAGCTATGTTTTTATTTTTTTACATATATTATGTTATAATTTATATTTTGAATTATAATTACTGTACTGTTATATATTATAATAAAAAAAATAGTATATAAAGAGAACAAAAAAAATTGTCATTATATTATATTATTTTAGGGTCCGTTTGGGATTGCGATTACAAAAAGTGCGATTTTAAAAAGTGTAATTTTAAAACGTAGTTTTTGAAAATGCAGTTAAGCGTTTGGCAAAATCACAATTTGACCTTTAAAATTACAGTTTAGTGTTTAAAATTCTGCGTTTTCAAAAAATCATCCCCTTTATCCGGATTTTGGAAAACGCAAATTTTTTGCATTTTTAAATCGTAATTTTTTAAAAACGCAGTTTCTAAACGATCCATTTTTTGCAATTTGGTTTAAAATCGCACTTATTGTCTACAAAATCGCAATCTCGAACATACCCTTAGTTTCGCTTCCGCCCCTCCTTGGACACATTCCTGGCTCCGCCAGCTGTTGTAGTTTTTATTAAAGCACACAAGTTGTAAATAAATTAATGACTCAAAATTTTTGTAAAAAATTTAAAATGCATCTTGACGCTTAATTTATCTACAACTTACTCAATCCTAAAATAAAAAAAATAAAAAAAAAACTGATCACTTAAAGTTGTCTTTACACTTTAAAAAATAATAATAGAAAAATATTCCTAACATTCTCCAATGCTATTTTTTAGCATTTTTTGTCCCATGTGCCAAACGCACATTCAATAATTTTTTTTTTTTTTTTTTTTTGAATAAAAAAACAAAATGATTAATTGGATATGAGCTTGCTATATTAGGCAAGAATGCTAAAAGATGGTATTAAAAAATGGTATTAAAAAATGTTAGGAAGCATTTCTCATAATAATAAGAGAAAAATCTACGTACTCCTTTCAAATGTTCAAACTACCATCCAATTGATAATGCCTTCTTAAACTTTAATTGTGATTATTTCTTCCAAATTATAAAAAATTATCAATGTCACCCAAGAGCAAGAACAAGAAAAAGTATCCTAATTAAATTTTTTTAGTAAGACAAAAATACTCCTATGAATTTGATAAAAAAAAAATTAAAAACTAAAAATAAAAAACAAACTAAAAAAAGAAGGAAAAAACAGGGGTGACTCAGCCACTCCACCACCTGCTTGAGACTTCCTTTGATATTACACTCCTCATCTGCAATAGTCTCATAAAGAAGAGACTTATCAGCAGTACTTCAACATTGTGTTTCCGGAAGGATGCAACAATAACCTGGAAAATCCTTGTAAGAGGGGCTCCCTCCAGGTTTCTGAAGCCGGTGCAACTGCAGCTGCTGGATTCCAAAAACCCCCATCCCCAGCCCACATTCAATTGTATCCAGACCAAGACTGAGGAAGCCATAAGCACGTACACCAATATTGATATATGGAAAAGTAAAACCAATTGAAGAAAGAGCTCTTCTTTTTCATCTCTAGTCCAGGGACGGAAGCAACAATGTTAAGACTGTTATCCCCTATAAGAAAATTAGAGTTGTTCAACATTTCTAGGATGGTCATTTTTTAACATATATTTTCTATACAAAAAGGCTGTAAATTGGAAGAAATTCAATGATATATAGAAGTTTCCATATTGGCTCAGATGGAAGAGAATGGCCAAAATTGAAAACCTTGATATGGAGAAGCGAATGATTGGCCCATTTGGCTAAGGGCTCAGCCACTGCTTTTATTTCCTGTTTTTTTTAAGAGTATTTTTGTCATTGGAGTGAGGGACATAAACAACATTTAGTAGTTTTTTTTTTTTTGGGGGGGTGGGACAATAGTTTGTGAGACATTGTCAATTAAGTGGTAGTTTGAAGGAGGATATTGTCACGACCCAGGTCTCTGCCTATGACCAGATTATTCATACTGTCATCTTTGGGCCTCTGTCCCCTTTCGACCTATGCCTCGGGAGCGCGTCCCCCATGAATCAAACCTAAGACCCTTTGGTCATAGCGTTCGCACTCATGAGTAGCCATTGAGTCGAACCAAAGGATTTTAAGTTCAGCTTATGGGGGACGCGCTCCCGAGGCATAGGCTAAAAGGGGACAAAGCCTTTAGGGCAAAGGCCCAAAGAGGACAGTATGAGTAATCCGGTCAGAGATAGAGGTATGGGCCATGACAATATCCCGTTTCAAACTACCACTTAATTGTAGGAAAATAGCCTCACCAACGAAAGAAAAAAAAAAAAAAAAAAAAAAAAACAAAAATATTAGTTAAAGAATTATGGAAAATAAGCTTGTAATTATGATGTGTAAAACTGTACACTAGATTATTCTATTTATAGTTTAATAAGGTTAGTGAAAGAAAGGAAATACACTAAATACAAAATCAAGAAATAATGCTAATTGATTTAAAATAATTAAGGGGGGCTAATATGGTAGTGAATAAGAGTTTATTTGGGATTGCGATTTCAAAATGTGAGATTTTGAAAAATAGCGATTTCAAAATGTGTAATTTGAAAACGTGATTTTTAAAAACGCAATTAAGTGTTTGGCAAAATCATAATTTGGCCTTTAAAATAGTATTCTAGCCTTTTAAAATTGTGCATTTTCAAAAAAACACTCAATTACCTACGATCTGAAAATGCAGATTTTAAATGCAGAAAATATGAATTTTCAAATCGCAATTTTTTAAAAAACACAATCTCAAACGATCAATTTTTTGCAATTTAGCTTAAAATCGCACTTTTTATCTACGAAATTGCAATTCCAAACGTACTCTAAGGAATATGACCATCATTTGTTGAGAATATTATGAAGATATTCTCTCACAATTATGGTAATATTCTAACATCCCCTCAAACTCGAGATGGTGAAGCTAACTTGAATTTAGAAACAAGATCACAAAGCCAACCAAGTGGATGAGATTTTTGTGAATATGTAAGTAAGCTAATCATCGAATGAGACTAATTGTAAATGTAAGGTGCCCTGTTGAAAATGACGCTTGATGAAGTGACAATCAATTTTGATATGTTTGGTGTGCTTATAAAAAACATCATTATGTGCAATATGTACAGCACTCTGATTACAACAATGAATAGGAGAACTAGCAATTTGAGGGGCACCCATGTTTGTCAAAAACTGGCGCAACCACAAAATTTCAGAAGGAGTATCAACAAGCACGCGATACACAAATTGGATTGTGCAAGAACATATTGTTTCTTAGTGCACAAGTGAAGCAGAACAACATTAGAAACAATATCCATATTCCAGCTTTGAACAAAAGAAGTTCAAATCTGTCATAGAAGTTCAATCTTTGACGGACTTCAAAGTTTGAAATATTCTAGTCCAGAGGTCCCATCTAGCCCTTTCGAGTAAAAATGAGTAACATAATCTTTTATGGTGGTTTCCCTGTAGATTGGGGGATGTTCTTCTGATAGCAGCTCCTTGATTGGTCCATAAAACCTCGGGGTACTCTCTTGCTTGAAATGTGTTCTAAAAAGACCAGCCACAGATATTCTTGGACCAACGTTCTTTGCCAGTACTCTGTGAAGCACGCTTTTGAACTTCTCGTTGGAGATTAGCTGCACAAAGAGACATCAAAACTAAAATAATATTTTTATCACTTCAACATATGATTGCTACAAGATATTCCCATGGATGGATTTTAGCTCTGGGTTCAGTGTTGAATCGATTGGATATACATATACAATTGAACCAATTTGACTTTTATTTTTGTTTTGCAGAGCCAATTTGAATGTGAGGAATTATAATGTTTCATTTTTGAAGCATGAAAATTACTTGCCTGCATCATATCTCCCAGGTTTACAACCAAAGACCCGGGAATGGGAGTAACAGTGACCCATTGATTTTGATGCAAGACTTGAAGGCCACCTATTTGATCTTGTAAAACAACATTGAGGAATCCACTATCTGTGTGTTTGCTGAAGCCCAAAGTCAAATCTGGTTCGAGGCATGGTGGATAGTAATGGCCCAAAACATAAAGTCCCTCGGCGCAACCCATGTCTTTGAGGTGGTTTGGTTCGAGCCCAAGAGCTTCCGATAGCAACTCGAATATAGTATGGCCAAACCGTATTACTTCATTCGAGTAATCAATCAATATATCTCTGCAAATCGATCAATACATGAGTTAAAAAATCAAGAATGAAACAATTCAGATGGGTGCTGCAAAAGGTAATAATATGGTATTAGCAACAACCTGCATACTTCTGGCAATTCTTCAGGGTTGGGTGGACAAGGAGCCGTAGCACAGTATATGGTATCCCTCCAATTAGCTGCTTGTGCTTGATAGAAATCGAAATTGGTGTTATATTTCACACTTTTCGTTTCATCTCGTGTATAAAATTCTTTCTTAACGTCGTAGTCTTGCTCGTGAAATCTACGTACCCCATCGATCATCTCACCCAGCAAACTTACCTCAATTCCATGATTTACAGCCTGAAAGAAGCCCCACTTCTTACATGCATCTCGGATTTCTTCAACTATCTTAGCACGTTGACCAGCAACTTCGTCGATGCCTTCAAAGTCTATGATTGGAATGCTGAACTTGGGGTCGGAGGAAAAGGAACCAGCTGAATCATTATGTTTCTGATCATGGATGAATATCCGCGGGATCTTTGCAACCCCAGCATCTGCGAGGCCCTTTACCCCAGCTTTTGACTCATCAAAAGCCTTCAGTTCACTCATCCGGTCATATTTGGATTCCATTTCTGCCTGAAATTCTAGTGAGCTTGTGACCTGCATTATTTTTTTTTTCCTTTATCCAATGGAGTATGGAGGAATAGATGTGCTTGTATTCGGCTCTTGCATGCGGAGTAAAAAGAATCTTTCTTTTTTCAAGGAGGGATAGCAAAGACAAGAAAGAAATGACCAAGTGCAATACGGCATCTGCTACTGATTAGACAGCCCTTGGGGCCTCCATGTCAATTTCGTTTTTTGACATTATGTCTGAATGGGACATGGTAACAGACATGATCGTTCTCTTTCCTCTACATAGTCTTATCTAATCTAAATGTTTTTTGACACAACCACAAAAAAAAAAAATCCATTCGGGGCCAGTATTGGTTTAGGTAAATGTTGAGAATATCTGAGAAACCCATGGAACTTCTATTTCTTATTCTTATGAACGGGTTATATGCAGTCTAGTCTTCATATAAGCTGGCAAAGCTGCATATATAACAGGTCAGTCGGCTGTAGTATGTATAACATATTCATTGCATACCACTTGGTGTCACTTGTGATTGGTCTCATTAGTCACTGCATTAGTTTTTCACATACACACCTGCATCCATTCATCTTGTCATACATTGTGTTCATATTAACAGTACTGTTACAATTGGCTATTTTGCACACTAGGTTCATATGGTCATACTCATTGTGACATACATTGCATTTGACTCAAACTGGCCTTCACTTTGTCTCATATGTTGACACCTAAGTGTTTTGGTCCTTTGATCGTGTAGTTTGGTTCACCTAGGCACTAAAGGTGATCTTGTGCATCACCCCCTGGTCCATTAATTGTGCCCCGTGTGTATGGGTGATTAATAATTGTGTTGCTTAATTGGATGCATGCATGTTTGGTTGTGGTATATACAGGTACAATGTCAAGTGAAACTTCCAGACGAAAGAAGCTTGTCATAAAGCCCAAGCAGCGTCCACGTACTGAAGCTCCTCGTGCCTATGACGCATCAAGATTTAGGAGGTGTAACGGCCGGTTTCAAACCAGACTATGCTGGCTGACAGAGGTGTAAAGTGTTCTGACTCATCTAATGAGAAATTTTATTTTATCTCCGGGATTTGTTACACATTATTTTTTGTCATTCTCTCATTTTTCTACTTTTAAAATCACTGTTAAATCTGTGAACCTTATATGTATATTCACATAAAACCCGTATATTCAATAGTAATTTTTAAAAATAAAAAGAAATATAGCATTTTTCTTTATCTCCAATTTTTTTCATATGCTGTGGGTGGGAGTCATTAATTTCTACCCCAATCAATTCGTATGTAGAACCTATAAGTCACCCCGGAACTCATTCCGAGTGTGACCGAAATTCCCCTTGTGCAAAACCCCGGCTATCCATTCCCTGACCCAGACTATCCGTCAAAGTCATATATAATGGATGTTTTTGGAATCCCCGATGGTGCTCGGTAGCCCCAACAAAATTTGGTTCTTTTACTTGGGGATATGTCCAACCCAAGTAGACAACACCTCTGGCCAATTAACCATAATTTTGACATCAATGTAGACAAGGCACGCTTTATGCATGTCTTGGTGCATTCATAGCTGTTTTAGTAAATTTTACTAACCAATTTAATTAAAAATAATTTTTTTTTATTTTAACTATCGATTTTTTTAAAACACCTATAATGATCATATTTTTTACGATCATAAAATAGAATAATTTTTCACTATTATATTTAAATATTATTTTTTAAAGATTTCTTTATTATTTCTCTAACATTTATATTTTTTAATGTTTTGTCTTTTACTAACGGTTCATATTTATGAATTTTTGTCTTATTCTAACGATTCATNTTTTTAAAAATGCTTTTTTTTTTTTACCTAATTGTATCATATTTTTTGAAAGAAAAAAAAATACATGTAATTCAAGGAAGACTGAAACTTTTCTCCTCTAGGAATTGGCCAGTATATTAAGCACATTGTGAATTAAAAAAAAAAAAAGAAGGTTTTTCTTTTATTAATATTATCTTTGATCAATAAAAATTATTTGATACAACTTATTTTAATAAAAAAAAGCTAGGAACTAGTTGGTCAAACGTGTTTTAAGGTTTTAATCTATATGAATTATTTAAGAGAAGAAATGGGAGAGGGGATGCGGGAGAGAGAAGAAAAGAAGAAGAAGAAAAGGGAGAAGAGAAGAGGAAGGGTATGTGGGGAGAGAAAGAAAATAAATAAATAAAGGGAAGAGGGAGAAAAAAACGAAGTATTAATTTTTTAAACAATTATTGAATGTACAATATTCACCAACACTTACTAGATTATTTTGTTATTCTGTTGAGACTGTTAGGTGAGATTTTTTGATGTTTTAGTTAAATTTACTCAGCAAAATAGTTAAAAAGCTATTTTACTAAGTCTGCTAAGAATGTTCGAGGTCCACTGACTTCTCTTCTCATGCCATACGTGTCATGTATAGGCGCTTCACGAGAAACACACTTGGCTTCCATTCGGTGTCCTCATCACACGCCTATTGCTCATACGTTTATGTTGAACGTACCTTCCATTTGTTCTCAAGGTGATTGTAGTAAGGGCAGTGCTCAAAAATCTTATTGCCCAAGTCTCTCAAAAGTCAATGTACATTGGTGATTGATCGAGATGTGCATCGACATCTGAATCCTGTGTCCCTGACTTAGCATTGATGGAGCAGCTCTCTCGCACATTAGCGTGCTGCTGGCTCAGATTGACACTACAATAACTTATCTTCAGCTTGGCTATACGAGCAAATCATGCCAAACTCGTTTTAATTGAAGTGGTGGGCGTGCCATCCTTGATCGATTGGCTGAGGATGAAATAAAAAAGAAAAATGTGGGTTGGTACGAAACCACCCTAAAACGTTTGGGGTGACTTGGCCACCCTGAAAACTTGTAGGGAGTGACTGAACCACTCCTAAACATTTTTGGGGTGGCCAATCAACCCCTTGCGGATGGCTTGGCCACCCCCAAATGTTTCAAGGCCACTCCTTTTTTGGTTTTTTTTTTTTTTTTAAGAATATAAATATAATTTTTGATATTATTTTTTGAGTTAGTTGAATAAATTTGAGTTGTGAAAAATAGTTTGACTTTTGAAAAGAATTGAGTTGGATGAAATATATATATATATTAGGTACCCAAACAGGACCTTGAGTACCCATTTGCCATTCCACAAAAAATGGGGAGTATGGTAATAGGGGTTAGCCTAACCCGGTTGGGGAGAGTATTGATGTTATTGCTGTTGATTATTTTGGGTGTACTAATTTTTTTTTGTTACGTATTTCTGATGACATGAATGAATGATTCTTATTATTATTCTTATTATATGATGACGGGGATGGATTAATGAATTGATTGTTATTTGTTGTATATATGTTGATCTTGATCCATTTTTAAGCCCTCAACGCCTAAGTTTATTTGTGATTTTAGAGAACAAGTTGATAACTTGAATTCTTCTGAAGAAGACGTGGGTTTCTGGACAAGGTCCAAAATATGTTCGGATGAGCTTGTTAGGAAGGCTTCGAGAAGGAGATCCAAGAGCCTTGTCAGCTATGGCTTCAAGAAGGCATCCGGATGAGCAACTCAATCTTGAGATCTGAGAGTGTCATCAGCTTCGCGTCCTGAAGAGGTCATCTGAAGAAGACATATAAAGAAGAATAACAAAATAGAGAACAATAAAAATAGTACCAACATAATATCACTTTTGGCTCCTTCAAACCAAACTTTTCAGGAGGTCACCCATTTTAGTACTACTTTCGCATAAGCACGTTTAATTGCGAAATTCTTATAGGTTCATAACCATCACCACTTTAAAATGCATTGTGTCAAGAATGGTGCGAATATACATATAAGCACATCAAAATTTCTATACACAGAAATACTATATGTAACAACTCGCCCCACTCCAACGACACAATATTATCCGTTTTTTGTTCCTTCGAACCAAGTTTCCTAAGAGGTCAACTATCCTGATAATACTCTCGCATAAGCATGTTTAATTGCAGAGTTCTGATAAGTTCATAGCATTCAAAGCTTTAAAACGTATCGTGTCAAAAAGAGTGCGAATATACATATAACCACATCTTCATCCCATACATAAGCGATGTGGGATGTCATAATCACCCCCTCTTGGGACCTAGCATCCTCACTAGCGACCCTCATGGGCTTGTGCATACTCCCCCCCATCTCAAACTGGGCAATGACTCTGATACCATATATAACGACCCACCTCACCCTTACAACACAATATTATTCTTTTTTGCTCCCCTGAACCAAACTTCTTAGGAGGTCACCCATCCTGGTACTACTCTTGTATAAGTACGCTTAACTGTAGAGTTCTGATAGGTTTATGGCTATCACGGCTTTAAAACGCGTTGTGTCAAGAAGGGTGCAAATATTCATATAAATATATCTCCATCCCCATAACCAAGCGATGTGGGACGCCATATGACGATACCTACAAACTTTGTGTGGAGGGTGCTCATAGCCAAATGGAGGCTACATAAAGATTTCTTGTGAAAAATTACTATAAATTAAGAAGACATTTTTGATATCCATCTAGAATAAATGCCAGTGAAAAACTATAGCTACAATAAGCAAGGATATAACAAAGTCAAGTTGTGCTACCGAAGCAAAAATCTCCTCATAGTAAATATTGTACTTCTTAGCAAAGCCGATCACAACAAGGGGAGCCTTATAGGGTTCCACTAATCCATTTGTCTGAGTCTTAATTTTATAAGCTCACTTACATCCATGTGCATATTTTTCATCAGGCAAATCCACCAGGTCCCAACTCCCAAGTATGAGTTCGAATGTGCACGTCTTCTCCTATTTTCTTCATGAAGTCGAACCATGTTTGATCTACATCAATAAACATCTCCAAATGATAACGGGCAGTATTAAAGTATATATGCCCATTTTATTCTTTCCAAAACTCTCATGTGCAAGATGTGCTCAAAGTTCTTTGTGTGATGGCATGCAGTTTTACACCCTGAAAATAATAAACAGACTCCAAATAACACCTAGAAGAGGGGGTTGAATAGGTGTATATCAAATAAACGCGGAATTTAAAATTAAGCAACCACACAAAATATTATGAAAGCAATAAAGCACACAACACAAATATTTTGGTTACGAAGTGGAAACCTTTTGAAGAACTCTTCAAAAGTAAAACACCTCCGGGGCAGCCAAACCCAGGAAATCAATGGACTAGAAGAATGAGAAATTACAAGGTGTTCATACTTACAAAACCTTTGTGAGAGACCACACTCTTGTACTAGACAAGTGACCGCTTGCCGCTACCGCAGTAGTTCTCCCAGAACCTCTGGAAAATTCTTCTATTGATCTTCCTTTATCGGAACTCCGATAGGCTTCAAGTGTTGCAAACAAAGATTGTGTGATACCCAATAAACTCTAAGAGATGAGCAATATAATTACTAAACAAGCCTAAACTCTCTTAGCACAAATAAAATAGCCTCTAAACCCTTGGAAATATTGCCTCAAATCCTTACAAAATTCGTGCTCCAAAAGGCCCTTAAATAGACTTGAAAAGGTAACCCTAAACTCATAAAGTCGGTTACCCAGAAATTACAATTCTGCCATTCCGCCCAGATTTTTCTTCTTTTCTTCACAGCACGTTTTGACCCCCTAAACGTTGGAATTGGAAAATTTTCGTGAAATAACGACTTGTAGAATTTTGAGTCAGATTTCCAACGCCACCAAGTTTACTTCAATAGGAGTTCGGAATCAAAAGTTATGATCACTTTAGTCCGACTAGGTCAATGTTGACAACATATACAATCTTGAAAAAATGTCTTCAATCAACTTTTTCACCGACTTGACTTTAGATTAAAACTTACAACCAAATATGTTTTGACACTGAATTTGCCAACACTAAAAACTAACAAACTCCCCCTTTGGCAATTCGGTGACAAAACCCAATTACAACAAAATGCTCAAGTCAAAAACTAAAACCTGTTCTCTGAAACATGAACAAACCATTAAACGTATAGAGAACTGGAGTAATGAAACCAAACCAAATCAGAACTTTCTCCCCCTTTTTGTCACGAAACGACAAAGGGATTCAAATGATAAATTCAGGACAATGTCATGTAACAAGCAATTCAACCAAGCCAATAAACAAAGCAAATCAATCACCCAAGAACCATAGCAAAGATGAACAATCGTTGGTGATGCACAAAAACAAAAAACCTTTATAGGAACTAGACAGTACCACATCTAGAACTCTAACTAGGCTACATGAATGAGAGACTCAACCACTATCCTCTAATCCCAACCATGATTAAGAGCAATGCACTGAATGCATCATGAATAAAATGCAAGATCATGAACAGTAAAACACATGATATGCAGAAGTGAACATTGTAAAAAAAATGATATTTCTCCCCCTCAATATATGATCAAATATCCAGATGGCACACAAGAAAAATACATCAATAGCTCATGTGCTAAACAAAGAATTCCCAACATAATCAATGCTCAAAGTGTTCAAAGTAGGCATGAGAATCAAAAGATGAATGGATCAAAAATTTTCTCCACAAAAGCTAAGCAATATGTTCCACTTAACCCATGCTTGTGTGTTGTGTGTGAAAGCATTCTATCAAGCAAGCTTAAAACCTTATTTGGTGAGGAGAAAGACTTAGTAAGCACAAGCTTATAAAATCCTCATGAGGAAGGTTGACATGCACATCAAGTCAAAAGGTCAAACCTTATTATACTAGGGCCTAGTCACCCTCATCCATACACTCCCCCTGAGACTTAGCACAAACTTAAACATAGTCCTTTAGTGACCGTCTATTTCCGCAAATGATTTAGTCACTGGCTATTTCTATAGGGACATGTTAAGCAATATTTGACACTGAACTTTTGTCCATATTTTCTTTTTGAGAAAGTGTCTTTTAAACATTGGTGCTTAAATCACATGGAAAGAATGCTGAAATTTTTAGGTCCTAGGTTCAACTAGCGAATTGTCAATTTAACCGAAAAGCTAGTCAACCCCCCTCATATGGTTGCCTAAAAAACACTCACCCTTGCAGTTAAACTCAACAAAAAGAAGCTTTAATGTGCACAAGTGATCAGCATAGGTGAAATGTACCACAAAAAACTCATGTTTAAGCAAAGAAAACAGTCCATTAAAAAAAATAGTCAACTCATGCCATAATAAGTACACTCTAAGTGAAAGATATGAATTGAATTCATGAAAGATACATGAGAGATTGATGGACTTTTAAAGTGCATGAAGAAAGATAAAAAAAAAAAAAAGCAACCATTTTTTTTTTTTTTTTTAAGAAACTAGAAAATAAACACACGGAAAGTAAGCAATGCATATGCAAAACCAAAATTAAATAAAGAAAAACAATAAAACAAAATATGCAATGCAAAGATCAACACATGCACTCGGATCTGAAAGAATATGCAGGAGATGCAATCCTAAGCATGCAATGTCCACCTACACCTAGGTGGGATCACTACCACTCCCCCTTAACCGGCGAATGGTATTTCCTTTAGGAACCCAAGCTTTCTTAAAACTAGGTCTTGACATATGACTTTGGAACCCATGATTTTCTAACTCATCCATTTTAGTCAAAACAACTCTCATCATGTTGAACAACCCCTCATGATTATTTCTAAAAAATAAATCATCACTCAAATGCTCACGAGGTTTCAACTTGAAGCAATTTGGTCGGATATGACCAACTTTGCCGCAATGATGGCAAGTAGGAACAAACTTCTGAGAAGTTTGCCTCCTAAAAGGAGGGACATATTTAGACTTAGGTGTAGTCACACAAGGGTCTTCACAAATTTTCTTACCATTATCACTTGAAGCAGGAACAAGGGTACTCTTACATGTAGTGACAGAAGATGCTTGAGAAGTAAAAGAAATATAATCAAAGCTCAACTCATTCTTGTCACTTCTAGATTTTTGAGAATTAATCAAGCAATCAAGATGTTCACTTGAAAACTTTTTCAATTGATTATTAGACGTATCAAGATCATTTTCAAGTGATTTAATCTTTTCATTCAAATTCAAATTCTCAGATTTCAAAGAGTCAACCAAGATATGTGATTCAGACAATTTAACAACCAAAGACTCTTTTTCATGTTCAACATCACTAAGCTTTTTAAAGGAAATTTGATACTTTTTCTTTAATTTAAAAAATTCCTTATAAAGCTTATTATAGATCATCTGAAGATCATCTTCATAATCTGAATCATCCTGAGATGATTCGCACTTGATGTCTTGAATACTCTTCTCTTTCTTATCCATAGGATTTCTCTTACCTAGATAATTCATGCTAAGGGATTAAGAAGTATACAACAAAAAGGAGTCAAGGACCTCACTCAGGAATTTAATCCAAACAGAGTGAACCCGCTCTGATACCAATTGAAAATAATAAACAGACTCCAAATAACACCTAGAAGGGGGGTTGAATAGGTGTATATCAAATAAACGCGGAATTTAAAAATTAAGCAACCACACAAAATATTATGAAAGCAATAAAGCACACAACACAAATATTTTGGTTACGAAGTGGAAACCTTTTGAAGAACTCTTCAAAAGTAAAACCACTCCGGGGCAGCCAAACCCAGGAAATCAATGGACTAGAAGAATGAGAAATTACAAGGTGTTCATACTTACAAAACCTTTGTGAGAGACACACTCTTGTACTAGACAAGTGACCCGCTTGCCCGCTACCGCAGTAGTTCTCCCAGAACCTCTGGAAAATTCTTCTATTGATCTTCCTTTATCGGAACTCCGATAGGCTTCAAGTGTTGCAAACAAAGATTGTGTGATACCCAATAAACTCTAAGAGATGAGCAATATAATTACTCTAAACAAGCCTAAACCTCTCTTAGCACAAATAAAATAGCCTCTAAACCCTTGGAAATATTGCCTCAAATCCTTACAAAATTCGTGCTCCAAAAGGCCCTTAAATAGACTTGAAAAGGTAACCCTAAACTCATAAAGTCGGTTACCCAGAAATTACAATTCTGCCATTCCGCCCAGATTTTTCTTCTTTTCTTCACAGCACGTTTTGACCCCCTAAACGTTGGAATTGGAAAATTTTCGTGAAATAACGACTTGTAGAATTTTGAGTCAGATTTCCAACGCCACCAAGTTTACTTCAATAGGAGTTCGGAATCAAAAGTTATGATCACTTTAGTCCGACTAGGTCAATGTTGACAACATATACAATCTTGAAAAAATGTCTTCAATCAACTTTTTCACCGACTTGACTTTAGATTAAAACTTACAACCAAATATGTTTTGACACTGAATTTGCCAACACTAAAAACTAACACACCCTTTCCTGCTTTGCCACTCCTTGCTTTTATTGCAGTACCTTGACAGCTTGTCAGCTTCCAAATAATATTTCAATAAGACATATATGTAAAGTGCCCCATCAATTGCTACAAAGTTCTACAGTAACTTGCATGAAAAGGTTTCACTTGTAACGACCATAGCAAGTGAAACAGAACAACATTAAAAACAACAATTTCTACAACTAATCCATATTCAAGCTTTGAACAATATTAGCAACTATTGGAGATGTTCCTTAATGACAGCAAGCTTCATGCTCCTCCAACAGTAGTATAACATCTCTAATGCAGCAGCATCGTGCTCCTTCAGCAACAGCACAACAGCATAACATTATTGAATGTAGTCACATGTTAAAATACAAAGCTTTCTTAGCTATAATTAGATCATTGACAGCTGTAGCCAGCTGTAGCTTGTTACCTAGTTAGGAATCGAGTATATGTAATTCTTTCTTTATTCTTTGTAAGTAACAATTCTCATTTTTAGCTTAATTAGAAAGTTCATTCTCCATCTCTCGGTTTCCTCTGTTTTCTGTTTTACTTTACATTCTCAATAAAACTTTACATGGTATCAGAGTAATCATCAATGGCGAATGATATCTCTTTTTCCTCAACTGTTTTTTCAATGGATTCAAACAATCCATTCTTTCTCAACAATGGTGAGTCCATGTGCAGTACTGGTTTCTCAACCATTAATTGGAGAAAACTACAATACTTGGAGTAGATCCATGATCGTAGCCTTCACTGCCAAGAACAAAATGGCCTTCATCGATGGATCTCTTCCTCAACCACCAGATCAAGATGAATCATATCAAGCTTGGATTCGGTGCAATAATATGATCATTTCTTGGATTCTCAACTCAATATCTAAGGAAATTGCTTCTAGCGTGATCTACATCACCACTTGTACAGAAATGTGGCTTGATCTTAAGGATAGATTTTCACAAAGAAATGGCCTGAGGATCTTCCAATTATAGAAATCGATTTCAAGCCTTTCTTAAGAAAATTCTTCTTTAAGTGCTTATTTCACTCGTCTCAAATCTCTATGGGATGAACTAAATAATTACAAGCCATCACATTCATGCACATGTGGAGGAGTGAAACCTGTTCTTGATTATCAAAGTCAAGAGTATACTTTTCAGTTCCTCATGGGACTCAATGATTCATTTGCACACATCCGTGGCCAAATTTTGCTTGTTGATCCTCTTCCTTCAATAAACAAAGTTTTTTTCCTTAGTCATTCAAAAAGAACGGCAAAGGGACATATCCATTAAATCCTCTTTAAGTCATGATACTATTGCTCTCATGACTAAGTCCATTGGACCACATCGGTTTGCCAAGCCAACCACTCGAAAAGAGAGACCAATTTGCAGTTACTGTGGAATATCCGGACATGTCATTGACAAGTGCTATAAGCTTCACGGTTTTCCACCTGGTTTCAAATTCACCAAGAGCAACAAGCCTGTTCACCACTCAGCAAATCAAGTCCAAGAACAGACTCTGAATAACACTTATACTCAGTTGCCTATCACTTCAAAACAGTGTCATCAATTGCTAGTTTTTCTGCAGAAGCATCCTGCTATGTCTGCCATGTCCCCTCCATCTTTGATGACCTCTGTTTCCGCTAACTCAGCAGGAAGTGTGTAGGTCAATCAAGATCATCTTGTTTCTAAGATGACAGGTTTTGGTTCTTCCTCTGCCTTTTTTGATCTTGATCCAAAATATTCTGTTTTTTCTTCTCTTTCGATTATTCTTCCTTTAATTCAACATCCAAAAGACACCCCTTGGATCATAGACACAGGTGCAACTAATCATATGATCAGTTCCATCTCTTTTTTTTACTACTATTACTGCAGTAGTTTCAACTCATGTTAAATTGCCAAATGGTGCTATTGCTTCTGTCACCCACATAGGTACTGTCAAACTTTCAGACACTCTCATACTCACTGAAGTTCTATGTGTTCCTTTCTTCACTTTCAATTTGATATTTGCTAGCAAACTCATTAAACATCTTAGATGTTGTTTCATTTTCCTTGCTGATTTCTGTTTTATGCAGAATTTGTACCCATGGAGAACGATTGGGGTGGGTAAGGAGTCCAATGGCCTATTCCTCTTGCTACAGCAATGAAGTTTGCTTTCCCCTTGTGCAAACTCAAGCTCTCGGATTCTTCCCACTTTAATAAATGAACCTCTTGCTGATGTTTGGCATTATAGATTAGGTCACCTTTCTTCATCTAGAATAAAGTTATTGCATCATGTTGTTCCTGAAATTTCTCTTGATTCTCTTGATGCTTGTACCATCTAGTCAAGGTTAATCATGTGATGCCAATTATTTCTTTCTCAGGCATTTGCACGGCTTAGTGCTGTCTA
Source organism: Betula pendula (assembly GCA_900184695.1). NCBI lineage: Eukaryota > Viridiplantae > Streptophyta > Magnoliopsida > Fagales > Betulaceae > Betula > Betula pendula. Next base: position 47,686 of record FXXK01000765.1, on the reverse strand, counting down.
TGGTGGGACATATATGTTGAACAAACCTGAGTGCAAGGTACTCTGTCTATTTGGTTTCTCAGATCAACACTACCTTTGTGTACTTGCACTTATCATGTTTCTGGTTTATTTGTTGTTGCACTTACCATTTTCTGGTTTATAAAAGGAAAAATCTTTATGTATGGATGATAATGGACTAGACACTTAGTCTGATTTGATCTGAATGCCAGGTGAAGTTCAATGAGGAAGGCAGAGTTGTTGGTGTCACGTCAGAAGGGGAAACTGCTAGGTGCAAAAAAGTTGTTTGTGATCCTTCATACCTGCCCAACAAGGTAATAACTATAATACCCTTTTGCGACCCCACCCCCACGTCTCCCTGTCTTACTTTATCTTCGTTTCCTTCTACCATATGCAATGTAACTTCTCTGATGTAATAAATGGTGAATTCTAAAAAAGGTTTTTATTATGGAACTTAAATATCTCTTTTCCTTTTTTATAGAAAAATACATTGAATTTTACTTGCCTCACAGAAAGGTGGCTGCATTTTTAACAGGTTAGGAAGGTTGGTAGGGTTGCAAGGGCAATTGCCATAATGAGCCACCCGATCCCAAACACCAATTATTCTCATTCAGTGCAGGATATCCTGCCACAGAAACAGTTGGGACGCAAATCAGACATGTATGTTCTCATACAATGTTTCCAAGAAAAATTAATTATTAAGTATCTGTTGAGTTCTTCCTATGTAGTAATGCATGTATGTAGGCTGTAGCACACAATTTGGTTAAAAGAAATTTGATCACTAACCTGGGTGCAAGATGAAGTCCAGCTTTTTTATATTGAGTGGGAAGATCAAAAGATAGGTTTATGAAAATAATTTAGATTTTTCAATGGCTGCCAAAGGTTAGGCTTCCTAGATCCTTATAGTCGGTGAGTTGAGTGTTTATGACAGGCTTTGTATAATTTGCCTGGANGGTTTTGGATTAATTGGGCATTTGGATATCTTATGGAAATTGCTACTGTCTTTGAGACTAACATGGTGTTTGAAATGAGTCCATTGATTTTATGCAAGTAAGAGAGAATAATAATATCCTATTTTTTTCTAAATTGTAGAGGTGGGAGAAAATAAAAGAAGGAATTACATTAAATTCTTCCAAGGACACTCATCCAATCATATAAAGATCTTAGGAATAAGGCCCTAAGTGAGTTTTGATTCAGGTCAACACCATTAGAAGTTTGATTTTTATGCTCTTGCCACAAAATCCACATGACACAAAGTGAAATTGCACATGGAATCTTTCAGCTATCATTCCATCTAAACCTGAGAAAAAGCTCATGACAATAAATCCTTTGCCATGTACGGTGAAGTAAGATATGATTTGCTGCCTTCCTACTTCACTTGCACAAATAACATCACATTAATTAAATCTATTGCTCTCTGAATACAATGAAGCATATTTATATAGACTAATTGACTCTTAATTAACTTTTAGGACTAGGATTCTTAATTTGACTGGTAAACTCAATGTTTACTCACAGCAAACAACAAAGTCCCTTTCCACCCAATTGGCCATAATGCAGAAAAAAATAAACAAAAAATTTGTTCAAGAGGCATTGATCACCGCCCAATTTCCACAACACACATCAACTCAATTTCCTCTCTTATTCGGCCAAACTACACACTGAAAATCCAATCAACAAGACCAAAATCAAGCTTCATCGCACACCAAAAATCATCCCCAAATTCGGTTAACACCTAACAAAATCAAACCCATCTTAAATCTGAAAATCCCATCAATAGAAAACTTCCTCCAATCGGCCAACACTTACAAAACATCACTAAGGGATAAGCCGAGTCCCATCAATAGACAATATTTTCTATTGTCTCTAAAACCAAATTGAAAACTACAAACTAAGGGATAAGCCGAGTCGTACTTGGGCGGAGAGCGACAGAGAGCGACAGAGAGACAGAGAGACTCGATCGGGAGCGACAGAGATGGCCGGAGTCTGGGAAGAGGTGGCTGCTGCTCGTCGCCGGAGGAGAATGACCGAAGGAGACGCTGGTACAAGCCGGCCGGAGAGCGACAGAGAGACTCGGGCGCAACAGAGAGAACGGAGAGCGAGAGAGAGACTGCTGGGGAGCGAGAGACAGATTAATGGAGAGCTAGAGAGAGATCGGAGACTGGGTAGAGAGAGATGAGGGTTTAGAAAAATGGGCTTCAGGTAGAGGGAAGCAGGTAGAGAGATCGGAGACAGCACAGCGGGAAGGGAAAAATGGCGTACAGCTTTTATGACGGGGGAAGGGAAAGGCGCGGGTTTCAAAATTTGTATGACATGTTTTAGCATCGTTAAAAATTACAATATTTTTTACATCCCTTTCGTCAAAGTGACGTAATTTTTTTAAAAAATTGCATCCCTTTATTAAAAAAGATATTAAAATTTATTAAAATTATATCGCTTCGTTTAAAATGAAGTAAATTTTTAAAAAAGTTACATCCCTTTATTAAAAGAGATGTTAAAATTTATTAAAATTACATTGCTTTGTTTAAAGCGATATAATTTCTAAAAGAAAATTACATTTCTTTGTAAAAATAGATGTTAAAATTTATTAAAATTACATCGCTTTATTTCCATCCATCTTTTTAAAATAGGCAAATCATTTACGCGTTTCTTTTTATTAAAAATCAATTTGAGGTCTTTAAAGTAGGCAAATCAAAAAGTTGCCTAGTGGGATTCTTATCCAAGTATGCATCATTAATTGCATGACACATATGTAATACTTTTTGACAATTTGGTTCTGGAAATTAATGCTATGAGAAGTTTATGGTAAGACCTTCAAATTATAGAGACACTAGTTGGACATTTAAATTCAACACGTATATGGTAATTTGTTTTTTGGTAAGGAGGTGCACCGTGCACGAAACCAACACGTATACAGTATTCTCATTTCCGGCTCTATAGTACACTTGTGGTCTGATTTTCAAAAAGCACCAACTGCGTCATTTACGTGTTTCTTCTGATTTTCGAATACTTAGAACATTTTTATCCGAGTGTTTAAAGTATAAATTTTTCTACTTTACATATCTAAAATTTATTTTTAATTATTTGTTGTTTCTATTCAATTCTCTACTTTAAAAAAACAAAAAAAAAAAAGTAAAAAGCATAAAATAGCTTATTACTAGTAACGAACCATTTCATTCTATATTTATCTTTAAATTAATAAAATATTAATTTCTCTCTCTAATTTTTTATTTTTCTCAATTTTCTTTATTTTCCATTTTTCTTAAAATATTATATTTAAATAAAATAAAAAAAAGTGATAGTATATCTTAGTTTAGAAAGCTGCATGTAGGTGATTAAACAAAATAAATAATTAAAAGAAAAAAAAAATAATTTTATTCTCAAAATATAAAATAAATGTAAAGAGCCAAATAAAAATGCTCTTATAATTATAAATAATTACGGACCCGTTTGACAAAGGTTTTTGCTGTTTATTGGGTTTCACTATTCATCATTTTTCCTAAACAAAAAAAAAACATTTACACTTTTTATATCACATCAACCACTTTTTAACAACTTTTTTCATTTTTTATTACTATTAAAATAAAAAATTCACTAAAAAACAAAAATTTTCACTTTTTCATACAAAAAAATTTACAATATTCTCCTTACTTTATATCACATTAAAAGTCAACAACTCACCTACCCCAACCCACTAACTTTGCCAAACACACCCTATAAATAGCTCAGCTCAGCTGAGCAGTCACCGGAGCACATAAGCCATTTCTCTGAGACACCACTTCTACATTCATTACATTGCAGAGCTCTGCAAAAAATGGCCGTTGATTGGACGAACTCCCGCAAGAACTGCTGGAATCAATCTCCGACAACCTCAAGATCATCTACGGCGATTTATTACCTCCGATTCCGAATCGCCTTATGGGACCTTTGCGCCCTCAAACTCCACTTTCTCGAGGTCCCAGAGGCTCTTAAGCACCGCACGACTTCTTGCATTTCTCCCAGTTGACTCAGGTCGACGATAACGATATCCCCGCCGTGAAAATCAACCCGGATGACGTCGTGGCGTTGCCTTATTCGTCGGGACGACCGGGCTTCCAAAAGGAGTTACGTTAACGCACAGAGGGCTTGTCACCAGCCTGGCACAACAGGTTGACGGTGAAAACCCAAACTTGTACTTTCACAACGGGGATGTGATACTGTGGGTTTTGCCGTTGTTCCATAACTATTCGCTGAATTCGGGTTTTCTTTGCGGGCTGTGGGTCAGGGCCGATGAAGGTTTGGTTGAAGTTTGGCTGAATGCTTAAACATATGTTCATTTATTTTCTATGTATCTTATGGCTTCCAACAGATGTTCCCTTCTCAGCGGTTTAACCAAATGAACATCCATTCCGGCCTCAATTGTTTTCTTTGCTTCTGCACTTGATGCATCATGACCAGTTAATGCAATGATTGGAATAGGAACACCGAAATGCTTCTCTATTTCCCTTATTTTTTTGTTGCCTTATTACTCATACCCATTCATGATAGGCATATGGTGTTCGTATGAGGCAATTAGGCAACAAAGAAAATAAGGAAATGAAGAAGGATTACGGTCTTCGTATTCCAATCATTGCATTAACTGGTCATGATGCATCAAGTGCAGAAGCAAAGAAAACAATTGAGGCCGGAATGGATGTTCATTTGGTTAAACCGCTGAGAAGGGAACATCTGTTGGAAGCCATAAGATACATGGAAAATAAACGAACATGCATGTATATATATATATGTTTAAGCAATGATCTATTATGGTTATTCGGCATCTGATTTGATTTCAGCATTAATTGTAATTGATTTTAATCGAATCAAATCAGATTCGAGTACATTTAATTCTGATTTGATTTGATCTTTTATATTATTTTATTTTAGGACAATACAAATTAAAGGAATTCTTTTTATAGGGAGGTAGAGTTATTAACTATTGAATTTTGAGGAATTCAATATTGACAGATGACACTTGTTATGCATTAGAGTGGGTTGACAAGTATCATCTATTAACATTGAGTTCCTCAAAACTTAATGTTTGAGTTCCTAGGTAGTAGAATGGGATTTAGAATTTCTTTGAAAGTGTAGATTCTCAAATTACATCAATTCAAGCCGTTTTTTATATCGAATGACGTGAAAAATGCTATTTATTAAAAATGTGACATGTTACTAACAAGAATTTGATATATTTTCATAACGTTTTTGTGATTTATGTCGTAGAAAAGTTTTGAATTAAAAAATGTTTTTTGCTTTACTAAAGAAGAAACGTTTCTTTAAAAGTGAAGAAAAAGTTTTTTGAAATGATTTGTTTTTTTGCTGCTTCGAAAACATTCTATCTTTTTAATATATAACATTTTTCAAGTTGTTTGATATAAAAAAATGGCTTGAATTGATATAATTTGAAAATTTACACTTTCAAAAAAATTATAGGGGATTCTAATCGAGTAGAATAAGAGTTACTAACTATTAAATTTTGAGGAACTCAATATTGATAGATAACACTTGTCATGTATTAGAATGGATTAAATAAAATTTCCGAGGAAATTACCTCCACCTCCCAATAAAAAAGATCCCTTTGTATTGTAAAAAGCTATTATTCCGCATGCTCTGTTTTGCTCTTTCTAAAAAGCTTCTACGATTTTGTTTTGTTTTGTTTTGTTTCATAATTTCTAATCTTTCACTCTGTTCGTTGTCCTTTTTGGCCTTCCTTCACCACACAGAAACTTGGAAACTTGGAATTGAACTGAGAATGTTATACAAGCAATTCCCTTTTCTTCTGTGTGCTCCTGCTCTTGTGCACGCTCTAGAGTTTTGACCCACTTTACAAGTAATTTTCAAAATATTTATGTTTTTTTTTTAAAATAAAATAAAATATAAAATTTTTTCAAAGATTTAGGCGTACGTGGGTATTTTTACAAATTCTATTAAATCTTGACCAACGCCTAAATCCTTCCATTTTTTTTTTTCCTTAAAAAAATGAGAAGTATTTTGTGAATTTTGACACCTCTTAATTAGGATTTAATGAAAAATCTTAACGGAATGGAAAAATTAAAAGAAATTAAAAGTTCGATACATTAAATTAAGATGTTTTGAATTTTGAGAGACATTACAAAATAGTTGACAATTAGGAGAAGTAAGTAAAGTTATCTAAAAACAAAAATCTTAAACTTACATCGTTGGAATGCTCTGAGCTAACAAACACTTACACAAGGATATTTGTCTTTATTTTGTTTCAAGAGTTCCTTATAAAAACATTTGTTCGATCAGCTCAATCTAATATTCTTATTTATGTGAATTTTTAAAAATGTTCACAACTTCGTATTTTATTATTAATTTTCTGCTTTTTATTTTTGTTTTGCCAATCCGTTTGCGGAAGCAAGTTTTGAATTTCATTGGGTAATTGCAACAAAATTATCAGTAGTTGATGAGAAGTGAGTTCATATAGGGAAGAAAAGAAATTATAACTCCGAAGAAGCAATTTAGAATTGAGATGCAAACAAACACTCATACACCCCCTCGCCAACCAAAAATAGAAACCCATACATGCTTTGCCTATATGCAGACTATAGGCAAGCACAGCAAAGCTAGACAGTCTTAAAATAAATGAACCATATTCATCTATGGCCGACTTCAAAGTTTCAAATATTCTAGTCCAGAGGCCCCATGATTTCTCCCTTTCGAGTTAACGTAATCTTTTCGGGTGGTTTCCCTGTAGAATGGGGGGTGTTCTTCTGATAGCAGCTCCTTGATTGGTCCATACAGGCGCCTGGGGGTAGTCTTTACATTGAAATCATGTGGAAAGCTAGCCACAGAGATTCTTGGGCCTATGTTCTTTGCCACTACTCTGTGAAACACGCTTTTGAACTTATTGTTGGAGATTAGCTGCACAGAGAGCCATCAAAACTAATTAAGTGAACATTTTTATGATCACTTCAACATATGATTGCTACAAGATATTCCCATGCATGTACAATTGAACCAATTTGAATTTGAGGAACAATAATATTTTCGGGTAAGCAGTGATAACACCTTAACAAACACAATCATAATTTTTTTCATTTTTGGAGCATGAAAATTACTTGCCTGCATCATATCTCCCAGGTTTACGACCAAAGACCCCGGAATGGGAGCGACAGTGACCCATTGATTTTGATGTAGGACTTGAAGGCCACCTATTTGGTTTTGTAAAAGGACAGTGAGGAAAACACTATCGGTGTGTTCTCTGAGGCCCAAAGTCAAATCTGGTTCGGGGCATGGTGGATAGTAATGGCCCAAAACATAAAGTCCATCGGCACAACCCATGTCTTTGAGGTGGTTGGGTTCGAGCCCAAGAGCTTCCGACAGCAACTCGAATATGGTAAGGCTTAATCTTATTACTTCTTTCGAGTAATCAATCATTATATCTCTGCAAATCGATCAATTCATGAGTTAAAAAATAAAGAAAATAAAGAAACAATTCAAATGGTATTATCAACAACCTGCATACTTCTGGCAATTCTTCAGGGTTGGGTGGACAAGGAGCCGCAGCATAGTATATGGTATCCTTCCAATTAGCTGCTCCTGCTCGATATAAATCGTAATTGCTGTTATATTTCACACTTTTCGTTTCATCGCGTGTATAAAATTCCTTCTTAACGTCGTAGTCTTGCTCGTGAAATCTACGCACCCCATCGATCATCTCATCCAGCGAACTTACTTCAATTCCATGATTTACAGCATGAAGAAACCCCACTTCTCACATGCATCTCGGATTTCTCCAACTATCTTAGCACGTTGACCAGCATCTTTGTCAATGCCTTCAAAGTCTGTAACGTTCAAGAAATAATTAAGAAGTTTATTGATAATAATCCTTAAGCAATTCGAATTAATAAAATATAAATGATATTAATCAATAATAATACTAGTGTGGTAATAGTATATAACAATATACTTTAATAATTATATTAAGAGGATTTAAATAAAAATATATTAAGCTAATGTTAATGAAATTAGAATAATGAAATAATAATAATAAGTCCCAAAGTGGTAAATGATTATTTGTAAGTGTAAATAATAGTTAAATTAAATGTGGTGTCATGTATCAATTAACAATTGATAGAATTAAAGTAGTTGGGGTGATATTGTGATTTAGGAAGTTTGAGGGCCCCAAATAAATAGATCCTATCCACATGCCACATGTGGATCATCTAGATAAGACAAAAGAAAAGAGAAAAAGGAAGAATGGGTCTATCCCCACGTTTACCCCCACCTCTTTTCCTTCTTTTCCTTTTCTTTTTTTTCTCTTTTCCTTTTCTTTTTCTTAGGGGTGAGCATGGGTCAGATCGGGCCGGATATCACGGATATCCGAAACCCGATCCGCAGTGCTCGAGTTTGTTAACAATGAACCCGCAACCCGCATTTTTTCAGTTTAATCCGCTGGGTTGCGGGTCTACGGGGCGGGGAGGGGCGCGGGGCGGGGCGGGTATACCCGATCTAATCTGATCGATTAGATCGATCGATCAGATCTGATAGATCAGATCAGATCGATCAGATCAGGCGGCGTAGGCGCGGGAGTGCAGCGGCGTGGGCGCGGGAGTCGGCGGCGTGGGCAGGGATTTCAGTGATTTCACACGGAAGAGAAGAGAAGGAAGAAGAGAAGGAGAGAAGGAGAAAGGAAGAAAAGAGGAGAAGGAAGAAGAGAAGGAGAGAAGGAGAAAGGAAGAAAAGAGGATAAGGGAGAGTCTGAGAGACTCAGACACGGAAGAGATAAAGGAGAAAGAGAAGGAAAAAGAAAAAAAAAGAGGAGAAGGGAGTTACGGAAGGAACAACATTTCTGAGAAAAAAAAAAATGTATATTATACATATATATATATATGCGGGTCGGGTCGGGTATTGCAGGTTGTGAAAAATTAAACCCGCAATCCGAACCGACCCGTCCGGGTATCCAAAAATATAATCCGCACCCGCGAAAAAACACTAAAAAACCGCAAAATTCGGAGCGGGTTGGGGCGGGTTCTGCTCACCCCTACTTTTTCTCTTCTTGCCCTCCCCTGCCAGCACGTCACTCTCCCCCTTTTCTCTCTTTTCCTTTCTTTTCTTCTTTCCTTTTTCTTTTTCTCTTCTTTTCTCTCCCCTCTCTGTCACGCGCACGCCCACGCCTCTCTCTCTCTTTTCTCTCTTTTCCTTTCCTTTTCTCTTCTTTCTTTCTTCTCTTCTCCGCCTCCCTGCTCATTCATCACACTCAGATCAGCACAGTGAGAGTGAGAGAGTAGATCGAGAGTGAGAGAAATCGTGAGAGTGGGAGATGTAGAAAAATTGTGAAGAAGAAGAAGATGAAGCCAAACATGGGGTTTTCGACCATGGGTCTTTTGTGAGGTAAAATCCATAGTCTTTTCTCATACTTTACATTATACCCATTAATTCTAGAGCTTGAGAATCATACAAATTGTTATGATTTGTGTGGGATCCGAAATCTAGGGTTTGAGCTTGGATTGGAGCAAAATCAACTTTTCCATCATTGTTGAGCATTGGGTAGCGATTATCAACGTTAGAACATCCAATTTACCGATTGGATTGAGGTAATTTCGAAATCCCTAATTTTTCCCTAAGTAAGGTCAATTTTTGGGTATAAGATTAAATCCTCTAAATTGGCTTAGGGCTTTTGTATGTAGTGAAATTTTACACAAAATCTAAGCCTTGGGTTGTTAAATTAATAGGTTAAAACTTTAATTTCACAATTAATGTAGTTTAGGCATAAACCTTAATTTTGATAGTTTTGATTAATTTACGGGCTTTTGATGTTTAAATACTATAATTGCTATTTATATGGGTTAATTACATTAAAGTGTTAATTAACTCTAGATTTCTATGGGTTCCATATAAAAGAGCATTTACATGGTTTAGGTGTTCGAATGTTATATTAGAATTAGAGTGTGGTTGTAATGTTGCTAAGCAAATTAATTTGGGGTTAGTTTTAAACCCTAGAGTACCATGGGATATTGATACTCGTACTTTCATGTGTCATTGGTTATTTAGCCTAAAATAAGTATGGGTTTTATAGTTGATGTTTTAGCAATGTAATTATGCAGCGGACATTGCTAGAGCGCTTGGTTTAGAAGGAAGTTCAATTTGTCAAGCGGAAAAAGGTAAGTATTTTATACTTACTGAGAGTGATACACACTTAAAGTATTTTTATGCTTTGTTTTCAATGTTAGCAGATGTAGTACTTGCTAAACAAAATTAAATATTTTTATGAGATTTTGAAGAAACAATATAAGGTTTAAAAGACGAACCGATGATATCTTGTGACAAATATATGGTTTGTGCTTTTGACTATCTTCTTGAGAATTTATGATGATTTGATGAGTGATTGATGATGAGTTTTGATGTTTATGATTATGGCGGAATTTATTGACATGATGACTTTTATGATGCTTTATTGATTTTAATATTTGAGAAAAAGACTATGACAATTATGGTTGCATGTTATTTATGAGCATGTCTATGAAAAGAGTACATGAAAACAGTTTATGCACTTTCCCATGATATGGGGGGGATTATACCCTATGCAGTTTCTCATGATACGGGGGGGATTATACCGTATGCACATTCCCATGATACGGGGGGAATATACCGTATGCACTTTCCATGATACGGGGGGATTATACCGTATGCAGTTCCCATGATAACGGGGGGATTATATCGTATGCACATTCCCATAATACGGGAGGGATTATAACCGTATGCAGTTTCCCATGATACGGGGGGATTATACCGTATGCACATTCCCATGATACGGGGGAGATTATACCGTATGCAGTTTCCCATGATACGGGGGGGATTATTACCGTATGCACATTCCCATGATACGGGGGGATGATACCGTATGCACAGAGCATGCATAACATGTTGTATTTTATGATGTTTCATATGATGTTTTATTGGGCTTTATCATAGACGTATTAGTATGCATATGAGGTTTAATGGAAAAGCACATATGTATATTTTTACGGCTAACTGCATATTGATTTATGTTTTATTGCTTAGATATGCTTATATGCTTGTGTTTTCATCCATAGGGGAATGAATACTTGTATATGAGTGTAGCTGAGTTATATGATATATTTATAACATAGTTGAGTGCGTATGTGTGCTAGTACAGGCGGGAGACTAGAACGTACATGTATGTACCCAGCTATTATACTATTTCAGATGTTTTATGACGACATGTGTTTACTTCATCAGCTGCTTTATATTTCAAAACAAATGTCATACCTTTAATAGCTGTTATTGTAAACTCATGTAAACTAACTCGTCGGTTCATTACGAAAACTCAGTGGATTTTTATCCATTGAGACTGTTGACTCACTCATTCTCTTTTCCGCCTATGTAATCGTGGTTGATCTATATGGTTACATAGATATTGGTGCAGGTACTGAAAGCGTAGACGACGATCCCGTAGCCTACTACCTTGGCTATTACGACTGACGTCGTGGGACGTGTTCTTTTTTGTATAGACTTCGTAGATAGTCTATTCTTTTGTATATGGTTGTGATGTGTTCACAATCATTATTTTGGTATATTGGCTTGTGTCGCATGTGACATGTTTGCATAGCCATTCTTTTTGTATATGTCACAGTGTAAACTTTAATCATTAGAATTATGTTGTCAGCTCTATGTGTATTGATTACTCTCTTAGTATATAAATTCTTCTGCTCAGTTTATATATTATGTGATATGTGACTCTGATGTAATAGATGTAAAACTCATGATACGTTGTGAGATACATGTAAGACAGGTGTTTCTATCACCCTGTGGCGATAGATCCGGTTCATGATTACTGTATGTTTTAAAAAAAAATATATATATAGTTACAATTTAATTATGGATCGGGTCGTCACAAAATCTATGATTGGAGTGCTCAACTTGGGGTCGGAGGATGAGGAACCAACTGAATCATTATGTTGCTGATCACGGATGAATATCCGCGGGATCTTTGCAACCCCAGCATCTGCGAGTCCCTTTACCCCTGCTTTTGACTCATCAAAAGCCTTCAGTTCACTCATCCGGTCATATTTGGATTCCATTTCTGCCTGAAATTCGATTGGTCTTGTGACCTCCATTTTTTTTTTCCTTATCTAATACTATGGAGCAATAGATGTACGTGCTTGTATACGGCTCTTTTTGCAAGGAGGGATAGCAAGGATAAGAAAAAAATGACCAAGTGCAACTACATTAATTTTTTGTCTTTTAACCAGATTGGAAAAAATACTTCACAGGAAAAATACTTCACAGAAAAAATACTTATCAATAGCAACATGTACCATTACTCTTTTGACATTATATCTGAATCTGACAGGGTAATCAACATTATTATCTTTGTTTAATTCGATATCTGCTACTGATTTAGATAGACCTTGGGGCATAATTCATGTGGTTATTTCGTAGGAACATGTATCATTACTTTTTTGACATTATGTCTGAATGTGACTGAATAACGAACATTATTATCTTTGTTTAATACAATATCTGCTATTGATTTAGACAGCCCTTAAGGCATGATTCATGTGACTATTTCGTATTAGGATAAAGAGCATCATTATCTTTGTTTAATACCATATCTGCTATTGATTTAGACAGCCCTGAGCGCATGATCCATTTCGTTTAATTAAATTTGTACATTTCGTTTTTTTGACATTATGTACGTCTGATTGGGCCATGAGAATTTTGACCAAATGAGTAACAGGCATGATCAGTCTCTTTCTTCTACATAGCCTCTCCGGCATGCTTCCAATTAGCAGTCTATATCTAATTGTTCTCCGACACAACCACACGACAAGAAAATGAAAAACGATTCTGGGGCGCCGCAGTATTGGATGAGAAGTGTTACATACTAATTTTCAGAATAACCGTTTGAGCGTCACATATAGCAATGAAAATTCTAATATAAAAAATAAAAAAATAAAAAAATAATAAAAAATCTAATATAAATTTCATTATTTTGTAATACATTTTTATTTGTGAAGTTCACAGCATCATTATTTGAAATGTAAATTATGTCTAAAAGATAATAAAATGGTTTATTTGGAATCTGGATAAAAGTCTTAATTTGTTAGAATACATTATATAATAGGATAATTACTTTTTAGATGATTGATCGTATTTGATTAACATACTTATCTTTAACTCTACTTACTCAATTTTTTTTTTATAAAAAATATGAATATTTTTTATAATAAATTTTAGGGGTAAACACATTTTTGTCTACGTGGTTTAACGACTTTATTAAAGTTACATCAGTTTCATTTTATATCACATGTGGTACCTCAATTTTGAAGAAAAACAGGGATGGTACCTCCGTCAATCTTCCGTCCAAATATTTAACGGAACTTCACATGTCAGTGTTAACATGGCTACACCTAAATAAAAATTAAAAACTTAAAAAACTTAGAATATTAAAATATTAATAAAAAGAATTTAAAAAAAAAAAAAAAGAGCGGTGGCTCAAGCTACCCCCTTACCAGTTTGGATATGGCCGAACCACTCTTATGGATCAAAGAGGAACAAGGGGGTGGTCGAGCCACCCCCAAGAGCCTTTGTAGGTGGTTCAACCACCCTTGTTTCGCCTAGGGTGGTTTTCGGCCACCTCAGGTCGGCCGATTTGGGAGTAACCGAACCACCTCCAAAGGTCAAACCCTAGTTTTTTTTTTTTTTTTTCCCTCTTTCTTTAAGCTTTGTAGAAGTGGTTCAGCCACCCCCAGACCGACCAGCCTAGGGTGGTCGAAACTACCCAGGCCAAACGGGGTGGTCGAGCCACCCCAAGGGCTCTTGGGGGTGACTTGCTACCCCATTTCCTCTTTAAGGGTGATTCGGCCACCCCATACCGTGCACACCTCTTGTTTTTTTTTTCAAATCTTTTTAAGCTTTTTTTTTTTAATTTTTTAATATTTTAAGCTTTTTTTTTTTTAATTAAGGTGGACCACGTGTCAGTGTTTAACATTGACACGTGAAGTTCCGTTAAATATTTAGACGGAAGATTGACGAAGTCATTATTTCTGTCTTTCGCCAAAATTAAGATATCACATGTGATACAAAATGAAACTGAAATGACTTTTAATAAAATTGTTAAACCATAGAGAGGAAGGAGAAATTACCCCTAAATTTTATCAAAAAATAAAAGGAAGATGTAACCTTTTAAGCTCTTCTATAAGGATGGGTCCAAATGGTTACGTGGATTCCCAATTGTTGTGGACTCCCTTGTTCTCCACCATTACGGCAGCCATCTAGTCCTTTTCTTACTTGGCACCAAAACTCCACATTTTCTTCTCTTTCGCGTCTCCAGCCAATTGAGTTGAATTTTCTACATGAGTCTTCTCAACTCTCAAGTAAAGCCAATAATTGTGTCTTCCTTTCTGTGACTGAAATTTTCAAAAGCCAAAACTTTTGTCTTTCTGCCCACACATTTTGCTTCACTTCACAATTTTTTCTTTGTTTTTCCTCACAAAGCAACCATTGCTTTTACACTCGTAACCTTTTCTTTAGCCTAACCAATTTCTTTCGAAACATATCAAGTCTTGCGTTAGGTTGCGTCCAAAAAAAAAAAAGGAAAATAATTAAATAAATGGCCTATATTTAGCCCATATAGCCTACCTTTCCGTCATTTATTGGCCCAATCATTTAGCCTCTGTTAGTATTGTTTGATGATTTAGGCTCATAATTAACCCTTTTTTGGTTCATTGTTTGGCGTAAGTTGGTTGGCCTATTGTGGCCCATTCTTAGCCTAATGTTGGTAAAGGTCCATCTCCAACCAGCATTGCTAGCCGCTACCATCTCTGGTTACCGCCATCGACTACCACCAACTCAAGTGATTTTTCCCACAAATGAACAGTTTGGGAAAAATTATTTCATATTGGTGCGTTTCAGTTTTTTGAATGTTTGAAAAGTTTAAGAAGCAAGATTGGAATTGTCTTCTTACATTGCTTAATATATATAGTTTCACTTGCAGTTGCTTTTAATAATTGTTGGGTTGTTGTTGATACTAGGTTTTTTTATTCGCATTTTTTCAAATCATGTTGATAGAAATAATAGACGAATTAATAGGATATGCTTGGTAGAATGTGACAATCACAAAAAAGTGTTGTTATAACATGTGCTATTGGGGATAAAATATTGACACTTTATTGTCTTCACTTCTCAGTTGTATATATCAATTAAATTTTCCAGGGCCAGATAACTTGGAGAGCCTAAGAAGCTTGTGGAGCAGTTTGCAGCAACCTGCTGGTCCACAGCCAAACCAAGAAGAATATGATGATGATGATGAAGTCCCAGAGTTTGTTGCTGGTGAAACCTTTGAAACTGAGGAGGCATGTTCATAATGTGATCAATTAGAAACAATGCAGAAGCTTGATATCTAAGGTACATTAGTTCATTTCTCTCTCTTTTAGAGAGAGACTCTCCACCTTCTCTCTAGGGAGTAAGGCCTTTCCACCTCCTTAGTGAGGCTTTTTCCGTTCATTAGTGGTGCTTTGAAGGGAGGAGGGATGGTTCCTCATCTCTCCCTCCTCCCTTCTCCTTCGTTTTTTCCGTTTTTTTCCTTGTTTTCATTCGTTTTTGTACTGTGTTTTGGTGTTTCTTCCCTCTCAGTCTCCAATCTCCTCCACTGCACGGTGAGCACCGTCCACCTTCTCTGCCGTGCCATCCATCTGCTCCACCGCGGCTACCACCGTATAGCTAGCCGGATCTGCTTTGGTCCTAAGATTGGCTTTTTCAAAGCTAGATCTTCCTTCCTCTGATAGGGACCCAGAATGCCACGCGCCACTCCACTATGCTCACCGGCATAGTCCGCTTCTTCCGCCACCAACCGTGCCTCCTTCTGACGCCCACACGCCGGAGCGTGGATCTCACGCGCTGGCGAGTGGATCTCACTTGCCGGTGCGTGGATCTCACACGCCCTCCGCCCATTCACCGCCGCTGCTGCTGTTTGCCGAATTTTTTGTTATTTTTCTATATTTTTTCTTGTAATTTTGTTGTTTGTGTTGGATTATTGTCTCCCTGATCTGTTGTTGTTTGACGACCTTGTGATGGAGACTTTTGATCCGTTATTTATGTTGGTCACTCTTTATACTTCAGTCCCTTATTTGGACTTGAACAATGCTTTCACTGCTTCAATTTCTTTGTGGTGGCTGGTGCAGTTGCTTAACGGGGGTACAGATAGGCTTGCCTTAATCTGTAATCATTTTGCTTCTGAAACCGTATTATGCAGCCCTTTGAGAGGACCAGGTCACTTGTTTGACCCATTTCCTACGTTGTGTTTTTATTTCTGTACTGTTTTTGTTCAGTTTGGGTCTATTGTTGGAGAGCCCACCCATTTTTCGGTTTTAGGATTCCCCACTCTTTTTTCCTTTCGAATCAAGAGTAGTAAGGATCCTCCTTTGTAACTCATTCCCTTAATCAATTAAAAAAAAAATTAGAAACAATGCTAAATTTTTTTTTTTTTTTTAAATAATTGAATAAGAAAAAGGGTTACAAAAGAGGATATTTTTCACTATTGATCCAAAGGGAAGAAATAGTAGAGGATCCTAAAATTGAAATAAGGGTGGGCTCCCCAATAACAATCTCAAAATGAATTAAAACAATGCAGAAATACGTATAAAGGGTAAGAAATGGGTTAAACAAGTGATATGGTCATCTCAAGAGGCCGCATAAAGCGATTACAAAGGTAAAAGAGAAACAGAATAAAGCAAACTTATCTAAACCCCTACTAAAGAGCCTGCAACAACCACTGGAAGGATGCTGAAGCGGAAAGTCCACTGTCAAAGTTTGAAACAGGAATTGAAAAAGAGAGAAGTACCAACCTATAAAACAGAACAAAAATCTTCACATGTAGATCTAACCAACAAAGAACAATGAGACAAAAACTCAACACAAAAAACAACAAACAAAAAAAAATAAAAAACAGAAACACAACAGAACAACCAACAAGCAGCAACGGCGGCCGAGGCACAAGGGGCAGAGCTCATTTGCTGGCGAGTGGGGCACACACTCTGGCAAGTGAGATCTACGTGCAGGCGTGTGAGATCCACAAGCCGACGAGTGGTGGTCGGAATGGAGCTAGGCTAGCGGCAGCAGGAAGCTAGGGTGCCATGGAGCACAGTGAACGAGCACATTTGGGGAGGAAACTAATAGAATAGAGGAGATCAAGCTTTTGAAAAATTAGATCTACAAATCCCATTAGATTCGAGGAGGCGAGCGACGCGGCATGGAGGAGATATGGCGGAGACGAGGCAGCGAAGGCTAAGATATGGAGAAGGCTAGAGTTGCTAATCGGTAATAGCAAAAAACACAGAGAAAGGGAAAGAGAATAGAGAAGGAGAAGAAAAAAGAGGGAGAGGAGGAGGAGAGGAGATGAGTCCATTACTCTTCCCCTAAAATGCCTCACAAGGAGGTAGAAAATCATCAGAAGGAGGTGAAAAGCCTCTGGTTTCTAGAGAGAAGGTAAAGCCTCTCTCTTTAGAAACAAGAGAGAAGCCATGTTACGAAATAGTAGGTGCTTGGTTTAATCTATTGTTAAAGAAATAATGCTACAATGTGATCTATTAGAAGTGTTATTAACTATTTGTATGCTTCTTTAAGATACTTGATTATATATTTTACTTGTGATTGAATGTATTTTGTTGGTTGATTGCTATGTTTTAATTGGTTATGGAATGAATTAGTGATTAGGGTCTATTAACAGGTTTTAAAAAATTTGGTTGTACTGGAATTTCAGTATAACCAAAAATTTTAAATTATTTTATCAAATTACAAAACGCAAGTAAATTTTACATTATTTTACCAAATTAGAAAACACCAGCATTTCGAGAAACTTTTCTCGACGTTTATTGACCGATTTCTAGCATTTCAAAAAAATAAATAAATATGCTCGAAATCTCCACCATTTTTTTTCTTTTTCTTTTTTTTTTTTAGTGAGATCAAGGCAAGGACGATCAAAATTTGAGGACGAATTCTCTTCAACTCAGGGAGGATGATGCTAGCCAATTTACGAGCATACCAGTCTTACTAAATTGGCCATATCTTAAGATTCTAATATTGGATGAAGCCAATCTTGATGGCATTGGAAAGCTTATTCTAAGGGCTATAAATTTATATTTCATGATGATTTCTCAATTCTAACGTTTACTAGGTCAAAAAATACAAAAAATTTCTTCAGAAAGCTCAATGGATCCCTCGGTAGATGACCGATCGACTAAGGATGCTGCATCAGGTCTCCATACCGAAATCAGAGACACTTGGTCAACCGACTTGTGACATGGTATTTTTGTCTCTTATTTTTAGGGGTTGCGACCCTAATTTCTATATAAGCCTAATAAGGATGGCTTTGCCATCAACTTATGTTGTTTATCTCAATTTTTCAATAAGAAACTTATCATGAGTGATTTTTCATCTATTTTCCCTCAGAACTTTGAATTTTCTTGGTCTTGCAAAAACGTTGTGGCTTGGGTGTTTGTTTAATCTGCGAACCACTACACCACACTGCATTAGTTGATATTAGAACCAAGGTACGCTACATAAACAACCTAGTAATGCCATGTGTTACTGGAGCATTGTATGACACAATCCTAACATCCTAATTTAAATGAAAGATTGTAACACATCAATCTCACATTGAGAATGTAAATAACCCACATAGAGTGGTAAATTATAAAAATACTCAAATGTGCTAAGTTTTACGTTGGCTGCTTATATATAAAGTGAAAACTGAACTTTATATCAGTGATTTCTTTTGGAATGATAGCGCAAATGTGGCGTACTCTCTCTGAATCGTTACAAAAACATCAGACAACACAAATTAAGCAAAGAAAAATGATACACATCATTTTCTACTCGGATTTGGCTTGGGTGCTGTAACAGCACCCAAGCCATATCCTTTCTACTCATCTCTTTCCATTAACTTTTCAAATTCACCTTTAAATTGGTGTGAACCACATGTAGTCCCATCAATCCAATGGTAGATTTAAAAAACCAATGAAAAAAAAATGAGTAAGAAATATATAAGAGAATGATATGTATCATTTCCCACAAGCAAAAGCAATGTTAATATGGGGCAATTTTTGTTGTCAAATCTATTGCTTCTAGGTGTTGCTTTTTCAAAAAAAATATTTCCAAAGAGTTTCAAATTTGGTAAGCATAATCTGTACGTAAAGTCCCGTTTATCCCGTCAACAATAATTAAAAAATTTATTTGATGATAATGCATTATACATGATATAAGCATGGCTTTGATTCTATGAAGCATGGAAGAGTGATTACAGGAAGACTCAAGAAAAGGTTCTGACGTAGCAGAAGACTTGGTAACAAATCAGAAGCGTCTGCGTCTTCTGATTAAAAGATAAAATAAGCCCGCAGGCTTAAAAGTAACAAACTCTGCAGAGTATTTAAGTGAAATTCTCTGATTGATAAATATTCAATTGTGTGTATTTTACAATGTAGACTCACATATTTATACTAGTAGAAAACTTGAAGAGAAAGTAATTCTAGTCCTAGTAGAATAAGTAATCCTAGTTCTAGTAGAACAAG
>FXXK01000765.1:0-26150 GCA_900184695.1 Betula pendula | reverse complement strand
TGTTTTGTTAAAGACTTTAGCACCATTGCTGCACCACTCACTGAAGTCATTAAAAAGAATGTTGGGTTTCATTGGAGGGATAATCAAGAGAATGCTTTTGCCACCATTAAAGAACGGTTGTGCTCTGCACCTGTGCTAGCATTACCTGATTTTAACAAAGCTTTTAAGATTGAATGTGATGCTTCAGGTTTAGGGATTGGAGCAGTTTTGATGCAGGATAGGCGGCCCATAGCCTTCTTTAGTGAGAAGCTAAGTGGGGCTTCATTAAAGTACCCTACTTATGACAAAGAGCTTTATGCTCTTGTTTGTGCATTGGAGACTTGGCAGCATTACCTATGGACTAGGGAATTTGTGATCCACACCGATCATGAATCATTGAAGCATCTCAAGGGTCAAGGTAAGTTGAATAAAAGGCATGCTCGTTGGATGGAATACATTGAGACATTTCCATATGTTATCCGTTACAAGCAAGGTAAGGAGAACATTGTTGCTGATGCTTTATCCCGGAGCTTGGATGGCCAAAAGAAGGCGGAGTTGGTGAAGTCACTTCATGAGAGGGTACGGCTTTAAATTGCCCACAAGAATGACAGGGTCACTTCCGAAGCCAATAAAGGGCGAATGCGTGTCATCTTTGAACCAGGAGATTGGGTTTGGGTTCATATGCGCAAAGAAAGATTTCCAGCCCATAGGAAGACTAAGTTGCATCCCCGAGGAGATAGACATTTCCAAATTCTTGAGAAAATTAATGACAATGCATATAAAGTGGATCTTCCAGGTGAGTATAATGTTTCTGCTACCTTCAATGTTTCTGATCTTTCTCCCTTTGATGTAGGTGAAGATTCGAGGTCGAATCATTTTGAGGAGAGGGGGAATGATCGGAACCAAGGTGGGCCTACTCTTAAAGATTCTTTGCAAATTCCAGATGGGCAATTACAAGACCAAGAGCCAAGAAGATCAGGGAAGCAATGCAAGGATTAGTGCAATCCATTTGGGATGAAGCTAGCAAGAGCCCAACACTCAAGATGGAGCTGCCTTGAAAGAAAAGAGAACCAATCTTGATCCACTTGATCCAAGCTGTGGAAGACTTGACTTAAAAACAGACTATTGTTATTAAAGGCTTTATTTTATAGTTTAGAATAAATGGGCTTGAGGATGTTTGGCCCATATATTTCTTATGTTTTATTAATTAGGGTTTTCAAAAGAACTTTAATTGTTCCACTTTAGGTATTTTGGGAAAGGGGTCTTATTTTGGCCTAGGGTTATTTGTAGGAAGTATTTAAACATCTCATAGCCACCACTAAAGCAGATAGACATTATTTTGAATTCATTGTGAGTTGAGTTTTTCCTCTTGTTCTTGATTGAACTTTTGAACTTATCAAAGGTAAATCACAACCTTTGTGGCGTTCTTCCTTCGTAATTTGGGTTCTTGAGACGGGATTTCAACGGGTCTAGATTTTAATATATCTAGGTTCTTGAAACGAGTTTTCAATGGGTCTAAATTCTCCATTCATAGACTTGAGTTTGGCTTTCTTGGGTGAGTTTTCAAATTGATTGTGGGTTCAACGGATTTCTATTCCTGCGGGTTCAACTATCAACAAGTAAACATAATCCTAGAAAGGAAATAAATAAATACAAGTCTACAAAGGAAAGAAAAAAAGTAAATACAATCTTGAAAAGGAAATAAATAAAGTTTTAAAATAGAATCCTAATCTAAAATAGAAAATCAATAAATTGATTTTTGTATCAACCGAATACGGTTGACAATCAGCAGTGATCATGACAAGATCTTTCCTTCTATACTTCCACTGTCTGAATCTGAACAAAAATCTTCTTGAACGACACTTTCCCAATATGTTATTTGTTATTTTTTTTTATTTTAGAATTTATCGTAAATATAGGTAAATTCCGTCCTACATCAGGTTCGCAGACAGTTAGAATTGAACCATGACTAGTTTTGCCAACTACAAACATGAATACATCTTCACAACTTGAAATGTTGTAAAGGAGAGATCCCGTCAATCCCTTTCGAGAAGAAGCGCCTAAGATATTCTTTTGCATCTGTTTCCCTGTACATTGGCGGGTTTTCTTCCGATAACAACTCCTTCATTGGTCCATAAACTCTCGAGCCCGCCTGAACATACGGTCTAAAAAAACTAGCCACAGAAATTCTTGGCCCTATATAGTTCGCTAATACTCTATGAGTAACGCTAATGAACTTGTCGATTGTGATGAGCTGCACAAATACAAAAAGTGAAAACGGATAAACAATTTAATGAACTTATTTGCAATGCTAAATTTCTCAGATATTATTTCAGTGATCAATTAAAGAGATACACCCCATGACTAATGTTTGATGCAGTCTATAATCTAGCAATTTGATTTTTTTTTTCCATATAAACAATCTCTTGCAGGAAACTTTACCACTCTATACCAGAAATGTTGAATAATTGATGTGTACGTGTGTATATATATATAATATGTATATTTCCTTTGCTTTTCTCTTTTCTCCCTTTGTTAATTTGTATATCTTCGCTGCATTAGACATTCCCAAGCAATGAGATTGTAGTGCACAGTCTGTCCATTTTCTTTGCAAAGTCCTTGTACCCATTTTCACAACTAACTATAATCAAATAGAGTAATTCCATATATCCCTGTTGTGTCCCTCCAAAGATTGACAATTCTATGTTGTATATATAATACCGTGTGAATTTGGCTTATTATATTGAAAAGAGATTTTTATCTTGAAACAAGTTTTACATAATAGTGATGACAATAGTATTGAATTAAGCTAGATAAGATAGACTTGCCTGTAGGAGATCTCCAACATTGACTACTAGAGCTCCATGCACTGGAGGAACATTAACCCATTGATTCTCATGGAGAACTTGGAGGCCACCTTTTTTATGTTGTAAAAGTATGGTAATGAAGCTGCCATCAGTGTGATCGCTACTGCCCAAAGTCAATTCTGGTTCGGGCATGCGGGCTAGTAGTGGCCAACAACAAGAAGCCCCTCAGCACAGTCCATGTCTTTTAGGTGGCTGGGATTTAGCCCAAGAGCCTCAGATAAAAACTCAAAGAAATCAAGCCCCAACTTCATTACTTGTTCTGAGTATTCTTTAACTATCTCTCGGCAAGCTCAACCCATCAAGCTATTGTAATAAGTCTTATGTGCCTTTTGTGGTAGTTGTGCATGTTTGCCACAGGAGGATGTCATGTTGAAGTAAGAAGAAAGATAGGGGATGAACCATGACATGGTATATATAGTTTTTTTATAACTCAAAAGGTTTTGACCTTATTAAACACCCCCATGGAAATATCATGTATAGACATTTGTAATAAAATATAAAATAAAATAAAATAGCGGAGACAGGAGAGAAAAAGGAGACGAGATTTTGGGATAGCTAGGTGTAGTGAATTAATACACTTACAAAAGGTAATCAAATCTCTAGGATTTGATTATAATCTTATATTCAGGGGAATGCATAATAAGAAAACTATATAAAACCTAAACTGATAGATTATCCCATTTAAAATCATGGAATGGAGGCCAGCGTTTGTATCTACCTTATAATAGATGAAGAAAATGTTAAATACTTTGTATCTACTGGTACGAAGTTTTTGTGTTGAGGTTTTCAAGAGTATGTAAAATGTGTTTTCTGCAGGCATGTGACTGAGGACAGAGATTATTTATTTATTTCTTGTGGGTTTAGTTGCAGAATTTGGAAGCATGTTATGAACTTTGTTGTGTACTGAATCCGGCTGCCTATTTCCTGGGATGATGTGGTTTCTTTGGGGCTGTCGGAGTTAAGGAGCAAAACTATGAAGACCTATCTTTGTAGGTCAGTTTTTGGTTCTACAATTTATAACATTTGGAGGAATATAAATGCTTTAAAACATGGCAATAATCCATGGACTGAAAAAAAGGTTTTAAAGCAGACTAATTGAGAAGTGAGGATCTGGTTTACTGCAAAAGGTAAATTTAAGAAGATCCGAGTGAATGATTTCCTTTGTAGTGCTTAGAACATAGATGGGATTGTCTTAATTCTGCAGAGTTTTTCTTTTATACTACTGGTTGTAGTTTTGGGTTTGTATTATTGTATAGGAGTTTTGAAGCTTTAGTTTTGCTTTAACTTCCTTTTGTACAGTGCTCAGTTGTTTTGTTAATGAAAAGTTACTCATTCATCAAAAAATAAAATTAAAGACTAAAATATTAAGAATGCGTAGACTGGTGCATCACATGCTAAGATTAGTTTTACCACATACCTGCATACTGCAGGCAGTTCTTCCAGTTCGGGGGCATTTGGCGCCGCAAAACAGAGAAATGTATCCCTCCAATCAGCTGCTGGTGATTGGTACAGATCATAATTGGATAGATAGAGCACCTTTTTCCCATAATCGCGTGAATAGAAGTCTTTCTTCACCTCAGTGTCCTGCTCATGAAACCTTTGCATCCCATTTATCATCTCGTCCAAAAGGGTAACTGGAATTCCATGATTAACAACCTGAAAGAAACCGAATTTTTGGCATGCACTTCGAATTTTCTCTATGACTTCAGTACGTACAGTGGAGTCCTTATGGATGCCTTGAAGGTCTATGATAGGAATACTGATCTGGGAGTCTCTTCCTGACCTCTCATCAAGGCTAAATTGCCCGCGGTGGAACATGCGTGGAAGTTTTGTCACCCCTGCATCTAGGAGTCCCTTAACACCGGCTTTTGACTCGTCAAATGTTTTTAACTCACTTTCCCTGTCGTAATTGGAGTCGATTGCTGCCTCATACTCATCTGTACTCGTCACCACCATCTTCTTTCTCGGCTAGACTTTTGAGTTCAACAAGGCTGATGACAACCAGCGGAAGTGGTCGCTTAAAAAAAAAATAAAAAATAAAAAATAAAAAAAGCTTATAAAAAACTAGTGGAAGTGGTCGAAAGAAGATACGATTTTCATGTTGCAAAGTCTACCTGTCCACTACAACCACACATGACCTGTGGTGGGGACAAGATAAAGCACTTCCATTTTACTCATAATCACATCATATCTTTGCTAATATACCTATATTTTTCAATGAGATATTTGATGAACCAAAAACAATTAGAAAAAAAAGAAGCGCCCTATGCTTCTCGATACTATAGTACCTGATATGTGAATTGAATATCACAAGTCGTTTTAAGTCCACAGTCCATGTGATTTTTTTCTTATTTCTTTTTTCATTTATAAAATGAGGATACTGTAGTACCCTATCAACCAAGGATGTTGCATTTTATCTTGAAAAAAAAAAAAAAAAAAACCCAAGGATGTTGCATGAGGTCTCCATATAAAAATTCGAGACACTCGGTGGATGGCTCGGTCTATCCTTTGTAAGCGGAGTTGCATAAAGGTATTTTTGTTTCTTGTTTTTCGCGGTTATGACCCTGGTTTCTACAAAGCCTAATAAGGACGGCTTTGTCGCCAAGTTATATTGTTTATCTCAATTTTTTTAATAAGAAACTCACCATGGGTGATTTTTTTTTCTATATTCCCTCAAAACTTTTTTGGTCTTGTGAAAGAATTGTAACTTGGGTGTTTGTTTAATTTGCAAACCACTACAGCACGCTACATTAGTTGCTATCAGAACCAAGGTACGTTACATTAGCAACCTAGTAATGTCATAAGCTATTGGAGCACTGTATGACATAACTCTGACCTCCTAATTTAAAGGAGCAAGATTATAAAACTTCAATTTCATATTAGGGAAATAAATAGCGCACATAAAATGGGTAGATTATAAAAGCACCCAACTGTGCTAAGTTTCGCATTTGTTTCTTAATAGGTAGGACTGAATTTTATATAAATAATTCATTTTGAAATGATAGCACAAATATGAGTAAGGCTTTCTCTAAATCGTTACAAAATATGGGGCAATGTTTGCTGTTACATCTATTGCTATTTGGTGTAGCTTTTTCAAAAAAATATTTCCAAAGAATCTTCGAATTTGGTAGGCATAATCTGTGCGTAAAGTCTTGTTTATCCATTCAATAATAATAATAATAATAATAATCGTATTTAATGATAATGCATTATTATAAATGATATAAACATGGCTTTGATTCTATATATGTTATTGATGGCGCATGGTAGAGTCATTACAAGAATGACACAAGAAAAGGTTTGCAGACTGTTAGAACCGTGACTAGTTCTGCCAACTACAAACATGAACCTAATCTATCTGGACATCTTCAGAACTTGAAATGTTGTAAAGGAGAGATCCCGTCAATCCTTTTTGATAAGCGCATAAGAAGCTCTAGAGTTTCTGTTTCCCTGTATATTGGGGGGTTTTCTTCCGATAACAGCTCCTTGATTGGTCCATAAACTCTCGAGCCCGCCTGGAACAAGGGTCTAAAAAAACTAGCCACAGAAATTCTTGGCCCTATATGCTTCGCTAGGACTCTGTGAGTGACGCTAATGAACTTGTCGTTTGTGATGAGCTGCACAAATACAAGTGAAAACGGATAAACAATTTAATGAACTTATTTGCTATGCTAAATTTCTCAGATATTATTTCAGTAATTAAAAGATACAACCCATAACTAATGTTTGATGCACGCGTATATAATCTAGCAATTCTTTTTTTTCTTCCCAATATAAACAATCTCTTGCAGGAAACTTGACCACTCTGTACCAGAAATGTTGAATAATTCTGACAATTCCCAAAATTTCTAGTGGCTTGCAGATGCAACTTGATGATGTGTGTGTATATATAAAATATGTATATTTCCTTTGCTTTTCTCTTTCTTCCTTTCTTTTTTTGTATATCTTTCGCTGTATGAGACATCCCAAGCAACGAGATTGTAGTGCAGAGTCTGTACATTTCCTTGCAAAGTCCTACCCTTTCCACAGCTAACCATAATCAGATATGTAGAGAGGTAAATCAAACTTGTTGGAAGTCCGTACTCCTGGGAAAACTAGTCTCTATGCTTCTTATAAAGTTGTGGCATCCTTTACTCTTCAAAACATCTTTTAGAGTTGAATTAGGCTAATAAGGTTCTCAATTTATGTGACTCCACCTTCACTCATTTTCACGTATTAGCTTGAATGTCCTCCCGCCACATGTGAGGAAACGTATTTGAAGTCCCAGGTTGTTGAGAAAACTAGTCCATATGCTCCTTATAAGATTGTGACATCTCTTACTCTTCAAGACTCTTTTTGGAGTTGAGTTAAGCCCACATTTCACATATTATGTTAATTCTAATAAAACTCTTGATTATATCCTTAAAGTATATATATGTATTATAAGTAGTAGACCAACTAAACCACTATCCCCACAATTCCCCAGACAACCATATATTTTTACAATCAGCAACAGTACAACAAACATAAAATAAAATTCTAGCAACGAGCACCCATATGCCTCCTTAAGTTGTCTGCAGTAACCTGCGGCAGAATTTTCATTCTATTATGGAGAAATCGATGAGACTCATCATCAATTCTTAAAACCCACAATGAGACTTAACATAGTTGCAAAACCAACAAAACCAATATCCCCACAAGTCCCCAAACAACCAGATTACAACCAAATAGTCATATGCCTCCTTCACATGTCTTCATCAACCTTCTGCATAATTTTCATTTATTCTGCAGAAACACAAACTCATCAACAACTATACCATTCAAGATTACAGCATTCCCAAGATTATTCTTAAATCTTCCTTTCCCCAAGACTCGTGTTCTGCCTTCCCAAAATATTTTCTGCAGCAATTGCTCCTCTGTTTTGGGATGATTGCCATACTTAACTTCATTTCAGTTCCTCCTTACATTATACACTGTAGCACTCAGCACCAGTTTGCGAATGTTCACATGCAGAGACTTCTCTTTCCATTCCTGCTTTCCAAGCTCAACCACCTCATCCCAATCATATCGAGGATTGAGCACACTAAATCTATTCATTCCTTCCCGCCAAATTCTTGCACAGTAACTACATTTGAAAAACAAGTGCTCTCTGCTTTCAATTCCATTTCGACAAAAACACACAACTGACTTCACCATTGTATCCCCTTTTAACCAATTTGTCCCCCGTAGTTAGACAATTTCTTATTGCTAATCACGTAACAAAAGCCTGCTTGTGAATAGTTAAGGGAAACCATCTAATTTGCCACCAATCAACAACTTGTTTCTTCATTCTAATCTCCTCCCATGTTTCAGAGCTGGTATATTTCTTCTTCTTTGATATCACCCACATCGGTTTTTCACATTCTCCTATAGCCACCTCAGACAAACGTCCCTGGATCCACCAATGCATCTGATCTTGCAGGATTCCAGAACCATGTTCCATTTCTTAGTACACTCAACAGCCATGCTTCCAACTTACTGTGTGTCATAAATGACTCGAAAGCCATACTTCTCATAGAGAATACCTGCAGGATACCACCAGTCCAGCCACATGTGGATATCATTCCCATCCCTTAATTAAAACTTTATGAAGTTTCTAGCACTATCTCGCAATTTAACGTTTTCCTCCAACTCCAAGTGCTATTTTGGAAGATTCCTATCTTCCAAAAACTCCTCCCTTGCAATAAATTCACCTTTATCCAAACAACCCATATAGATCAAGATTTGGCCAAAAATATTCCAAATGTGTAATAGAACAGAAACACTAAATTGAATTGCTGACTCCTTACAAATCTAAGGAGTATTTGTCTTGTATTTATAATACTCAAGCATATCGATTACATGAGCATTACTCATGTAATAATTATATTGTAATTCTAACTCTTGTTTGAAATAATTATCTAGTAACTCTTGTTTATTTGTAACTCTTGAGAATTCTTGAGCTCTTGTAACTCTTGTTTCATTAATGTGCTGCATAATAGATGCACGATTCTATTCATCTATCTTTTTAAACCCAAACCATGTTCTTTCTTTGAAAAGCACAAAGAGTCCCACGCTACCTTAGCTTGCCTTTTCATCCTTCTCATTCCAAAGGAACCTATTAAATTTTTGTTCAATGGCTTTAATGATCTTCTAGGGTAAGATAAAAATCCAAGTCCAATACACTTGAATGCTGTACAGGGCAGAATTCAAAAGCTGCAGCCTACCCGCAAAAGAGAGTTCCTTAAAGGATATTTACTCTGGGTTGTAAAGTAAATACCCAACTTACAAGCATACTAGCATGAGTTCTTGCATATATTTGCCTATGAGGCCATATAATAATGACAATATGGTGATAGTTACATGATTATGATAGTGATGACAATAGTATTGAATTAAGCTAGATAAGATAGACTTGCCTGTAGGAGATCTCCAACATTGACTACTAGGGCTCCATGCACTGGAGGAACATTAAACCATTGATTCTCATGGAGAACTTGGAGGCCACCTTTTTCATCTTGTAAAAGTATGGTAATGAAGGTGCTATCAGTGTGATCCTTAATGCCCAAAGTCAATTCTGGTTCAGGGCATGTGGGGTAGTAGTGGCCAAGAAGAAGAAGCACCTCAGCACACCCCATGTCTTTTAGGTGGCTGGGATTTAGCCCAAGACCCTCAGATAATATCTCAAAGAAATCAAGCCCCAACTTCATTACTTGTTCCGAGTATTCTTTAACTATCTTGCTGCAAGCTCAATCCATCAAGCTGTTATAATAAGACTTATGTGCCTTTTGTGGTAGATGTGCAAACAGCCACAGGAGGATGTCATGCATGTTGAAGTAAGAAGAAAGATAGGGGATGACCCATGACATGGTGGGCTTTAATAACTCAAAAGGTTTTGACTTAATTAAACACCCTCATGGAAATATCATGTATAGAAAATTGTAATAAGATATAAAATGGAAGAAAATAGTGGAAGCAATAGAGAAAAGGGAGAGAAGAGTTTTTGGGGTAGTTTGGTCTTAACGGCTCACGTCCACCACTAGGAAAGAACCAAATAGTGATAGGACGAGTTTTCCTCCAAACTAGGTTGGAGGAATTCCTCCAACCTCATCTATAAAAGTGCCATGTGTCCATTTGCAGTGAGGAAGCACATGCATGTTTTAATTGCAAGGACAAAGTTGTAAAAATTTATGAAAATACATGTGCTTATTCCAACTTTGTCCTTACAATTAAAAAATGCATGTGCTCTCCACATGCAAAAACACATGGCACTTTATAGATAAGGTTGGAGGAAGTTCCTCCAACCTAGCTTGGAGGAAAACTCTGTCCATAGTGATAAGCCTACATTTTGGTCTTATTGACTTTAGTGAATTGGTGTTACAAATGAACCTATTTATAGGGAAAATAGGGTAGCTACGTGTTACAATCCTCCCCAAGCTACAGCACTCCTTATTTTCCTATGCCAAGTAGAATCCTGGTAAGAATTGTTTAAGTCGAGTCTTAGTCTTAGTACAATTCATGTTACAATAAGAGACATCTTATATGATGGAGTAATGTTATATATAAGGCTCTTATTCTCTTTTTATCATCTCCTATGTAACGTGGTTTTTAAAATTACCATTCGATCAAATTTCAATAATGATCCATCCAAACTCTAATAATAATTTTAAAAGCAACGTCACATTTGGAAGGAGAAAAAGAAGATAAAAGTCTTATATATAGCATTACTCGGTAAGCTTCCAAGGATTGATCCTACAAGTTCAACCGTTCATTGCCCTGTTACACGGTCTTTATTATCAAAGGCTCGAAACACTAGATGTAGTGATACACTCATGAAACGCAATCAGTTCTCAAGGATTTGATTACAATCTAATATTTATGGGGAATACATAATAATAAAACTATATAAAACCTAAAATGATAGATTATCCCAGTTAAAATCATGGAACGGAGGCCAGCGATTGTATCTACCTAATAATAGTTGAAGAAAATGTTAAGACTGCTAAGATTAGTTTTACCACATACCTGCATACTGCAGGTAGTTCTTCCAGTTCGGGGGCATTTGGCACCGCAAAACAGAGAAATGTATCCCTCCAATCAGCTGCTGGTGATTGGTACAGATCATGATTGGATAGATAAAGCACTTTTTTCTCATAATCACGTGAATAGAACTCTTTCTTCACCTCAGTGTCCTGCTCATGAAACCTTTGCATTCCATTTATCACCTCATCCAAAAGGGTAACAGGAATTCCATGATTAACAACCTGAAAGAAACCGAATTTTTCGCATGCATTTCGAACTTTCTCAATGACTTCAGAACGTACAATCGAGTCCTTATGGATGCCTTGAAGATCTATGATAGGAATACTGATCTGGGAGTCTCTTCCTGACCTCTCATCAAGGCTAAATTGCCCGCAGTGGAACATGCGTGGAACTTTTGTCACCCCTGCATCTAGGAGTCCCTTAACACCGGCTTTTGACTCGTCAAATGTTTTTAACTCACTTTCCCTGTCGTAATTGGAGTCGATTCCTGCCTCATACTCATCTATACTCGTCACCACCATCTTCTTTCTTTTCAAGACTTTGAGTTCAACAAGATTGTGATGAGAATTACTGATAAAAGCCTTCACTTTCTAAGAACAAGTGCAAGTGCAAGTGGCCTGAAAGAAGATAAGATTTCATGTAGCAAAGTCAACCTGCATGTCCACTACAACCACACATGACCTGTAGTGGGGACAAGATAAAGCACTTTCCATTAATCTATTCATAATCACATCTTGTCATGGCTAATACACCTATATTTTTCGGATCCGGCTTCTGTGCTGTAGTGAAAACTACAGCACAGATGCTGTAATTATATTGGAGGGCTCAGATTTATGTAGATTTAATCAAACTTCTTTTAATCCAAACTTGTCCTTTTTTACTCAAAGTCTTCTTCTTCCATTACAATTAAGACACGTTCTCCTCTCTTTCACGTCTCTATCTCTCTCTCCTCAAACAAGAAGCATCTTCTTCGGAGTAAGAAATCAACAAGGGAACTAATGAATTTGAGGTTGTTTTCTCTCTGTCTCTCGATTCTCTCTCTTTCATCAAAATTCCATCACCAGAGCAATTTTTTTCCTTTTTTTTTTTTTCGTTCTTATCCAAGAAATCAACATGGCTTGGTGGGTTCAAGATACTACCACTATTACCTAAATACATGACAGACACAGAGAGATTGAAAGAGAAATTTCATAGAATCGAAAGAGAAACAACCCCTAATTGATTTCTTGCTCTAAATTTTCCTCTTGAAATTTCACAGAAGCTTTATTTTTTTTGTTTGCTGGAAAAGGAATGGGAAGTGCCTTCTTGTTTGAGGAGAGAAAGACGTTTGAGAGGGAAAGAGAGAGAGAATGGGAATGTCTTCTCTGTAAAGAAGAAAATTTGAGTTGAATGGATAACTTGTGGCTTAAACGAAATGCAATTAAATTTGAGCCCTTCAATATTTTTACATAAATCTGAGCCCTCCAATATTTTTATAGCATGATCCATATTTTTCAATGAGATATTTGATGAACCAAAAGCAATTAAAAAACAAAAACAAAAAAAAGCGCCCTATGCATCTTGGAAAAAAAAAAAAAACAACCTTTTCTACTTGAATAAATTGAATATCACACTTGTCTTTCGTTTTAAGTCCACAATCCATGTGAATTTTTTTTTTTTTTCATTTATAAAAGGAGGATACTATATATAATACCATGGTAAACTCGATCCACGAAGGATGTTGCATTAGGTCTCCATATAAAAACTCGAAATACTCATTAGATGGTTTAGTCGATTCTCAATCAATCAAGTTGCATAAGAGTATTTTTGTCTCTTGTTTTCAAGGCTATGAACCTAGTTTCTATATAAACCTAATAAGGACGGCTTTGTCGCCAACGCCAAATTATGTTGTTTATCTCAGTTTTTCAATAAGAAACTTACCATGAGTGATTTTTCATCTATTTTCCCTCAAAACATTGAATTTTCTTAGTCTTGCGAAAGAGTTGTGACTTGGGTGTTTGTTTAATCTGCGAACAAGCCACTACACCACACTGCATTAGTTGGTATCAAAACCAAGGTACGCGCTACATTAGCAACTTAGTAATGCCATGTATTACTAGAACACTGCATGACATAACCCTAACCTCCTAATTTCAAGGAAAAAGATTGTAACACATCAATCTCACATTGAGAAGATTAATAGCCCACGTAGAGTGATGAATTATAAAGGCACTCAAGTGTGCTAAGTTTTATGTTGATTCCTTATATATAAGGTAAAACTGAATTTTATATAAGTGATTTTATTTAAAATGATAGCGGAGATATGGCTAACACTTTCTCTGAATCATTATTAATACATCAAACAATGCAAATTAAGCAAAGCAATGTTAATATGGGGCAGTTTTTGCTGTTACATCTATTGCTAATTGGTGTTGCTTTTTCAAAAAATATTTCCAAAGAATATTCAAATTTGGTAAGCATAATCTATACGTAAAGTCCTTTTTATCCCTTCAATAATAAGAAAAAAAAAAATTGAATTTAATGATGATGAAATAAGCATTGCTTTGATTCTATGTTATTGATGGAGCATAGTAGAGTGATTACAAGACACAAGAAAAGGTTCGCAGATAGTTAGAACCATGACTAGTTCTGCCAACTACAAACACAAATACATCTTCACAACTTGAAATGTTGTAAAGTTGAGATCCCGTCAATCCCTTGCGAGAAGTAGCGCCTAAGATATTCTTTTGCATCTGTTACCCTATATATTGGCGGGTTTTCTTCCAATACCAACACCTTGATTTTGATTGGTCCATAAACTCTCGAGCCCGCCTGAACATAGGGTCTAAAAAAACTAGCCACAGAAATTCTTGGCCCTATATAGTTCGCTAAAACTCTGTGAGTAACGCTAATGAATTTGTCGTTTGTGATGAGCTGCACAAATACAAGTGAAAACAGATAAACAATTTATGAACTTGCTATGCTAAATTTCTCATATATTATTTCAGTGATCAAAGAGATACACCACATGAGTAATGTTTGATGCACGCGTTTATAATCTAGCAATTTTATTTTATTTTTTATTTTTCCAATATAAACAATCTCTTGCAGCGCAGGAACTTGACCACCATCTACCAGAAATGTTGAATAATTGATGTGTGTGTATATATGTTATGTATATTTCCTTTGCTTTTCTCTTTTTTCCTTTGTTAACTTGTTTATCTTTCGCTGTCCATTTCTTTGCAAAGTTCTTCTACCCATTTTTACAATTAACCATAATCAAACTCTTGATTATATCCTTAAGGATATTTACTCCGGGTGGTAAAGTAAATACCCCACTAGCATGAGTTCTTATTTGCCTATGAGGCCATATAGTAATGACGGTTCAAGTATTGATTAAATAATGAAGTTTACTTCTTATTGTCGGTTTAAGTTTTTATGACAAGTGGTGATTTAACATTGTATAGAGTAGAAGTTTTGAGTTCAAACATTGTCTCAGTCATTTACCTTTCATTTCAATTAAATATTTCACATATTGGTCATCACCTATTGAAAATGAATTTGAGCCCACAAGTATGTGAGATAAAGTATTAAAGTATTGATTAAATAATTAAATTTATGCCTTCTTAGCTTAACCTTTTAAGATAAGTAGTGATTTAACAATGACAATATAGTTATAGTTACATGATTATGATAGTGTGGTGACAACAGTACTATTGAATTAAGCTGCTAGATAAGATAGACTTGCCTGTAGGAGATCTCCAACATTCACTAGTAGAGCTCCATGCACAGGATGAACATTCACCCATTGACTCTCATGGAGAACTTGGAGGCCACCTATTTGATCTTGTAAAAGTATGGTAACGAAGCTGACATCAGTGTGATCGCTACCGCCCAAAGTCAATTCTGGTTCAGGGCATATGGGGTAGTAGTTGCCAATAAGAAGAAGCCCCTCAGCACAATCCATGTCTTTTAGGTGGCTGAGATTTAGCCCATGAGCCTCAAATAATAACTCAAAGAAATCAAGCCCAAACTTCATTACTTGTTCCGAGTATTCTTTAACTATCTCTCTGCAATCTCAACCCATCAAGCTGTTGTAATAAGTCTTATGTGCCTTTTGTGGTAGATGTGCGTGTTTGCCACAGGAGGATGTCATGTTGAAGTAAGAAGAAAGATGGGGGATGAACCATGACATGGTATTGTTTTTTATAACTCAAAAGGTTTTTGACCTTATTAAACACCCCCATGGAAATATCTTCTATTCTGAAATTTGTAATAAAATATGAAGTAGAAGAAAATAGCGGAAACAAGACAGAAAAACGAGACAAGAGATTTTGGGATAATTTGGTCTTAAAGGCTCACGTCCACCAATTGGAAAGAACCGGATAACAGGCTATAAGGCTACATTTTGGTCTTACTGCCTTGAGTGAATTGGTATTATTACAAATGAACCTATTTATTGGGAAAATAGGGTAGCTAGGTGTTACAATCCTCCAATCCTCAGGCTAGGATCAGTAATCAGATCTCTAAGATTTTATTAGAATCTTATATTTATGGAGAATAAATAATAAGAAAACTATATAAAACCTAAAATGATAGATTATCCCATTTAAATCATGGAACTGGTGAATCACATGCTAAGATTAGTTTTAACACATACCTGCATACTGCAGGCAGTTCTTCCAGTTCGGGGGCATTTGGCACCGCAAAACAGAGAATTGTATCCCTCCAATCAGCTGCTGTTGATCGGTACAGATCATGATTGGATAGATAAAGCACTTTTTTTTCTCAAAATCGCGTGAATAGAACTCTTTCTTCACCTCAGTGTCCTGCTCATGAAACCTTTGAATTCCATTTATCACCTCATCCAAAAGAGTAACAGGAATTCCATGATGAACAACATGAAAGAAACCGAATTTTTGGCATGCATTTCGAATTTTCTCAATGACTTCAGTACGTACAGTGGAGTCCTTATGGATACCTTGAAGGTCTATGATAGGAATACTGATCTGGGAGTCTCTTCCTGACCTCTCATCAAGGCTAAATTGCCAGCGGTGGAACATGCGTGGAATTTTTGTCACCCCTGCATCTAGGAGTCCCTTAACACCGGCTTTTGAATCGTCAAATGTTTTTAACTCACTTTCCCTGTCGTAATTGGAGTCGATTCCTGCCTGATGCTCATCTGTACTCGTCACCATCTTCTTTCTTTGCAAGACTGAGTTCAACACGACTGTGATGAGAATTACTGATAAAAGCCCATATATTTAGCCCATATAGCCTACCTTTCCGCCCTTTATTGGCCCAATCATTTGGCCTTTGGTAGTATTGTTTGATGATTCAGGTTCATTTAAGGTCTATAGTTAGCCCTGTTTTGGCACATTGTTTGGCGTAAGTTGGTTGGCCTATTATGGCCCATTCTTAGCCTATTGTTATTAAAGGTCCATCTCCGACCAGCATTGCCGACCGCAACCATCTCCGGTCACTGCCACCGGCCACCCCCAACTCGAGTGATTTTCCCCACTAATGAACAGTTTGGGAAAAATCATTTCATATTGGTGCGTTTCAGGTTTTTGAATGTATGAAAAGTTTAAGAAGCATGATTGGAATTGTCTTCTTACATTGCTTAATATATATATAGTTTCACTTGCAGTTGCTTTTAATAATTGTTTGGTTGTTGTTGATAATAGGTTTTTTTTTCGCATTTTTTCAGATCATGTTGATAGAAATAATAGACTAAGTACTAGGATATGCTTGGTAGAATGTGAGTCACAAAAAAATGTTGTTATAACATGTGCTATTGGGGATAAAATATTGACACTTTATTGTCTTCACTTCTCAGTTGTGTGTATCAATTAAATTTTCCAGGGCTAGATAACTTGGAGAGCCTAAGAAGCTTGTGGAGCAGTTTGCAGCAACCTGCTGGTGCACAGCCACACCAAGAAGAATATGTTGATGATGAAGTCCCAGAGTTTGTTGCTGGTGAAACCTTTGAAACTGAGGAGGCATGTTCATAATGTGATCAATTAGAAACAATGCTATTTTTTTTTCTAATTGAATAATAAAAAGGGTTACAAAGGAAGATATTTTCCACTCTTGATCCAAATGGAAGAAATAATAGAGTATCCTAAAATTGAAATAGGGGTGAGCTCCTCAATAACAGTCTCAAAACGAATTAAAACAATGTAGAAATACGTACAAAGAGTAGGAAATAGGTTAAACAAGAAACATGATCATCTCAAAGGGCCGCATAAAGCGATTACAAAGGCAAAAGAAAAATAGAATAAGGCGAATCTATTTGGACCTCCACTAAGAACCTGCAACAACCACTAGAAAGATGCTGAAGCGGGAAGTGCACAATCAAAGTCCAAAACAGGGATTGAAAAAAAGAGAGGTACTAACCTATAAATCAAAACAAAAGTCTTCACATCTAGATCTAACCAACAAAGAACAGGGAGACAAAAACCAACACAAAAAACAATAAACAGAAAAAATAAAAAACAGAAACACAACAGAACAACCAACAAGCAACAGCGGTGGCCGAGGCACATAGGGCGAGGCTCACTGGCTGGCGAATGGGGCACACGCTCCGGCGAGTGAGATCCACGTGCAGGCGTGTGAGATCCACGTGTTGACACGTGGTGGTCGGAATGAAGCAAGGCTATCGGCTACAGAAAGCTTGGGTGCCATGGAGCATGGTGAACGGGCACATTTGAGGAGGAAACTGATAGAATAGAAGAGATCTAGCTTTGAAAAAATCAGATATACAAATCCCATCAAATTCGAGAAGGTGAGCGGCGTGGCATGGAGGAGATATGGAGAAGGCCAAAGCTGCTGGTCTGATCAGTAACAACAAAAAACGCAGAGAAAGTGAAAGAGAAGAGAGAAGGAGAAGAAAAAAGAGGGAAGGGATGAGGAGAGGAGATGAGTCCATTCCTCCTCCCCTAAAAGGCCTCACAAGGAGGTAAAAAGTCCTTAGAAGGAGGTGAAAAACCTCTGGTTTCGAGAGAAAAGGTAAAGCCTCTCTCTAGAAACGAGAGAGAAGCCACGTTAAGAACAAGTAGGTGTTTGGTTTAATTTATTGTTAAAGAAATAATGCTACAATGTGACTTATTAGAAGTGTTATTGACTATTTGTATGCTTCTTTAAGATACTTGATTATATATTTTACTTGTGATTGAATGTATTTTGTTGGTTGATTGGTATGTTTTAATTGGTTATGGAATGAATTAGTGATTAGGGTCTATTAACAGGTTTTAAAAAATTTGGTTGTACTGGAATTTCAGTACAACCAAAAATTTTAAATTATTTTATCAAATTACAAAACGCAAGTAAATTTTACATTATTTTACCAAATTAGAAAACACCAGCATCCCGAGAAACTTTTCTCAACATTTATTGACCGATTTCCAGCATTTCAAAAAAAATAAATAAAAATGCTAGAAATCTCCACTTTTTTTTTCTTTTTCTTTTTTTTTTTAGTGAGATCAAGGCAAGGGCGATCAGAATTTGAGGACGAATTCTCTTCAACTCAGGGAGAATGATGCAGGCCAATTTACGAGCATACTAGTCTTACTAAATTGGCCATATCTTGAGATTCTAATATTGGATAAAGCCAATCTTAATGGCATTGGAAAGCTTATACAAAGGGATATAAATTCACATTTCATGATGATTTTTCAATTCCAACATTTACTAGGTCAGGAAATACAAAAAACTTCTTCAGAAAGCTCG
This sequence comes from Betula pendula, assembly GCA_900184695.1. Taxonomy (NCBI): domain Eukaryota; kingdom Viridiplantae; phylum Streptophyta; class Magnoliopsida; order Fagales; family Betulaceae; genus Betula; species Betula pendula. Next base: position 7,554 of record FXXK01000765.1, on the reverse strand, counting down.
ATGGATCCCTCGGTAGATGATTGATCGACTAAAGATGCTACATCAGGTCTCCATACCAAAATTAGAGACACTCGGTCAACCAACTTATGGCATGGTATTTTTGTCTCTTATTTTTAGGGGTTGCGAACCTATTTTCTATATAAGCCTAATAATGACGGCTTTGCCGCCAATTTATGTTGTTTATCTTAGGTTTTCAATAAGAAACTCACCAGTGGTGATTTTCTTCTTTTCCCTCAAAACCTTGAATTTTCTTGGTCTTGTGGAGTTCTGACTTGGGTGTTTGTTTAATCTGCGAATCACTACACCACATTGCATTAGTGGATATCATAACTAAGGTACGCTACATCAACAACCTAGTAATGCCATGTGTTACTGGAGCATTGCATGACACAACATTGATCTCTTAATTTAAATGAGAGATTGTAACACATCAATCCCACATTGGGAATATAAATAACCTACATAGAATGGTAAATTATAAAGGGACTCAAATGTACTAAGTTTTACGTTGGTTGCTTATATATAAAGTGAAAAATGAACTTTATATCAGTGATTTGTTTTGGAATGATAGCGCAGATGTGGTGTACTCTCTCCAAATCATTATAAAAACATCAGACAATGCAAATTAAGCAAAGAAAAATGATATACATCATTCTTTTGCCCATCTCCTTCCATTGACTTTTCAAATCTACCTTCGGATTAGTGTGAGCCACATGTGGTCCCATCAATCCCATGGTAGATTTAAAAAATCAGTGAAAGAAAATGGGTGAGAGATGAGTAGAAGAATGATGTGTATTATTTCTCGCAAGCAAAAGCAATGTTAATATGGGGCAATTTTTGTTGTTACATCTATTGCTACTAGGCGTTGCTTTTTCAAAAAAATATTTCCAAAGAGTTTCAAATTTGGTAAGCATAATCTGTACGTAAAGTCCCGTTATCCCGTCAATAATAATTAAAAAATGTATTTGATGATAATGCATTATACATGATATAAGCATGGCTTTGATTCTATGTTATTGATGAAGCATGGAATAGTGATTACAGGAAGACACAAGAAAAGGTTCGTAGACAGATAGAATTGAACCATGACTAGTTCTGCCAACTACAAACATAAATACATCTTCACAACTTGAAATGTTGTAAAGGAGAGATCCCGTAAATCCCTTTCGAGAAGAAGCGCCTAAGATATTCTTTTGCATCTGTTTCCCTGTACATTGGCGGGTTTTCTTCCGATAACAGCTCCTTCATTGGTCCATAAACTCTCGAGCCCGCCTCAACATACGGTCTAAAAAAACTAGCCACAGAAATTCTTGGCCCTATATAGTTCGCTAATACTCTATGAGTAACGCTAATGAACTTGTCGTTTTGTGATGAGCTGCACAAATACAAAAAGTGAAAACGGATAAACAATTTAATGAACTTATTTGCTATGCTAAATTTATCAGATATTATTTTAGTGATCAATTAAAGAGATACACCCCATGACTAATGTTTGATGCAGTCTATAATCTAGCAATTTGATTTTTTTTTCCATATAAACAATCTCTTGCAGGAAACTTTACCACTCTATACCAGAAATGTTGAATAATTGATGTGTACATGTGTATATATATATAATATGTATATTTCCTTTGCTTTTCTCTTTTCTCCCTTTGTTAATTTGTATATCTTCGCTGCATTAGACATTCCCAAGCAATGAGATTGTAGTGCACAGTCTGTCCATTTTCTTTGCAAAGTCCTTGTACCCATTTTCACAACTAACTATAATCAAATAGAGTAATTCCGTAAATCCCTCTTGTGTCCCTCCAAAAATTGACAATTCTATGTTATATATATAATACCGTGTGAATTTGGCTTATTATATTGAAAAGAGATTTTTATCTTGAAACAAGTTTTACATGACAGTGATGACAATAGTATTGAATTAAGCTAGATAAGATAGACTTGCCTGTAGGAGATCTCCAACATTGACTACTAGAGTTCCATGCACTGGAGGAACATTCATCCATTGATTTTCATGGAGAACTTGGAGGCCACCTTTTTGATCTTGTAAAAGTATGGTAAGGAAGCTGCCATCAGTGTGATCCCTAGTTCCCAAAGTCAATTTTGGTTCAGGGCATGAGGGGTAGTAGAGGCCAAGAAGAAGAAACTCCTCAGCACAGTCCATGTCTTTTAGGTGGCTGGGATTTAGCCCAAGAGCCTCAGATAAAAACTCAAAGAAATCAAGCCCCAACTTCATTACTTGTTCCGAGTATTCTTTAACTGTCTCTCTGCAAGCTCAACCCATCAAGCTGTTATATAAAATAAGTCTTGTTTGCCTTCTGTGGTAGATGTGTATGTTTGCCACAGGAGGATGTCATGTTGAAGAAAGAAGAAAGATAGGGGATGAACCATGACATGGTATAGTTTTTTATAACTCAAAAGGTTTTGACCTAATTAAACACCCCCATGGAAATATTATGTATAAAAATTTATAATAAAATATAGGATAAATGCATTTTCAGTGCCTGAATTTTAACGACTTTATTGTTTTTTTATCTAAGTTTCATTTTGTATCGTAGATGATAGTTCCATCTAGGGCTGTAATCGAGTCGAGCGAGTCAAGCTTTAAGATTTTTAGCTCGGCTCATTTAAGAAAATATTTAAATGAGCCGAGCTCGAGCTCGAGCCCGGCTTAGTAACCCCAGCTCAAGCTCGGCTCGTTAGACAATAGCCGAGCTCGAGCTCAAGCTCACGAGTTCTCGAACTCGATTAAAATGCTTTGACGAGTCGAACCCGAGCTTGATAAAAAGGCTTTTCGAGCCTTAAATGGGCCAGCTATGCTCATTTTAGACTTATCAAGCCTTAAATGGGCAGCTCGGCTCATTTAAGGCTTTTTGAGCCTTAAATGGGCAGCTCGACTCATTTATTAAGTTATAACCTACTTATAACCTATTTTAATTAATTGATTTATTAACTTAATGGTATTAGTTTAGTATATGTTAATAATATACATTGTTCATTATAATACTAATCATTTAATTTGAGACTATATTAATAACATTGCTAAGTATATAATGATAATGAATTAATGATATAAATTTTAATGATTAAACTTGACAAAGTTTTATCTTATTTCTATTATTATTTGATCTAGTGTTTATGTAATAATATGGCATAAGTACAATGTTCGATAACTTAAATTATATGATAATGATAATTGTTGGGGGTTGGGCCTAACAGACTATGACGGCCCATATCCCCCTCTTTTTGGGAAAGGCCCATAAAGAAGAAAACCGAACCTACATATACGTGTCTGCCGACCTTGACCCCATAGGTCGGCCGAACCACCGAGGTTGCTCCAATCCCTCTAAGTTCGGCCGCCTGAATAAAGGATGTAATGATCCTTGATGGAGAGGAGACAAGGTCCATTATGGCTCGCATTTAAGGCAGCCGGCCTTGGTTGCTGTTCCCGCATGTTTTCGAGGTCCACCTACCCTTCGGGAAGTGATTGACGTGACAGGCAGACGTGGACTCAGATGTCGTGGACCAACGCTTACAAGACACATGGAAAGAGTCATTTATGGACCGCACGAACATAAAAGACAATGGAGAACTCAGGGGCCCACCACAGAGGTTCATTAAATAAACCTCGGGGGGTCCGCCACTATATAAGAAACGTGAAGAGGTTCGGTACAGGTACGTAACAAAAAACTCAGGAAATGCTCTCAAGTTCTCTCTGATAAAACCTCCCGAAAAAGATACTGACTTAGGCATCGGAGCTATCCCCCGCCGGTAGCCCCCGGCAAGCTCTTGTGTCTAACGTTTTCTTTGTTCTCAGGTTCCTGTGCAGCCGGAGTTAGAAACTGTCCTAACAGTTTGGCTCCGTCTGTGGGAACGCTTTCGTTCTTACTACAAAACCAACCCGACTGTGATGGGTATCGAAGAAACTTCGCAAGCCCCCCCTAGCCAGCATGAGGAACAAGCAGACCCCCGTACATTTATTCCGGAAACTCCCCACGTGGATAAGGGAAAATCCGCTGCCTTCCAAACTCCACCAGCGGGAGCCACCTCCCTGACCCTAGAAGCTAAAATGCAACAGATGGCAGAGGAGATAGAAGCTCTCAAACGTATGAATGCGTCCCTCGTTCGCCAGCTTTACCCCAGCGCAATGGAAGAGTGCATGTAGAGGGACAAGAATTCTCTAAAGAAGACTCCAATGAGACCAGCCCCGATGAAGAAGAACATGCGCACGTTGAAGACTTGCGGGCGGAAGGCCACCATGGCGGAGGTCACTGGATAGAGGGGGGAAGCCAGCATGTGCAAGCGGGCAACCAACGCCCACCCCAAGGTTCGGCAGAGGGCCGGACAAGCGGCGGACAGCATCACCACCGCCACCGAAATGAGCGTCGCGCCGGAGATGGGGCCGGACGCCGCTTAAACTTTGAAGGGGAGGATCGCCAAAACCCTGAGCGGGATACTTTCGGGTTAATCCTCCACCCCCGCACGAGGATGTTCATGCCCTAATTAGGGGCTTGGAAGCAAAATATGACGCGGCACTTCTCGATATGGGAAAGAAACAATCTGCTGTTGATTCAATTATCCAACGGGCCCGCTCAGTGTTCACTCCACGTATAATGAGCCATCCGGTCCCTGTAAGGTTCAAGGTCCCTCCTGTCAAACCTTACGACGGGACGGGTGACCCCGTGGGCCATTTTAAGTCCTACAAGGCCCATATAGATTTGCATGCAACGACGGACGAGATAGCTTACTGCGTGTTCCCCCTCACCTTGGAAGGTAGTGCCCAAGAGTGGTTTGGGGGATTGCCAACCAGCTCCATAGACAGTTTCGAGGACCTGGCAAAAATCTTCCTCACATAGTTTCTCGCGTCGAAGAGGCGCAAGAACACATTGCAGTACATGCTTGCATTGAAGCAGGGGGAGACCGAACCCCTCAAAGACTACCTCTAGAGGTTTAACAAGGAAAGGGTGGAAGCGGAAGAAATGTCCGAAAGTGTAGTCTTGACCGCTGCTATAAATGGACTCTGGCACAAAGGACCTTTCGTCCTGGAACTAGCCAAAAAGACTCCAACAACCCTACGGGAGTTCATGGAGAAAGCCAAGGAATTTATCAACCAGGAAGAGATGGTAAGGATGTATGCTGAGAGAGACGCGAAGCCTAAGGAGCAGGCTAGGAAGAAGGAATTTCGCAGAGGAGAAAGGGCCTCCAGCCATGGAAAAAGCTCGAAGAAGGGTGAGAAGCTACCCGAGAAGAAAAAGCCCATAGCTGAGCGGGATTATAATTTTACCCCGCTAAACACGACTGTAGCAGAGATATATACACTGATCAAGAATAACCCAGAATTAAAGCGGCCTGAGAAGATGCAGGCCCCTCCAGAAAAACGCGACACGCGTAAATACTATGATTACCATCAAGATCACGGCCACGAGACGGAGGATTGCGTCTCCCTTCGGTGGGAGATAGAAAGAATGATTAGAGGAGGAAAGCTGGCTCGGTTCGTAGCAGCTAATAAACCCACCAAGTATGACAAACCGCACTTGGAGCGGCCTCCTCATGATGGGGCCCGCTCGCATCGCGATCGCCGCCGACCAACCACCCCCACCAAGCGTCGAAGTCATGCAGACGAGTACAGGGCCGGCGGCGAAGTGAGACATCGCCGCGCCGACAGCGAAGCGGGGTGCTACGACGATCGCAACGTCCGTCGGCGAGCAGGGTCCGAGAAAAATCGGGAGCCCGTCGGCGAGATTCACACCATCGCTGGCAGTTTGGTAGCTGGCGGTTCCTCCAGCTCGAGGAGACGGGCTTACGCCAGGAGATTGCCCTCCGAAGAAATACTTTCCCTTGAACGGCCCTCGAAGGCTCGCAGGACTGAGCAGGAGGCTGTTACATTCTCGTCGAAAGATGAAGAGGGGGTTTTCTACCCCCATGATGATGCATTGGTGGTCACCCTGTTGATAGAAAACTTCAACATCCATCGCGTCCTGGTTGATAATGGAAGTTCGGCTGACATCCTGTTCCTCCCCGCCTTTAAGAAGATGGAAATCGAGCAAAAACGAGTGGTTCCAGCTCCCACTCCCCTAGTGGGCTTCACAGGTGAGAAAGTCCTTCCGGTAGGGACAATCTCCCTCCCACTTACAGCGGGTTTCGCCCCTAAAGAGAAAACTGTTATGACAGACTTCCTGGTCGTTGATAGACCATCGGCTTACAACGCTATCATCGGAAGGCCGACCCTAAATAAGTTAATGGCTATAACATCTACCTATCATTTGAAAATGAAGTTCCCTACCAACCACGGAGTGGGGGTGGTGCGGGGAAACCAGAAGGAGGCCCGTCAGTGTTACAATCTGACTCTCAAAGGGCCTCAAGTCAGAGAAACTCTTCCCGTGTATTATGGGATAAAGGAGGAAGGTGCAATGCAGAGGGCGGAGCCGAACGAAGACCTAGTAGAAGTAGCCATTGATGGTCCGGACCGCACAGTGAAGATCGGGTCACAGTTACTGGAAGAGTTGAAGACCGAGCTTTCGGAGTTCCTAAAGACGAACGTCGACGTGTTTGCATGGTCGCACGAAGATATGCCTGGCATCGACCCGGCCATTATCTCTCACAAGTTGAACATAGACCCTGCTGCGAAGCCGGTCAAGCAAAAGAAAAGAAATTTCGCTCCTGAGCGAAACAAAGCCATAGCTGAAGAGGTAGATAAGCTAATGGAAGCGGATTTCATCAAGGAGGTCCACTACCCCGAATGGTTGGCTAATGTGGTGATGGTCAAGAAGTCTACTGGTAAATGGAGGATGTGTGTAGATTTTACAGACCTCAATAAGGCGTGCCCCAAAGACAACTTCCCGCTCCCAAGGATCGATCTCTTAGTAGACTCTACCTCAGGCCACGATCTCTTAAGCTTCATGGATGCCTTCTCAGGTTACAATCAAATCCGGATGCATGAGTTCGATCAAGAAGCTACCTCATTCATCACGGATCGGGGGCTATATTGTTATAAGGTGATGCCCTTCGGTCTCAAGAACGCGGGAGCAACCTACCAACGTCTGGTAAATGCGATGTTCAAGAACCAGATTGGGAGAAACGTAGAGGTATACGTGGACGACGTGCTGGTTAAAAGTTTGAAATCTGAGGATCATCTTGCCGACCTTGAGGAAACCTTCGGCATTCTAAAATGTTACAAGATGAAACTCAACCCCGCCAAGTGTGCTTTCGGCGTTTCATCTGGGAAGTTTTTGGGCTTCATGGTCTCGCATCGGGGCATCGAAGCCAACCCAGAAAAAAATAAAACAGTGTTGGAGATGGAGTCCCCTCAGAACACCAAGCAGCTTCAGTGGCTCACTGGACGCATAGCCGCCCTCAACAGGTTCATTTCGAGATCTACGGATAAATGCCTGCCATTCTTCAAGATATTGAAGAAAGCCTTTATTTGGGGGGAAGAGTGCGAAGAGGCCTTCCGACAATTGAAAAGCTACCTGGTCAACCCCCGCTCCTTAGCCGAACGACAGAAGGTGAGCCACTTTACGTCTACCTCGTGATATCTGAATCTCTCTTCTT
>FXXK01000764.1:0-12040 GCA_900184695.1 Betula pendula | reverse complement strand
GGAAGAGAAAGAAAATTAGGAAAAACAAAAAGTTAAGGGAGAAATTAATATTTTATTAGTTTAAAGAAGAATAGGGAACCAGATGAAAGCCATAAAATGGTCTAAAATTAATTTTAGATCTTTAAAATAAAAAAATTAAGGAGTCAAATGAGAATGCTTTTATTATTTTCATCTGGCTTCTTATTTTGAAGAAAAAAGGAAGGAGCATGAAATATCTGTTCGTGAACAGTGTCATACCCCATTTTACTCCATAGTTATTTTTAAACTAATAAAATATTAATTTATCTTTCTAACTTCTTACTTTTCCTAATTTTCTTATCTTCCCATTTTTTAAAAATATTATATTTAAATAAAAAAAGTCAAAGAATATCTTTAGTTGAAGGAGTCGAATGTAGATATTTAGAAAAAATAGATAGTTAAAGTAGAGAAATGTAATTTTATCCTCAAAATATGGAATAAATATATAGAACCGGATGAAAATGCTCTTGTATGCAAATTTGATTTGAGCTCCATTCGTCCCATGGGGCGTGACACTGTTCACGAACAGATAATTATTTTATTAGTTTTTCTCTATTTTCTCTCTCTCTTTCCGAGTTTTAAGGTTTTGCACTTCATCTTCTCCTACGTTTCTTCTTCTCCTATATGACTATCCACCTTCCTCTTCTCCCAAATCCACCTTCCTCTTCTTCGTTCTTTTGCACTAGTGAGAGAGTGTATGTGACATACATTCTTCCTCTACTTAATATATATATTTCTGAAAACAGCACTTGTACCATGGTAGTAAGAAAATGCAATCTTTAGATTTTTCTAAAGAGGTATTTGGTATTGCTAATTTTGGTTGGTTGGGTGTTTTGGGGTTCCAATTGATTTTGATTTTCTGTGGGTGTTATTCTTGATGGTGGATGTGGCTAATTTGGGTGAAATGAGAAACATGAATTCTTGATCAAGCTAAAATCGAAGAGATGAAAAATTAGGGTTAGGGCATATGAAGAAGGCTTAGATAGAGAAGGAGAAACAGTAGCACAGAGAATCGATGCTTGCTCTCTGCATTCGTCCTCTATTGTTCGTCTCAATTGAAAGAAACAGAGGCTATAATGGGAAATACCAATATATAGTGAAATTTTTTTAAAATTTTTCAATAATGATATACGAAAAAATCATAAATGTTTACAACAGTAAACTCATAGCCTGATTCTACATCACTATCATACACATGAGATCTGTCCAGTTTTACCGAACTAGCAATGTTCATAGGATATAATTTTTGTACCCACCATCAGGCAATTTCAACCTTTTGTTTGGGCCGAGAACAACTGCTCAATGTGCAGACACAGATTTTTGTAGTATCAATACTCTTATGATTTATTATTGGCATATGTTGCTTATGACACCTTTGTATAACCATTCTTTTATATGTAAAAGATACAATGTTATGTGTTAATCATTATATGTTTAGATGTTTTCGCTATGATGTCATAATCTCCAATGTAATATTTTTATGTTATGAGGTGTTATTAAGTATATACAAGGTTTTTTTTTTTTTTTTGATTTAATATATATACTATATAAGTGGGAAATGGGGATGGGATCAAGGTGGATCATGTCCCTTTAATTCTTACAGCAAAGGGAAGTGAAGGGAGGTGAGAATGCTTTCATAACAGTTGTGAGAAACAGCTCATTTGATAATTAAATGTGCTCGAAAATTAATACTCTTAAAAACCTTGGTCTCAGACAAAAAAAAAAGAAGAAGATAAAGAAAAAGTATATCTGCAATAATACACTAGAAGACCAATTAGTACATAACTAGGATTATTTAGAGCTAGAATTGTAGCTAAAGGTCCCTTCTAGAATCAACTTAGAAGAAGGATAATGACAGTTTGCAATTTCAACAGCTAGTAAGGTAGTACTGGCTTCTCCAGCATTGAAGTATACACAAGTTTATTGTGAGGATAGTTAAAAAAAAAAAAAAAGAACCGAGTTGTCACATTATTGACTTAAGTGTTGGAATTATTCTTAGCCAATACCCTCCAATAGGCTCCATTTCTTATTCTTTTTCTCTTTTACAAGTGCAAATTGGTTGTGTTTGACACAAAAAAACTGTTCTAACATTGTGAAATCTTAGAAGTCCGAACCAAGATAAGGTGTTTTGTTACCATATGCAACCCTTGTTTAGGGTAATTTGATGATTTCACTCTTTTTTTTTTTATTAAAAGAAAATGATAATTTTTGTTACAATCTCAAGTATCTCATATTGATTAAGTCATAAACGAAATCTTAACGATATATATATAAACTCTTAGTCATCTTTCCCCTTTATAAGAAAGTATGTATTACATTTGTTTTCTCTACAAATTAATGTCTAATTTAGACAAAAGGAAATCATTATCACAAAATTTTCAAATCCAGAGGATGGAACATTGCTATCAATCCTTTCAACGTTTTAACCATAAATAAAGAAAGAAAGAAAATAATAATAATAATAAAAAGGTGCGTTCGTTGCTATTAGCTGATTACGTATCCACCAATTTTAGTATTTGGGTCACAGCCGGATTGGATTGTACCGGTTTTTTGGGGGTAAAAAAAATTATCGTCCGTACACATTTATTTATTTTTATTTTTCTAATTGTCCGTACACATTTATTTATTTTTATTTTTCTAATTGTCCGTACACATTTATGTGTATGGTTTTGGATAGAATAAGGGTTCCCCGACTCCGGGTGCAATCATTGCATCATTGCTTCATTTGGTTGTACTTAAAGCCTGGTTTTAGTTAATTATATTTCCATCAATAATGTCATGGAGTTATTAAAATAAAAAACCATCAAAATCTATCATAACCCTTTGAAAATGAGTAGACTGTGTCTGTGTGTCTATATTTTATTTTCCTCTTTTTCTTTGCTTTTCTTTTAAAATTGACTTGGTCATACTTGCCATGGAGTGTAATTTATTTTTCTTTGCTTTATGAACTCAGTCAAGTACTTCGGAGTAGGTGGTTAATGGAGAGTTTCAACATCCTTCTAGATTACGATAAGAATTCAAAGCAATGAATAATATAATTTAGTAAATTGTTATATAATTGTTATACAGTTAAAATAATATGATAGTAAAAATTAATTTTTAAAATTGATCTAAAGGCTGATTGCCATGACCACGTCATCTCAATTATATAATTATTGTAAAATAGTTTATTAAATATCATTTCTTCACGCTAATTAATTGTCTGAATTGTTAGTAATTTAAATAAATAATATAAAATTTTAAGTTGTCCAATCACCTACTCGAACAGGTATGTCACATATAACTTTTTATATTATTTGCTCAAATTAGTAATAATTCGTACAAATAATTGTTGCAAAATTTCAGTCAAATGATTATGGAGAGAAGGTGGTTCAATTGACCAGGAGGACATTTATTTGTTGAGAGAGACAGTTGACATTTACTTGAGCCAATTAACAAGGAAAGAAATTATGGACCGTCTTCTCATGTACTAGAATGTCTTACCGGGTCAAGATGCTCTTCAACAAGGCATTTACTTGGTCCAATTCTATAATCCCACTTCTCTTTTTAGAAGGACCACCATTACACGTCATAACGCCTAATAAAACATTTTTGAAGAGAAAGATTGTCTAAATCAACAAGTTGTTGATGTTTTCGTCCAAAAAGCAAAGAAAAAAAAAAGCTCTTAAGAGCACTGGACGGGCTAAGAGAAGTGATGCACCAAATGTTTTCAAGCATCCTTGGAAGCCAAGGATAGGAGGATAAAACACCCTGGAGATCTTGGAAGTCAATTGCATTGTCTAGCCCTTGCATGATCTTGCCAAAGTAACAAGAAAAGAGATACACACACCAGTATTATTTGAAAAATGCTATACGAATTTACAAGTGCTTACTCCTTAATGTGGCAGTTGCCACATCAACTTTTCACTAAAATATTTTTTAATCTCATCCGCTAACTCTTTTTCTGCAACTATCACGTTGAGGATAAGCACTTAAAAGTGTAAAAAAGTAAGTTTGTATAACATTTTTAAAATTATAATTCAATGTCACAGTTAAGACACCCCAGAGAGGTGGTGGTCTTGCTAGATCTATTCCTTTACCAGCAGGGACAGAGGGGGGCGGGGGTCGAGGGGGGTCAAATGTCCCCTCACCTCCCAAAAATTTCTCATACTCACTGTAAAATTCCCCCAGAATCTTATTTGCCCACCCTCAACCGCACACAGCGGCAAATATTTTTGAAAAACACCAGGATTTTGGGCTCACATTCATGCCGACATGATTTTATTTTTGTCACTGTTATTGTTTGAGTTTTAGGCGTTTAGGTGATTTTAAGGTTAGACAAAGTTGAAGAATGAAGGTAGAAGACGACACAAAACGCACAATTTAACTTATGTCTTTTCTTGTCTAAAAAAATATGAAAAACGCATTGTTTGAGTAAAGTCTTTAAACACTGAAAAACAAAAAAGCTGAAACGAGGTATGACTTAAGCGACACCGTTTGTTAAATTGTTAAGAAGCCATTAACATACATAAGCAACACCGTACACTATACACACTGTAGCATACACGTACACTGTACACACTAAAAATAAACTAAACTGTACATACTGTAGCACATACACGAAAAAAAAAAATTATAATTACCATCCTAGTTATTACCACAATTAAATAAATTAATGCGCTAGGTGTGACAAAATCAACTATAAGTTAAGTTTATATGTTTTAGAAAATAATTAAATTTTGTTGATTTGTTTATTTATTTAGTTAATTATATTCTTTAATATTTTTAATCAAATTTGTTCAACTTAATTTTTTTTTTTTTTTAAAAAAATCTTGACCCCTTTGACCAAAAATTCTGGCTCCGTCACTGTTCACCAGTATCTCAACTTTAAAAGGAAGAGATAATTCAACTCAAAGGAAAATACGTATATTATATCCGACCAAAAAGGTAAAAAAGGAAACTGAAAAGAAAAAAGAAAAAAACCTACCTCAAAATAGTCTTCATCTGATTGAACTTAAACTAGACTTTACTGGATTGGAAAGCATTAGAGAAGTCAACAGCATGCATTTCTTTTTTGCTAGGAGACCAGCAATGCATTCATTTCTTCTTTCATGTTACAAACAAAAAGATCAGTATTAAGCTCCAGGCGGCACTGAGTCACAGGATCTCAATTGGTGAAAGGGTTAAATTTTGGTTTTAAACGACTCATGTGTCAGTGGCTTGAAACTATACATCACCAAGTTCAATTTCTCTCATGCTGTTAACTATATCTTCAACTCTCAAAGACATGAATTGAGCATGTTCCTCAAGATCTTTGAGAATCAAGTATAGCTGTTGTCGGATTGCTGAAGATCGCTCTCTTTCATGATGAAGCTCATCATATAGATCCTGGATCTTTTTATCCTTCTCCTCCTACAAACAAGTTTTACACTTGAAACGTTAGCTAGTAGAAATGAGGATTAAAAACTAATGTAAAAAAACTGATCCGATCTCTAGGTTTGAGTTTGTATCAAGTTGATCCTCCAGTCCAATTGTCTATTTTTCTGATGGAGTCCTTTTAAAATTACAATTTACCCCCACCCCTCATCGAGTGAGGGGTGTTCCTCACAGAGTCAGAATGGTGGCCAATCACCCCTTTGTGAAGGGAGGAGGCTGCTGCTCACTAGATGAGATGCGTCCCCTGTAATGTGAATGACAGCTAGGAGCCAAGAGAGGCCGCACCTCACTAGATGATGTACCGCCCCTCCCTTGTGAAAAGCGGCCGCTCTTCACTAGATAAGGGTGACCGGCCACCCTACTATGAGGAAAGGTCTCCCCTCAAAGATGGAGGCCACCCCCTCTTTTTTCTTTTTCTTTTTGTTGAGTTTATTTATTTTTTATTTTGGGGGTAGAATGGCTTTATAAAAAAAAAAAAAGATGAAATTTGTACGGAATTGGACATAATGATCAATTTGATACAAAAAGCTTACTAAAGGAGCTATAAGATAACTTTTGAACCATAGAGATCAATTTGATACAAGTCTAAACCCCATGGATCAATTTAGTAATTTTTTTCAAAAATATATATGGAGAATACTAATAAAAGAAAAGCATTTAAGTTGAGGGAGGTATACTAAATCAACAATATGCAACTTAACATTATCACAATCTACTGAGATTACATGGGTTTAGTGCCTTAAGGATTTTGTTATATCACTTACATATATTCTAAAACACTTCCTGATTAGGCTGAACACTACTGCCAAGTAAGACTCTAATCGAGTCGAGTATTAAACGTTCCAACTTTGTTTGTTTAATTTTGTTTCGAGCATGAGCTGAACTCAAACTTATCACTAAGTTAGTTATATGTTCAAGCTTGGTTTATTGATTTTCGAATGAACGTGAGCTTGTTCAATTAACATATTCATTTCTCATATAAAGTAAATATTGTCATTTTGGACAGAACTCACATCACGTGCGCTGCATATGACATTTTTGCCCCTAATTGCCCCCAAAAGCTACAAATGCAAACTCAGCTTTACATCTAACCCAAAAAAAAACCTAAAAAAATGAAAGTGGTAGAGGCCTCTGCTACCTGGGGTGGCTGGACCAACCCCTCACCTTGGGGTGGGGGTCTGGCACCCCTGAAGATGTTTTTGGGGGTGAGCCAGCCACCCCCAAGTGGCAGAGAGGGGATCGGTTGCCACCTTTTCATTTTTTTTGGTNTTTTTTTATTGGTAATTTTTTTATTAGGTGTAAAGCTGAGTTCGCATTTTTAACTCCAAAGTTTAGGGGAAAATACACTTTACCCCATAAGCATTTTGGGGCAATTAGGAGCGAGAATGTCACATGCGGCGCAGGTAACGTAAGTTCTATCCAAAAAGACGGAAAAAACTAATGGAGGGTGCTAAGGGTCACAGTTAATCAATTTATGGGGTCTGAGTATCACTTTTTAAACTTTTGAGGTACAAGTGTCAAAATGGTGATACTTCGGGGGGATAAAGTGTATTTTCTTTTTCTTTTTTTTGTTAAAAAAAAAATAGATATTCTTCTTTGCATCAGAGATTGTTTTTATGTAGGACTGACCAGAATGATTAGAATGCCCAAAGGATGAAATCCGTAGAGCCTATAAAGTTGCATAAAAGTTGCTAACAGTTGGTGACATGTTCAACGGAGATTGTTCCTCTATGCATGATCTTTTGACTTCTGAATGGTTCAACTGCTTTTCTGTTGGAATCCCACATGCCCTAAAGGCTCCCATCTGTTCTAACAACAGCTTCTGCCTATCATTCTATGGCATATCATATTTTCATCTGTTTCTATGAAATACCACAAAATTTTCAGAACAATGACAGTGAAAATGCACATGCTTTATTCTTCTTAAGGTGGGAGAAAAGATAAAACTAAAACTGCTGCTGTACTCCCTTCTCATGTTGTTCACTAAGAGATCATGGGGCATTTACCATGGTAAAGAACAAAACCTATGAACTTATCATGGCATGCTGTCCTATACATTATTTTGTACAATATAGGCATAGGACGTACTAGTCAGTCTACATGATAAAATATTGACCATGTATTGGCAGCTGCTACATCTTCCCATAAGGTAATTGCTCCAAAAAAATTAAAGAAAAATAGCAATACTAAAAATAAAGTGAATTGGACCAAGTACCTATGACACACTGATACAAGTTTTCCACCTTTTTTATGGCAAAAATTTTCTTTTGGTAAGGTTGTTTCCACTGTAATTCTATACAAATTGTAAAGGTGGCTTACAGACCAAATGCCCATTAAGCAAACTCTAAAACCCCAACCTGCCACAATCATCAAGACTAAACTTCTGAACCTCTTAATCAGCATGACTACAGTAATATAGCAGTAGATTCCAAATAAAATCCTCAAAGTCCTAAACAACTCAGAAAGTTAATGTTCGTAAAGCATCATGAGTTAATAGCATACCAAATGTGGCAGAATCAGTCAGATATTGATCCAATATTAACTTTGGAGGTAATAGCATACCAAATGGAGTAGTGAAGCAATGGGCTTCTCTAAACAAGTTGCACTAGGGAGGATATTAACTATCACTAGAGGGTGTAATTGTTAAAAGGATTACCAAATAAAACGATAACAGCTAAACTGTTCAATTTAAATTAAGACAACAAAGATATCCATAATGTACTTTGGGTATATAAATCAATTTTGAATTGATTTATATACCATCTTTAAGATTAGTATATCAGTCATAGACATACCTCACTAAGTATATTTATGATTGGCAGTTCACCAGGAAATTTACAATGGGTCATTAGCTTGTGGTTGTGCTCTCGTACAAACTTGGTAACAACCCATATACCTTCATCCCTTGCTGCCAACCTGATCATCGCTTTGCACCCTTCTCTTGTAATTGGCCGTGGAGGAAGAACTCTGTCTTTTCTCAGGGTATGCTTTGCAGCACGGAAACCTTCTCTTGAACAAACAAAGTCCCGCCCTATTATAGCCGTGTTCTTTAGCGAGTGTCTGATCCGATTCGTTCTTATGGTGAAACCCATACACTTGGCATAATCACAATAGAAATCCCTTGCATCATCTAATGATGGGAAAGTCATCCCCGTATATGGTTCCAAGCTTTCTGCACTTATACCTGCTGTTGACGGTTCTATTAGACCAATGTGATCATTCATAACAGTGTTTGAATTACAATGCTGCAATAGTCCATATTCTGTGCGTTCGAGTTCATCAGAGTTTTCTATGGTTTCATCATCAGAACCCCTATCACTGTCTAGAAAGTCATGTACACCATCAATGCCCGCCATTATGTACCTGCAATATAGAATATTCAATTAATAATTATCGCCAACTTCACAAAGTATGGATTTTGGGGTCACCAAAGAGACACTTCACGTTTATATTCTGCAGATTCATCTCATTACCTACTTTTATCCCATGTTCCGATTTAAAACAGAAACAAGTTTGAAATCTGATTAAACTCCAACATGCATCGACTTACTTTTTTATTATAAGTAATTCATCTTTTAGAAAACTTGCAACCCAAATACACAAAAACTATACAAGAGAGACCCTCAATTAAGCAATCTAAATACACAAGTAGTCAAGAGAGACTCTCAACTATAGAGAAGTAAAAGAACATTAATCCGCAAAATCTAAGAGACTAAAAAACCGAGAACTAGTGTTAGCCACCACCCAAATATAAAGTGATTTGAACATTCTAGCTTTTATTCTAACGATTACCCACAATCTTCTTAACTAAAAATAACGGCTCAAAATATCAAGATCAACAAAAAGCAAGTAACAAATAAGCAATTATAACATTACAAGTAGAACAACACCATCAAAAAGAAAAGAAAAGCCCCTCTGCAATTCACTGGAATTTATCTCAAGTGTAAGAAATTGAAGTCCCTATGCACTTAATACCTACACAAAATTTTCAACAACTTTTAATTTTCCTTATGGTTTTTTTTTTTTTACTGTTCTTAGTGATCTAAAACTTGGCAAGAATTACCTATCATGGTAAATGCAGCTTAAATTAATCAACAAACACGGGGGAAAAAAAAACCCTACTTTGCCATTAGATTGGCCACAAAGTTATTCAATGATCCAACAAAATTTAGATTTGGCTTAGCTCATTTCTCAATGTCAAAGTAGCTAAGTTGGATTAATATTTTTAACTTTGAGATTTGATTTCAGAAAAGCTCAAATCCATCTATGATGCAACCACATCAGAAACAACAACAGAGTTCATAAATCAAAAACATTAGGCACTAGCAACATCACTTTTATACACACTTTACTTTCTTTTTTTGGCTATTCCAACAAATGAAAGAGAAATAAATTTATTTTTATTTTTTCAAAAAAAAAAAAGCGCTTACTTTTTTCGTCGTATGGAAACAGAATTGGACCGCAAGGTCTGAACTGCTTTTCTTTGGTTACTTTGTCTAAGAGATTATTGATCAATTTGATCACCGAGAGTGTGAAAGAAAGAGAGGGCACGGATTTCGAGGGAAGTGTGGTGGATTTGTGATCTAACGGTAGGCGCCGTAGGACGAACAAACGTCAGTGAAGCATGAAGGAGTTCCTCTAGAAGGCCGTACTAGATTTCGGACCTGGGCCATTGTTTGGGTTACCGGATTGGGCTCAGCGGCCCATTTTTTGTTAGGCTATAATCTTAAGCAGAATGGGGTTGAAAGCTACCTACCGGCTACCCCCCCAGAAAAGAGGGTTTATAGCTTTATTATTATTATTATTATTATTATTATTCACTTTTACACCTCTTTGGCTGTTATCTAATTAAAAAACAGCTAAATTCTATTTTGAGCTTTTTAAATTTAAGCTATGTTTTATTTAATTCCTAGGCTTTGAAAAGAGATAGATTGTTAGAATTGTTTTCTGTCCGGCCAGTCTTTTATTTTTATTTTTTATTTTTAATAAGAAGTCCACATACATCTATCTCGGTTGTGTACTCCATAGAATCATTTTCTCAAATTTGGACCCCAACATAATACACTTCTAAAATCATTTATCACCTTTTATTTCATATAAAAACAATTTATTAAACCAAAAACACAGAACACTTACCGAAATCTGTTAACAAACACCACCAAGACTTTCTTTTCCTTGAAATGGTATGAACTGTTGTAGACATCATTATTATTTACCCCTCATTTAAGCCTAACCGGTTCCTCTCCATTTCAACTGAAATGGAGAACTCTTTTCGGTTTCGGCCCAGTACTGTTAAATATGTCATTTGCTACTTTTATGTTTATTCCTTGAGCATCAAGAATGACAAGAATTGTAATGGTGTCGTTGAGTCAATCAACATGTCAAGCAACCACCACGGACGAGCATGGGAAGAGAGGAAAAGAGATGGATAGCTAGAATTGTTGGATTTCTTTGTTTCCTTGTTTGTGATAGGCTGCCACTGTCAGTAAATCTACAAAAAATAAAATTGCAAATTAATCACAAACAAGGAAACAAAGAAAGATTTTTCTACTAGAAGATCTTAGTCATGAAAGGAGAAGTGTACTCATTAAGGCAATTCATATTTTGTCGTATAAAGTGCAATAAAACCCTGTTTAGTATTTACATCAGTTATCCAACAAAGTGCAAGAACATCCTGTTACATGCAAAATTGTACCATGATCAACCTCACTGCAGTGGACAGGGGAAATTAGACAACATTCTGTGTCAACATATTTAACATGTAAACATACTGTTACATCAATGGACAAATAGATTGTACATAAGGATGATGGAATGCTTATACCTTTCTTGGCTCTTTGGCTAAGACAATATACCCCTTTTCTGCAGATGATGATTCAACATTTCTCCAAGAAGAATACATTACTCATACTACACTGCAATGACTGTGTCATGAGAGTAAGCATCAAAATATGCATATACGAATCAGGCAGCTGGTTGCTTTCTTTGCTTCTGTGGTACTTGAGAATCATCAGAAAAAGCAACTTGGTGAAAAAAATAGCTGAGGGCAGTCAGTAAAATGTTCTCCAGTATTCTACACATTTAATAGCAGAGATGGTTCAAATAACACTCTAATCAGATTGTGCACTGTCTTGCTCCTCAGATTCAAGTTCTCTCATGTTGCTAGTTACCACTTCAGATTTCAATGACAGCCTTTGAGTATGCTCCTCAATATACTTCAAAACTAACTGTAGTTGCTGCTGATAAGCTGCAGATTTCTTTTTCTCACGATGCAGCTCCATGGTTAGTTCCCGTACTTTTAAGTCTTTCTCATCCTGCAAAGAGAGAGATTTGATATACCAGACCCTGTGGAATTGGACACTTATACAAAAAGTACAGGAATTTTTAAATTCAGAAAAGAGAGGAAGTTTAACAAAAAACACATGACAAGATAGTTACTCAGGGTTGAGCTTGATTGCTCCCATCAAGCACATCTTGTATTTGGTCTGATCTAGAGATCATAGCCACCCAACTTATGGACCAAGAAGAAAATGGGTAGGGAATGGTTCAGAGCATCCAACCAGAAGCACACATGGAGGGAGCAGATACTCACCAATTCACCAAAAGT
>FXXK01000763.1:172850-215010 GCA_900184695.1 Betula pendula | reverse complement strand
GGTGATTTGTTGGGCTGGAGTACACATGGACGGAAAGCATGTCCTTGTTGTAGGCATTCAACGAAATCAACGTGGCTAACTTATGGTAAAAAATGGTGCTTTATGGGGCATAGGCGATGGTTGCCTCCAGAACATCAGTGGAGAAGGAACAAGAGCCATTCGACAGTACGTAGGAAATGGAGAGTGCGCCCGAAGTGTCGGATGGCAATGAGATCATGAGACAATTGGATTGTGTTGTGAAACGGGCAAGGATCGGAGCGAAGCTACCTAGGGGGGAAGTTGATTGGAAGAGGCGAAGTGTATTGTACGATTTGTCTAACTAGAAAGATCAGTTATTACGCCATAACATTGATGTGATGCACACAGAAAAAAAATGGCATGGATAACATGGCACGCTATTGAACATGAATGGGAAAACCAAAGACAACCACGAAGCACGTCAAGACTTGCGTAAGATGAATTTGAGACCAAAACTTTATGCATTTACTGCGGAAAACAACAAAACATATTTGCCCGTAGCTTGTTTCACAATGATGAAAAAAAAAAAAAAGACTAATTTCTTGCAGATGTTACGTGATGTTAAAGTGCTAGATGGATATTCTGCAAATGTCTCACGTTGTGTCAAGCTCAAGGAATGTACTGTCGAGGGTTTGAAAAGTCATGACAATCATATATTCATGCAACAACTCCTGCCAATTCAATTCGAGGAACCTTATCGAATAAGATTGTGAGGCCTTTAATAGAGCTAAGTGGGTTTTTGAGGGAGATATATTCAAAAACACTGCGGATCGAAGATCTTGATCGTCTAAAGAATCGGATACCCATAATCTTGTGCCAATTGGAACAAATATTCCCTCCAGATTTTTTTACAATTATGGTGCACGTAGTCATACATTTAGTCTGTGAATGTAAGTTAGGCGGACCAGTACACTGCAGGTGGATGTATCCCGTTAAGAGATAATATTAAAATTATGTTGACTTATTATTTAAGCGAATGACTTATTAACACATATCTTTCTTATATTACGATCTCACAACTATCTTTAACGTAGGTGCCTTGGTCGATATAAACATACTGTTCGTAATAAGGCTGCATCGGAAGGATCTATTACAGAGGGTTACATTATGGACGAATTGTTGACGTTTTGTTCGCACTATATAGACAACGCACCAACGGTGCACAATAAGCCCCCAAGACACCAAGATGAGTCCAAAGGGGCGAGCAAGCGGATAAAACTTGATATAATCACATTTGAGCAAGCACACCAATATGTTTTATAACGATTTCCTACAATTTCGCAAGTGAGTTGCATTACTAAATACGTATTGTATGGTTATAAATGCAATGGAAAGTATTTCCCATATATTTTATGTTGACATATAGGATGCACATTGACTCACTAATGGAAACAAACAATATGGAACGAACATCGTATCAACAGTTGATTAAGCAACACAGGGACCAATTCTGTAGCTGGTACAAGTCACACATAAGAATACTGTTCGTTTTAATAATTAAGTGTCTATAAAAGTCGAATGAAATCATTTTGTTAATAAGGTGTCCAAATCACAGGTTGATAAGTTGGACGTGGCTGGTAGAATAGAATTGGGAGATCAACTTATAAGTCATGTCAAAGGCCCAATGTTTGATACTGAAGAATATAAGCGGTATGTGGTTAATGGCGTGGTGTACCACACCGTGGATGTCAATAAAGAAAAGAAAAGTCAAAACAGTAAAGTGTGTGTGACCACTGAAGACGGTCCCACCTACTAAGGTAAGCTAACTCGCATAATCGAGGTTACTTACTACAACTAGACACGGTATGTGCTCTTCAAGTGCGATTGGGCCAACATTCAACCAAATGAGGGATACAAAAAGGACGAATATGGATTCGAACTTCTAAATTTCAATAACCTAATACACACGGGTGCGCAAATTACCGATGATTCGTTCGTACTACCTTCTTAAGTATCGCAAGTATATTATGTCCAGGATCCCATAAATCCAAATTGGAATGTCGTTATAAAGACAAAACCAAGAAACGTGTACGATGTTGGCGAAGGTGAAGGTCATGACTACGACGAGGCTGACAGTTATCATGAGCACGAGCCTTTCAACGTTAACGTTACTGGACACGTTGGTATTGATTTTGGGAATGATGACATTGATTGTGCACATACTAATGTACCGGCCACCGACACAATAAAATAATTGTATGCAGAAAATATACATGATTAAACTATTAAACTGTGTCCAAATATAGGGTGTTAAGAATGACTTACTGATAGTCGTCTCACTATTTTTTTTTTTTTTCATGTCATCTATGAATGTATTAAACTTACTAATTGGGGAATGCCAAGTTATGTTCATGTGAATGGATGATGCCTGATATTTTTTTCAATGTTTGCCAGTAATTATATTACTTTGGCGTGGTTAAACGATAATTTTTTTCCCATGGGCTTCTCGGATAAAAGCCAATATAATATGGTATGTATAAAAATATGTGTCGGAATAAAACTATTAAACTATGTCCACAAATATAGGGTGTTAAGAATGACTTACTTATAGTCGTCTCACTATTTTTTTTTTCATGGTCATCTATGAGATTATTAATACTAATTGGGGAATGCAAGTTAGCTTCATTGAATGGATATGCCTGATTATTTTTTTCAACTGTGTGCATATATTTACTTATTATTTTGTTAAACGATAATTTTTTTCCCGTGGGCTTTCGGATAAAAGCAATATAATAATTGTATGTATAAAATATAGGTGTGAATTAAACTATTAAACTGTGTCCAAATATAGGGTGTTAAGAATGACTTACTTATAGTCGGTCTCACTAATTTTTTTTTTTTTCATGTCATCTATGAATTATTAACTACTAATTGGGGGGAATGCAAGTTAGTTTCATTGAATGGAAAGCTGGCATTATTTTTTTTTCAACTGTGTGCCTCTATTATATTATTTGGCATGTTAAACTGATAATTTTTTTTCCGGTGGCTTTCAGATAAAAAGCAAATATATAATTGTATGTATAAAATATGCCATGATTAAACTATTATAAACTGGGTGTCCAAAATTAGTTAGGTGTTAAGAATGATTTACTTAAAGTCGCCTCACTTTTTTTTTTCATGTCATCTATGTGTTGGCATATTGTATATTCAATGATTTAGATCTGAATTGACCCATTTTTATGTGTTTGCAAGTAGACATGGCACCCAAACTAAAGTATACGCCACATCCAGGGGAGGATTTTTGGACGCCCATAGACCGCACAGCGGTTGTGTGGCCGGTTGTAGGGTTGGATGAGACGACACAGGACTCTCAAGAGATACCTGGGGGCGGAGATTATTATATCCCTGCTACAGCCCCATCATATGTACTACCCGACACGCTCCGTGACATTAGTTCGGAGCAATACACCGGCCAAATGGATGACCTAATCGGAATGCATGAGCCTGGCTATGATGAATGGGCAGGACTCTCATGCAATAAAGGGGAGCCTGAGGGAGAGGTAGCTCCCAAGATGGAGGATAGTCATGAGGCAGTGGATGGCCCTGCGAGGGAGGCTTAGCCATGATCACAATCAGTACCTGAGCCTTCACAGCATAGCGGTACTACTCGGGAGCCGTGTTTGTTACAACGTGGGCAAGTTCACACCATAGGTATGAATTATTTTATATTTTATGATAGTCAGCTATTTTGATAATCTTATATTAATTTAATAACAGTTAGTATAACATTAATTTTTTATGAGTTGCAGATGAAATGAGTAGAAGGAGTATTAGGACTGTTGGTAGTCCTATGGACATTTGGCACATACCTGAGGGGGAAAGGGTAGTGGTCCAATTCAACCCCTCCCACCAACTAATCGGCCCCGGTAGCGTGAAATTTAAAAGAATTGCAGGGAAGATCGTAAGAAACGGTTGATTTGTACAGTTGCATGGTAACTGGAGGACTCTACCAACAGGAGGGAAGGACGATATGTGGTGCACCCTAATGGTATGAAACTTTTTCTTGACATGTCAATCACTTCTTATAGTTTTGTAGCCTTATATTTCCAATTAAGATATGAGATTATTCCATTTTTGGTGTAGAAAAAATTCTATGTGGAGCCTGTTCACGCCATCGAGGACATAAAAAGGGTGACGTTCATGGACCTCGGAAATAAAAGAAGGCAGATGAGGTACGAGACCAAGAAGAAACTGGAATTGACAGCAGATGATAACGTACGATATGTGGTCGATAGGGTGACGAAAAAAGACATTATTTATGATGCAGAAGATTTCGAAATACTAGCTGATAGGTGGTTGTCTAAGGATGATAAGGTTTTTTCTCACTAATGCTAAACTCTAAATTTATGGAATAATGTCGTTCTCTTTTAATTTTTAATTTTTTTTTAAGTAATCCCCATATTAACATTACGAAGTATATAGGATATAGCAGAGAAGGCAAAGACAAGCCGTGGATTGAACAAATATCTTCATACTTTGAGATTGAAAAGCATCGCACAGGTTGCGAGTGAGATGGTAAGTATAACTCATGCAATTAATAAAAAAACGTTCACGGCTCGTACGTACTCTAGTTAGATCATAAACTTGTATGTTGATGTGAATGATATTGTAGGAGGAGGATATGGGAGAAACCCGAACCGGGAAGATATGTTCATTGTCACGCATACCAAGAAAGATGGGAATCCTGTGAGTGAACAGGCTGGAGAAGCTATTGTAAGTGATAAATACGTATTATTACATAAATATGGTTATGGTAAGAATATGAGTTTATGCCGATTATATGTTCAAGTTATCATTTGTATGTTTTGTGCAGACTCAGATAAAAGCAATTATCGAATGTCGGGAGCCAGTAGAACGAGTGTGTTCACAAGAGTCCATTTATTGGTCGCCTAACGATGCGTGCGAACAAGTATTAGGACGGGACATTCAAGTCATGTACGCGGGGTGGGGCTAGGGCCGACACCCAATAAATCCACCTCGTATACCTCCGGGCAAGGATCTATCTCTAGTGCGCCTAGTCTCAGGGAACAAGCGATGGCTGTTGAGATGGAAAGTTTGAAGAATTTGTACGAATTGCAAAATGTCAAATTTCAAGAGCAATCTGCGAAACTTCAAGAGCAAAACGTCAAACATCAAGAGCAAAACGCCTTGTACCAAGCGCAACAGGAAGAGCTGTCAAACGTATGGTAGAAATCCTTATGAAGGGGAAACAATCATCAATGGGAAACAACCAAGAAGGTGATGTTTTGGTTTAGTTTTAGTTTTTCATTAATTAGTCATTAAGTGACAAAGAAGCTTAAACAACCGAATGCATCTAGACTAAATAACGAAAATCATATAAATTCCTATGGTTTGTGCTAGGGTCCGAATCTTGTTTCATATTTTGCTCTAACAAATTAATCTCTGTTTATAATGTACATCAAATGAAATCACAAGACAAAGAAAAATCATAAGATAGAAATCATTTGTTCTTTGATTGTAGTTTCTATAACAGACTATGGTTGGTTTCTATTCGGAAATGTTTGCTAAAGGATCCTCAGAGAATTAATTGGGAAGTTAGAGGGAGGAATATGTTGAGGGGAGAATTAATTAGGAGTTGGGATGTTTCAGATTTTTTTTTTTTTTCAAAGCAGGGGAATCGGGAAACAGGATAAGGCGCATGTACTTGTTTCAAAGCCACTAAGAAATAAATTGAAAAGTAAAACTAGAAATGTAGGTTTATAGGAAATGGGAGTGGATATAATTTTAGCATTGTTGGTAGACTTTGATCCACTTAATTTTATCATCATTTCACTAAAAAAAAAAATCAAACTTGTGCACATAAACAAACCTATAATTTCATAATTCACATAACTTCTAAACAAACATATTTTGGAGTAGGCAATATATACCGCGTATCCAAGATGCAATCTGCAGAATTGATGCACCCAGGGTAGTAACATATATGAGATGACAAGAAGATTAAAATAAATTAATCATCTTATTCATGAATGTCAATGTCCTCATTAGAATGCTTCAACCATTTTAAAGGACCAGCTTAAAGGAAAACTTTACTCTTAAATTATATATGGTTTATTTACGTTTTGTTCCTTTTCACGTCGTTAGAAATCTGCCATATGCTCTACCTAATCACACTAGAGAAATATTATAAACCATATTTTTATTTCACCTTACTTATGTATCAAAGTCAACCAGTCATTAGATTTTTTTTTTTTAATAAGGACCGATCCAACGGCATATTAAAACTATGGTTTTTGGATATCTCTGTTAAGCAACTGATAATAAATTCTTAACTTTACAAGCATATCTATGCTGCCTCTTGTTTTAGGAAGGTGTTGTATTATGGTGATTTTTACCCTGCAGATTGAGGCAGTTGTTACCAAGGATGAGTTGAAACATGATTAAACTTTTTTGTGCAAGTCTGAAGTTGACTCCATGGGTCGAATAACTGCTGGAATTTTGCGGTTACTAAAGCTGGAAGGTTCTATTGGCCAGGCAGCAATGGATCAACTAAGTAACCTTGGTATGTTATACATATTGTTAAGACTCCATTTCTTACAACTAGAATAAATTCTTATTATCCTCCAAGTCTTAGACTCGAATTCTAGACATTGACTTTGGGCATATAACACCATGAGGGCTCATGATTTTGTTGTAAGTAAACTGCAAATTGGTACAAGATAGAGGTTATCAGAATCAGGATTCTATATTTTGATCAACGAGGGCTGTTAGAATCAAGTAGAGAAGTAAAGAAATTGAACATTTGGAGCCTATATAGGTATGACTAGTACACCAAGAGAATGTAATTTGACTTGAAGAAAAAGGTATCCAATACCAAAACATCAAATTCGGTCTGTAAGGTTGTTTAAACTCGGATCAAGGACTGTAACTTATTAACCTTTGGATTTTACAATAGTTATAGAAGTGTGATAAAATTTCTAAAAGGAGAAGGATATAGAAAGAATTGATTAAAGTACATGAAGAAAAAGTGTGTGTGTGTGTTCACTTAAGTGAATTTACATGATTCAGCAGAATCAGTTAGTAATAAATGCAGCTTAATGTAACCCCTTCTTCTTTAACTTCTTTTTTCATTGGATATGTAATATCCCAAAAATTTAAAAGTATAATTTTTCACATTTTACCAACAAGGGTTTGATTTAAAAACACCCCAACCATTTTTTGATTTTAAAATAATATTTTATTCAAAAATTTGGGCCATCAAACGTTTGATGACTACCATCAAACGTTTGATCTTGGACAGTACAGTCACGTTCTCTGCGTATTTTCAGAGGGTGTCAATACGAACATCAAACGTTTGATACTTTTATGGAACGTTTGATGTACTTTAATCAAACGTTTGACACCTTCATCAAACGTTTGAAGAGAAACTCTAAATTTTCTGATATAAATAGATCAAACGTTTGATATAGTGCATCAAACGTTTGATCATTGCCAGAAATGAAATTTCGTAAGAGAACAACTTCACACTCTATTTCCCTATAAATTCCACCCCACCCCTATGTTCAACACCCCATGCATTCTTCCTAAACACCTAAAGATTCATTTTTTAGGGTTAGAGGAAGGTTTTTGAAGAAGGTTTCCATTTTTATAAGATTTTGTTCATCAAAGGTAATTTCTAAATCATTGTCTTATTTATGTTGTATTTCATTATTTTATACAAGTTATGGTTATGTTTATGATTTCAAAACTATGCCATGATGATTTAAAGGCTTTTACGTCAACTTTTCAAAAGGTTTTGATAACTTTGTGGTTACCACTTGAAAAGAATGTTTTCTATGTTCTTTAATGTTGGTTCATGTTATTGGATGCTATTTTATGTCTAAAACTAGTTGTAGTAAGGTTTCATGGGAGTTTTTGGATTTTCATGCATTTTGGGCATGCATCAAACGTTTGATTGTTCTTGATCAAACATTTGATTTTCAAATATCAAACGTTTGATAATCAGGTCAAACGTTTGGTGATGGTCAGAAATGCCAAATTAGGGTTTTTAAGACAAAGGGACACACACGATTCTACGACTAGCATAAGATTACGTTCTTAGTACGTTGTCGGGTTATTTTACAGTTTCCGAGGGATTTCAAGATGTCTGAAGTTTCAAATGAACAATCGATGTAAGTATTTTAACTGAGTAAAGAAACTGCATTTTTGTGAAGTGAGATATGTCAGATGACTGACCACGATGTTCAATGTGATTTACTTTATCATAAGATGTTATTTGATTATATACTCTCTATTTTGAATAAATGAACAATATCTGCATCGTATGACATGGTTGCACCGTCTCGTAACGGAATAATGGACATGGGCTACCATTACTACGGGTTGATTTTATGGTCAAATAGTTGTATTTTATGTTGAGAGCCTTGGATCCAATGATTTAGTTGTGACAGCGCACCATTCATTGATTGGGTCACCACTTACGGCTTAGCTAGTCAGTGTGGGCCACCCGAGGTCGGACTGCTAATGTAAGACGGTGGTTGTGTAATGACCGGGGCACCAGGAGTTGTACCAAGTGTCCTTTCGAACGCGCTAACCTTATTGAGCGGGGGTAATGTCTCAAATAGACCATATCGTCAAACATATGATTAATTATATGTATATAGCATAATTATTGCATTAAAATGCTTAATCACTGAGGTTATGCTCATTACTCTTTCAAAAGTAAAAACACCATTTTATCAAGAGCGTAACGTCAGAGATTGGCCCGCCTTTATGAAATATTATGTTTAATTCTTAATCATTTTTATTAATTTTGTACTTCACATCTTTCAAAAATAAATTGCTTACTAAGTCAGTCGACTTACTAAGTTATTTTCTTTCCGTAAAATGCTTCGGTATTTTACAACCTCCTCAGGAAATTGTTAGTTTGGGAGTTTCAATTATTTTTCGGTATCAGGACGACAGTGGAGATATTTAGGTTTGATTTCTTAGATATAAAGTTTTGTGCCCACACTTATTGATGAAAGAACTGTTTATTTATTCAGATCAATTATTTCGCTATTTACTTTGATAAATGGTAAATAAGGCAATTCAGGCAATTCAGGCAATTACTAGTTAATTGCTTTGAACGCCCTATAGAAATTATAACCTGGGTTAACCCCATTGTTATGGTTTAATCCTGTGTATAAGGTGATCCCAAGCTAGTGTTTTACATATTCTCTTTTCACAAAAAAATAGAGGTATTCCTAAGTCTTAATTAGGTAATTAAGGCTGGGAGACGAACCATGATTTTAATTACAAGTTAATTAATTTCCTGGGGCGTTATAGATGGTATCAGAGCATTGGCTTGGTTAATCACATGATTGATCTGGAACTAGGCATACTCAATTGGCTTAAATCTCAGTGGGACAGAGCATAGGTGTTATGGTTGTTTGAGGTGCAGGCTAAAGGTAAATAGCCTAACTTGATCTTGATAAATATAGAATTATACTTATTTAGTTTCCTATCCCAGCCACCGGGTTTTGCTGGTTGAGCAATTGATTGACCGCAGCGGGATTAAGAAGTCCGGGCAAGGATGGCCGGAGGAATATGGACCCTACGTGCCAGGGTATAAACATCCAACAGCATCTAAGGGTATCCATAACTACGAAGGTTCGAGATCGGGACCTACTCTGAAGAACCTTGAGGTAGCACCTCCAAAATGGAAACGCCGCAACATATCCGTTGTAAGAGATTTTCCGCATATTCCCGGGGCAACACATCTAAGTGTGGAAAGAAGACTCCAAATAGCAACTCACATGAAGCACGTCAAGGATGAGTATGCCAAGTTGACGCAAGAAGAGATTCATTTACCAAAGAATAGTACGCTACGCAAGGGAACACGTCGCCACAAGACTGCTTTTCTTCTAAGTATCGAGAAGGATCTTGAAGCAACGATCAAGGATGAAGAAGACCCATCTGAGGATGATGTTAGCCATGATGAAGAAATCACCGACACTTAGGATAGCAATTAGGTTTGCTAAGATTTGCACACAAACACTAGTTAGCTAGGGGTCCATTTTGGGTAGACATGCATGTTTATGTTTTAAAGGGAACGCATTAAAATTTCCTTGTTATCTTTTGAAAAGAGGTTTACTATGAAAGAGATTTAAAATGCATTTCTGAAATTCTATTTTTTTTTTATAAGAAAAAAAAAATTGACCTAATGGTCTCATCTAATGTTTAAAGCTAGTCATCAAACGTTTGATGTCAGATAACAGTCTCATCAAATGTTTGAAGAAATTCATCAAACGTTTGACGGCGGTCATAAATGCCTTGACCTGACATCAGCAAACGTTTGATACAATGATCAAACGTTTGATGCACCCAGAAGCCTATAAATCTGTTTGAAACGACCATAATCTTCATCCAAACTTATTTTCTCCCAATTTTTCTCTCAATCCAATTATTCCTAAAGTGATTTTCGGCCACTTCTCTTGGGTTTTTGAGAATTCAAGCTCGAGTCAAAGTGTTTTTGAGGGCAAAATCCGAATTTCAACCGTTTATTTTTGCGTATTTTCATTTTAATGTTTATAGCATTTCTTTTAAATATTTTATGATTTAAAGCATGTTAGGAATAGTCTAGAATGATTTTAGGATGGGTAGATTAGTCCCAACCAAAAAATTTCGGAATTGGGAATTTTTGCACAAAATTTTGAAAATACCCCTGCCCATTCAAAGTTGAAATTTTTCGACCGAATCCGAATTTTGCATCTTAGAATTTATTAATACCCTTTGTGCCGGGATTGATTCCCAAACATGAATTCATCGCCCCGGAATTTATTTTTGAAACCTGCCATTTTTGGCACGCAAATTTTCATGAACATTTGAATGTTCAATGAAAAATAATTAAACAAATATTTTTGATGCCTCAGAACCCTTGTTTAAAACCTTTAAAAACACGAAATATCCATAGGGGTAATTTTGTAATTTTACAAAAAACACTTGACGGGATTTTTCCGTCAGTGTGTTAAATGAACCCTAATACAAAAATTTTCCTCAACACTCTGCAATGAAATTTTGTGACCTAGCCTCTATTTCATAATAAACCACTATACTTCTGTTGGGATTTAAGATTTTTAGGATAAGATAGACATGCACTTAGATAGAATTTTTTATGGAAATTATTTCACTGCAATAGGACAATGATGCGCACTCCCAGCAAGAGACAGTCTGAATCGGCCACAGAGTCAGCCGGTCCATCGACACGTACCCGACGTCGGACAGAGAGGTCGGCTACTCGGGAGGCCCCAATAGCCCCAGAGCTACAGGACAGCCAGCACCACCAGAGGTTGAGATGGTGGGCTCTTCTACTTCCGGGTCTACTCCACCGATCCCTGACCTCTTTGACACCCGGAGATTCCGGAACCTTGATGCCTCCAACCTCTATGTGGATCACTACCACAGGAGGGGCCTGATAGACAAGCGCACCGTCGACTTCGTGGATGTCACAGAGTACCCGAGGATACTGGAGTGCTTTGATCTCCAGGGATGGACAGACATGCTCACTGACCTAGGAGACACCTCCATGGAGCTGGTTCAAGAGTTCTACTCGAACATCTTTCAGTTTGGCAATGGATACTTCATTACCTAACTCCGTAGCCATGAGATCCGAGTGACCCCCGAGCTCCTCACTTGCGGGTACTCCGAGCATCCCAGGGACTGCCTACCTATGGCCCACTGAGGAGTGACCATCCAGGGCAGAGATACTGGATAGTTTCTACGGGGAGGAGCCCCGAGCAGCCACCGTGAGCATAACTGGTACCAAAGCTAGTGACCTGCGCGTCGCCCTCCGACTGGCCTACAAGATCATCCGGACCCGCATCCATCCGGTTGAGAGCAAGGACCCTGTCACCTACGAGAGGGCCCTATGTCTGCACGCCTTCTGGGCATAGAGGCCCATTGACTTTGAGAACCTCGCCATGATCCTCATGAAGGGGGTGCCCCGCCACAGCAAGCCGATCCTACTCCCCTTCGGAGCCTTGGTCACCCAGATCGCCGAGTCCTTCGGGATCTCCACAGAGGGTGCTACCATGGTACCAGGAAAACCGAAGCCGACAATCAACCAGAAATTCCTCACCACCAGCGACAGTCATGTCAAGAAGATTCTGAAGATTTCGGTGCCACCCCTTGACCTTGCAGGAGGATCGACATCGTCTCAAACAGCCCCCGACGTATCGGTAGTAAAGGCTCGCATGCTCGCCATAGCAGGCTCATTGCGAGATGACATGCAGACCTCCGCACAGATATGGAGAGCGGCTTCAGAGCTCTCAAGGAGGCCATGGCAGAGCTCACCAAGTCAATCAAGATTGAGCTAGTTACTACTGCCACAGATAGGAAGACCTATCTGAAGACGGAGGAGACCCTCAGGGAGATCCACGACAAGATCATCCCTATAGAGGAGGAGGACCCAACGGATATGGATGAGTGGGAGGGCCTGATCCAGGATTTCGGGGGAGCACCTGGCGGAGGACCAGGCAGCGGGGCTGGCCTTTGATTAGCCTATATTTTATTTTACTTTTTCCTTATGTACTTTTTTTGTTGTACAGACGTTTGGTCATAGGCACGGGCCTATGACTCATTTTGGTTAATATAATGATGTTTGGTTTATGATGATGAAATTTTGTTACTTTCGAATTATTATTGTTCTTTTAAATGTTTTTCTTTATATGTTGGCTATTTTGTCTCATTTACAAAATTTTGTAGCAAAATTTTTCAAGGTTTTAAAGACAGCCAAATTTCGAGGACAAAATTTTTATAAGGTTGGGAGGATGTAATACCCTAAAAATTTAAAAGAATAATTTTTACACATTTTACCAACAAGGGTTTGATTTAAAAATACTCCAACCATTTTTTGATTTTAAAATAATATTTTATTCAAAAATTTGGGCCATCAAACGTTTGATCTTGGACAGTATAGTCACGTTCTCTGCGTATGTTCAGAGGGTGTCAGTACGAACATCAAACGTTTGATGCTTTTATGGAACATTTGATGTACTTTTATCAAACGTTTGACACCTTCATCAAACGTCTGATCATTGCCAGAAATGAAAATTTCGTAAGAGAACAACTTCACACTCTATTTCCCTATAAATTCACCCCACCCCTATGTTCAACCCCATGCATTCGTCCTAAAGACCCAAAGATTCATTTTTTAGGGTTAGAGGAAGGTTTTGAAGAAGGTTTCCATTTTATAAGATTGTGTTCATCAAAGGTAATTCTAAATCATTGTTCGTATTTATGTTGTATTTCATTGTTTTATACAAGCTATGGTTATGTTTATGATTTCAAAACTATGCCATGATGATTTAAAGGCTTTTATGTTAACTTTTCAAAAGGTTTTGATAACTTTGTGGTTACCACTTGAAAAGAATGTTGTCTACGTTCTTTAATGTTGGTTGATGGTATTGGATGCTATTTTGCGTCTAGAATTAGTTGTAGTAAGGTTTCATGGGAGTTTTTGGATTTTCATGCATTCTGGGCATGCATCAAACGTTTGATTGTTCTTGATCAAACGTTTGATCTTTAAAGATCAAACTTTTGATAATCAGGTCAAACATTTGATGATGGTCAGAAATGTCAAATTAGGGTTTTTAAGACAAAGGGACACACACGATTCTACGACTAGAATGAGATTACGTTCTTAGTACATTATCAGGTTATTGTATAGTTTTTTAGGGATTTCAAGATGTCTGAAACTTCAAATGAACAATCAAAATAAGTACTTTAACTGAGTAAAGAAACTACATTTTTGGGAAGTGCAATATATCAGATGACTGAGCACGATGTTCAATGTGATTTACTTTATCATAAGATGTTATTTGATTATATACTCTCTATTTTGAATAAATGAACAATATCTGCATCGTATGACATGGTTGCACCGTCTCGTAACGAAATAATGGCCATGAGCTACCATTACTATGGGTTGATTTTATGGTCAAATAGTTGTATTTTATGTTGAGAGCCTTGGATCCAATGGTTTAGTTGTGACAGCGCACCATTCATTGATTGGGTCACCACTTACGGCTTAGCTAGTCAGTGTGGGCCACCCGAGGTCGGACTGCTAATGTAAGACGGTAGTTGTGTAATGACCGGGGCACCGAGAGTTGTACCAAATGTCCTTTCGAACGCGCTAACCCTATTGAGCAGGGGTAATGTCTCAAATAGACCATATCGTCAAACATACGATTAATTATATGTATATAGCATATTTCTTGCATTAAAATGCTTAATCAATGAGGTTATGCTCATTACTCTTTCAAAAGTAAAAACACCATTTTATCAAGAGCGTAACGTCAGAGATTGGCCCGCCTTTATGAAATATCATGTCTAATTTTTAATCATTTTTATTAATTTTGTACTTCACATCTTTCAAAAATAAATTGTTTACTAAGTCAGTCGACTTACTAAGTTATTTCATTTCCGTAAAATGCTTCGGTATTTTACAACCTCCTCAGGAAATTGTTAGTTTGGGAGTTTCAATTATTTTTCGGTATCAGGACGACAGTTGAGATATTCAGGTTTGATTTCTTAGATATAAAGTTTTGTGCCCACACTTATTGATGATAGAATTATTTGTTGATTCAGATCAATTATTTCGTTGTTTACTCTGATAAATGGTAAATAAGGCAATTCAGGTAATTACTAGTTAATTGCTTTGAACGCCCTATAGAAATTATACCTTGGGTTAACCCCATTGTTATGGTTTAATCATGTGTATAAGGTGATCCCAAGCTAGTGTTTTACATATTCTCTTTTCACAAAGAGAATAGATGTATCCTGAGTCTTAATTGGGTAATTAAGGCTGGGAGACGAACCATGAATTTAATTACAAGTTAATTAATTTCCTGGGACGTTACAGGATAGCTACCTATGTTTTCATATTTCTAGTTTCCACAACTTTTTTGATCTTTTTTTCTTTTTCTAATCAAGTGTTTCTCTTGTTTTTACAACCTGTGTACTTGGGTGCATCCTTGATTTTTTAATGAAATTCGATTATATATATATATAAGTCTAGAATCTTGAATCATAGTAATGCATTCATATCATACATGATATATAGTTGACTTCTGCACACTCCCAACCCCCAATAGTGGGGCTCCCTCTTCTCTTCTTACTGTGCATGGCAGTCTAACCCATTGAAACTCCTTGACCTATGTGTTTGGATTGAACTGGATTGTACTCGAGTCCATTATTGAAATACTAACCTATGCTTTCTTTTGGCCATAATGCTTTACTGCTTGTATGTTCCTTGTCAAATCGATGAACTATATCCTTGTAGTTTGCGTGTTCCATCTTCCTTGACCAGGGTCATAATTTAATAGATTGATGAATTGTAGGAAGTGATGGCATTGACAAGATATTCTCCCCAAAGCTCAGCAGGGGCAGTAGTGCTGGCAGTATTGAGCTCTCTCCATTACCAAATCTGATCAATGAAAGCCCGCGTACAACTTTGGAAGCGACAGTGGCTTCGCTAGAGGATGCTGTCTCAGATTCACAGGCTAAGTGTGCTGATCTTATTGGAAGCTTGAAAGTATGCAAAGTTTAGTGATGCGGCTACAGTTATTCGACACATTGAAGTTTTGCTTCGGTTTGTGAAGTGGATTTAGACTATGAATTTGGACTTTAATTATGTATTTGGATTGTGAAATGTATTTGAATTTTAATTACGTATTTAGATTTGAATTATGTATTTTGATTGTGAAATGTATTTGGATTTGAATTAGGTAAGTAGAATGTTGTTGTGAAGAATGTATTTTGGATTTTGTATTTGTATTGTGCAGGTACTTGAATTACGTATTTAGATTTGTATTATGGATTTTGGATTATTAATAATATTAATATTTTTTTAAAAAAAAATTACTAATTCCTGATGGTTTTGGGCCAAAACCGTTAGGAATTTCCTAACAATTTGGGCCAGACTGACAAGAATCAATTCCTGACGGTTTTGCTCAAACCGCCAGGAATTAAATTTCTCGACGCAATATCCCTGACTGTTTGAAACCGTCAGGAAAAACCCGTTAGGAATTGATTCATGACGGTTTTTCACCTAGTTCTAGACGGTTTGAAACCGTCAGGAATTACCTGAATTTTTGTAGTGAAGTTCACAATGAGAACAAGTCTCACCCATTCAACAAAAGGGTTTGACAAGTAGGAAGAAAGGCCCCAGTGGGAGCAAGTCCTACCCATCAATGTAATAAATGGAAATGATAAGAAAAGCAATGGATGAAAGAATGCATGGCAAAATGACTTATGATGATGTTTTATGAGGAATTTCATGCTAGATGTATCGGTATGTATATGTGTTTGAATGGAATAGAACATATGTGTACGATTACAGCTGGTTGCATATGATGTTTATGGATTCTTGCTTAGACATATGTATATGATGTGTTTCACAAAGGTTTCGAAATGCCTGAATATTCATGTAGCTGAGTTATATAATGAATAAAGTGTTATGACTTAGATGGGTTTGTATGTATACGTTTTTGAGCATGAGTATGGGATGTGAAAATATACGCATAGCTAAGATATTATGTTTAGAGGTTTTTCATAACTGCAGTGTTTACTTCATCAACTAGTATTTTTAAAAAGAAATGTCTTATCGATAGTAGCTGTTATTGTAAACTCTTGTAGAAAATAGAAAGTCAGCTCATTGTGAAAAGTCAGTGACTTCTATACTTATCGAGATCATAAACTCATATATCCGCCTATGTTATCGTGGTAACCCATGATCTCATAGATCTTGTTGATGATGCAGGTGACGAGAGATATTATGAGGATCCTATCGCTGCATACTTGGGCTTCTATAACTGAAGCCTTGGGATGTCGGTTATTTTGTTGGACTATAGTGATAATCTTTTGTGTACATCATTGTTATTATATTGATACATTCATGATGTATATCGGCTTATGTCGCATATGACACTTTTGTACAACCATTCTTTTTTATGCAGTAAATGATAAAATGTTAAGCTTTATAACATAGATATTTATGTCAGCACTTTGTGTTGTGTATGTCACTCAACACTATATGTTTAGATGTTTCTACTGCAATGTATAATCTTTGATGTGATATGCTCATGTTATGAAATGATATTAAGTATGTACAGGTTATTGTGAGGATTGGGTTCCAAAAAAAAAACAAAATGAACCGAGTCATCACATTTGGCTGCCCCTGAGAGGTTTTTCCTTTGGTGCAAGGGTTTCCTCTTCATCAACAAAATATTGTGTTGTGGATTTTTTTGATGATGATTGTGATATGCTTGGCTTGATGAACTAACATTGCAAGGTTATTTATTTTGATATCTTCTTATATCATAAACTGCAAGTGTTTGGTTTGTTATTTATTCCGCTATGTGTTAGGGTCTAGATTGGGTGGACCGTTACAACCCTTGTTGTATCGGGTCTTTTAGTTGTAATGTAAGATTTACAAAAATGTTATGTTTTAAATTGAAATATTTTTATACCTTGAAGTGATATTATTATGAATCATGCCCTGTTTTATAAAATTGCCACTTGGCAGTCACAATCAAACATTTTTAAAACATTTTGTGAAAACCTTCTAAAGGGGCATGATATCATTAGAAGTCATTTTGAGTCTATCTTGTGGGCTTATTTCGCAGTTTATTTCTATATGATGTTTACTTACTAAGTCATGGACTTACTTAGTTGCTACCACTTCCACCTGTGAAACATTTATTTGTTTCATAGTTTAGCAGGCACTAGATTGAGTTGGAGTTTAGAGTCTTTCATCAGGCTAGGGATGTGAAGAGAGAACCGTAGGTAGTTTTTTTTTTTTTTTTGTGTTTCAATATTTAGGAACTTTCAATGATGTATTTTGAGATAGTTAGTTGTTGTCTTTTATAGATTTTGAGTTGTAATCGTTTAAGAGATGTTTTTGAGGTATTAATTATAACTCAGATCATTGGGCCCGTTTGATAAAGAGTTTTGTTGTGTGTTTTTTGTTTGAATAGTAATAAGAAATTATTGATATGATATAAAGGTGTAAGGAGATTTGAATTTGTTGTGGGAAAAAGTGAAAAAAGTTGTTTGGTAATAGGCAAAAAGAGATTGACTTTTTTTGCAGAGAAATGAAATAAATAAATAAATAATAAAAAATAAAATTGGAGGAGTGTGTTGCCAAAAACACCCATTATTTTCTGCATTCCACTATTTTATTCACTCTGATAGGTGTTATAAGGTAGTTTTCACCGTTAATTACAAGTTAATTAATTTGGAAAAAACTGCCAATAATTATATAAGTTAATTATCCTTATTAATTAAATATGAGGGCGTTACTGAGTTGCATTTACTCATACAAAACCATTTTCGTGAGGATTAAAGGTTATTAGAGTTAGATGTTTTCCACATCAGTGAACATTTCCAATGGTCGATTCTATGTTATAGCTTGAAACATTAAGGTTATCCCTTCTCTTCCCTATCCTCTCCTCTCCTTTCCTCTGAACTCCCATTGGAGTTTTGGGTTGGAGAAGACGATGAATTTACTAACAATTTTGTTGCGTGAGAGTCTAATCTTCTCATTAGCATGTCTATAGAGTAACAGACTTAGCTGATCCCTCTTTGGTTTGTTCAGGAACTTGATTTTGAAAGTGGTTACAAGGGAATGGAGAAATTAGATTAGTCATCATGTATCATATTAAAAAAGTCCTTCCACATCCCCGGCAATATTGCACGTAACATCTGTCAACTTTTTTAGTTTCCAACTAAAAATAGAACTTTGGCTGAAGAATGAGTGCTATTTAGATCTAAGGAAAAAAGGCCATGTATATGTAATAACTATCTTTTCCTTATGATATGTGGCAGCCATGGAGTAGTAAAAACAACAAGAAGACCATTAAGATTGATTAAGGAGGAAAGAAGGTTGGTTGAATTGGTTAAAAACAAAACCAAAACACCATCCGTCTTTCAACCAGAAAATTTCAATGCAAGTAGCTCACATTCTTGGCATGGCCTTGGAATTTACTTAATAACTATTTCCTTAATAAAAAATACAGGTTTTCTGCAGTTATTTTATCCATCTCCCCGGGTTTGTAGGCCAATATAAGGAGCATTTGAGAAAACCAACCATATCAACACACTACCCCTGAAATAATGGCCAGACTAGTGCCTTCCATCTTCCCCATTTGTTTCCATTACATCATTGTAACCACAGCTTTAAGCTTTTTTCCAACGATTATCCATTCATCAACCCTGGACTCTGATATTCAAGCACTCCGTAGCCTGAGGCATGCCATAGATCCCACCTCAATCTCCCCAACATCTTTCCTTAGTAGTTGGGACTTCATGGTGGATCCATGCGGAAGTACGGGCGAGCAGTTTCTGGGAATTTTATGCAGTAATCCTCTAGACAACGTCTCTAGCAGGATAATCGCAATTGATCTTGATGGCGTTGAATATGATGGGTTTCTAACACCGTCAATCGGGAACCTATCGGAGCTCACCATCCTCAATCTAGGCAAGAACAAGTTCAGAAGAACTATACCGGAAACTATCTCCAACCTTAAAAAGCTCACCACGCTTTCGTTGGCAGACAACTATCTCACAGGCACCATTCCTGAAGCAATCACTTTGCTCAAGAATCTTGAACGCCTAGACCTTTCGGGAAACAGGATCTCTGGCTCAGTTCCAGTCAATATTTCTGGTTTACGAGGCTTGACCTCCTTAA
Organism: Betula pendula; assembly: GCA_900184695.1. Lineage (NCBI taxonomy): Eukaryota > Viridiplantae > Streptophyta > Magnoliopsida > Fagales > Betulaceae > Betula > Betula pendula. The sequence continues at coordinate 195,302 of FXXK01000763.1, read as the reverse complement.
GCCTGTCAGGCAACGCGCTCACAGGCACAATCCCTGACCTCACAGGGCTATGGCAGCTCAAGACTTTAGACCTCAGCGCCAACCAGTTCTATGGGTATCTCCCAAATCTTCCTGTCAGATTGACAACGCTCTCTCTAAACCATAACATACTTTCAGGCCATATTTCACCCGTTAAAAAGCTCAAAAACCTTATACGCCTAGATGTGAGTGACAACAGGTTTTCAGGCCTCATTAGCGAGGGCATCCTTTCATTACCTAAGCTGGTGTACCTTAATATTTCGAACAACCGCTTCGATGCAATAGAGACGGTCAACTTTTCTGGAGAAGAGACGGAGCTTCAACTGCTCGATGCAGAAAACAACCAGTTTCACGGCCGTTTGCCAACCAGGTTGGTCACAATTCAGAACTTAACCGAAATCAACCTTTCGCACAATCAGTTCTCCGGTCCAATACCAAGGGAATATGGTGAAAGACTGGAGCGATCTTGGAGAATCCTCTACTTGGATAACAACTTTCTGTCGGGACATCTTCCACCGGAGTTCATTACTCACACAAGGAGGATTAAAGGCAGCCTGTCAAGGAATTGCCTTAGGTGTCCAACCATCATACCATTGTGCCACGGAGGGCAAAGGCCATTTTCAGAATGCCTGAGGCAGACCAATGGCGGCAGTACATGAGAGATTATTGCACATCAAAATGCTATCGTAGAATCAATCATCAGGAAAATTTAGAACTTCTTTTAACTTTCAATAAGTAAAATAAAATCATTATGAATTTGAAAACCATGTACCCATCTTCTATTCATTGATGAATTTCTGCTTAGGTTTCTTCCTACTTCCCTGTATTTGACTGCTTACATTTCCGATAGCACCACAAACAGAAAACATGCCAAAAAGAGAAACTTCATAATTGTTGAATCTTCAGGGAGCAAAGAACAGGCAGTTGATATAAAATTGAGAAAACTGCCTACAACATTTTGAGAACCGCTATGAACACAAACTGTTTCTAACTACACCATAAAAGAAAGCAAGTTATATAAGCCAATTAACACTAATGTTGCCAAGCCATGTGAAAAGTGGGAACTGAGCCAAAGCAATAAAGAGCAAGAGATAGTGGTGCTTGCTCGAATCATAACTCCGCACTTCCGCAAAGAGGACTCTCTTCATCGTCTTCACTAAGAAGATACCCATGCATAAGCAGGTCCAAGGCATTAAAGCATAGTACGAGTATCCCCATATTATCTTCCCGAGGACAGCCAAACACATTCCTGTGAAAGTATATCCTGCATAAGCCACAATGTCCAGCAAGGGTGCCTCCCCACTACCCAACGAAAGCAATGTCACTTTCAGAAGTGCGACTTGCAGACACCACCCAAGCAATCCCTTGATAAACAACCAGTTCAGAGCTTCTGGGCTAAACCTGGCAATAAATGAAAATGTTTTAAAAAAATGTGCAGGCCGAAAAAGAGAAAAAGGAAATAAAGGAGATGGAAGTGCTGAAATATTGAGAACATTAAATGATTTGATTTCAACATTGTATCAAGAAAAAGAGACAACACCAAAAGTATAACTAAATAACAAAAATTGAAGTCACAAAATGGAATATGAAAAGGACCAAGAGGAAATTCAGGCAGCTTCTGCAACTGAACAGAAGGATAATTCAAGATTCCCTCTATTGTAAAAGGTGGAATCAACCAACACTTCTACCGAGAAAAACTTTATCAAACCTATTCAAGCCTTGTGATTGATTGCAAAGGCAAGACTCTGCCCCAATAACATGCAGGTCTTGAAAGGATAATGTCCAACGAGTAAAACAAGGTCCTCTGGCCAGCTGACAAGGCAAAAAGCTGCAGCGTACTCAATTTGGAAAAGGGTCTGGTAAACATGTGGTACCCCAATTCACAGTTCCAGTCCCTCTCTCCCATAGGCCATTCATTAACAGAAAGAAGATAAATCTATACATATTTAGAGAACTTGTGAACCACTTTTCTAGCTTTTCTTAAGGCTGAAAAAGAGGGTTGGGGGGACAAAACAGAAACAACCAACCCCTAAACACAGGCGGGTTAAACCAAAAAAAAAAAAAGACATGCTTTTACTTGATCATAATCCCACAGTTCACAATAAAGCTACAGCGTTGCCATTGCTAATAGGCGACCACCTCCAGCACCACACTGCAATCACTAGTAAGTCTTCACTGTTGTTTACAAACTTTAAACTTTTCAGTGTATCACTTGAGCTTTAAAATGCAATGAGAATCTTATTATGTGGGGGGGGAGAGAGAGAGAGGGGATATAGCTCCCAGAACTGCCATCAAATAGCCTTAGCAATAATGCCATGTTTACTGTCAATATTAGCACTTTGGAAGTACTCAGATTTATTTTGGAAGCAAAAACAATAATCGATTCTATTCAATTTCTGTTGATTCCAATCATCAATCTAAAAAAATTACCTTGGGAGGAAAGGAACTTATTCTATGCTGACCACTTCATACAACAGTATGCAGTGAATTATGATTGTGACCACAAAATCTTCAAAATGCAATAGTGAAAATATAGCAATGATAATGCTAACAGAATTAGGAAAAAAAATCATTTTCATGTGATCTGAAATAAAAGAGGAAGATGATTACAATTACATAAATATTAGAAAAAATAGTCACTTACTTTCCCTGAAGACCCAGTGAGAAGCCAGCAAGAACAACGTAGGTACCAAATGCCATAAATGGAATGTAGAGGTCTGGCGCATTTATGTCATAAATTGGGGGTTTATAAGAGAGCCTGCCCCCTACTGGCTCAGTTATCCGTGTCCAATGGCCCTGAAGACAAGGAAAAGAAGCGAGAAAGATGTAACTACTATAGAAGGGAAAAAAAAAGGGTCAACTAGAGGAAAACAGAATGTGAACAATGCTTACCCTGTGCAAGAACGGAAACAGAACAACCTTCAATTTGTTCCTCACATAGTGGTCATTCACTTGGAAATAATATTGGGGATCTGAGAAGTACCGACTTATCTGTTTGATTTGTGCACAAAATATCAATATAAAGAACTAGAATGCATCCAAAAAAATTGCTTTTGCACATGACAACCCAGAATTAAAGGGACTAACTCTAGGATTTTTATAACTTTTATACAAGGGCCTTGAGATGTCCATGAACAATGAAAGAGTCAAATATATTTTTCACATATTAAATCAAAATTCCAAAATGAAGTGGAAAAGAGTAAATGAAGACCTAAAATACATGGCTAGAAGTAAGGAGGAGTGAAGAAGGGGGTGATTGTGTATGATCTTTAGATGGGACAGATGGCTGAAACATGAAAGTGGCTGGACTCGAGTAATTCAAATGATATACTAATCCAATACTAATTTAAATAAGACTAAAGCTTAGTTGATCAATAGCTGTAGTTGTAGGTAGCATTTTAGATATGTATATGTTATTCTCAAAAATTGTTTAAGAGTTAAGGCAATCACATATTTTGATTTGGAAAAGAATATAATCCCTCCGTCCTACACATAGATACTGGGCTTTACTTTTTGGGTTGTCCCAAAATAGATGAAAGTTTTAAAAATTGAAAGGATTTATCCATTTAACTTCCCAAATCCCCTTAAATTTGAACTCACATTTCTTGGCCCATCCAAGAGTATTTTAGAAAGTTCTTTTTCATTAACAATCATGTTATTTGAAAAGTTTCATCTACTATGGGACAGAATGAGTAACAAAAAAGACAATTATTATTTTATGTTAAATTTATGGTGATGTCCCCAACTACCTACTTGTGTATCAGACTGCTAGATAAAATACAATTAATTAATCCAAGATGGAGTATCACGCTACCCTTAAATGAACAGTATTGAAAATAAACTTTAAATTTTGTTCTGCAGCTCCCAAAATCAATTAAGATCCTGTCATATAAAAAAAAATATAACTTTTTTTTTTTGATAAGTAAAAAAATATAACTTGGAGCACATATTTATTAGTATCAACCTGACAGCATCCAAGTGATCATGAATATTATTTTCTTTCAAGCTTAAACAAGAATGGTATCTAAACTTATATGCTACTTACATTGCTTTGCACATATTCAGAGCTTGATCCTAAAATTTTTTCTCCATATGCACCCAATCCACCTCGGATAAGCCCTGAACCAGCTCCATAAAATGAATTTCCAAATGGATTAGGCTGAGAATTTGTTGGCGGTATTGTCACCCCAGCCTGGGTTCCTACATTGTTGTACATTTCTGTAGTTGAACCAAAAAAAAAAGAGTTTACCATTGGATCCAAAAGGATAGCCCAAGAAGAAGCTCTGTTTAGCCATAAGATCTCTTATTTGAGTCATCTAAAGAGGCCACATTGCAAACTTTTACACAAATTTTTTGTACTCACAATTAAAAGTCTGTACAGTGTCAGATAAAAAATGAAGCATGAAAACTAAAAGCTACTTAACCCAGGTGTTGCAACCAGAGAACTATTCCACTTTTTAATTGTTAAATAAAAATCCACGACAACAAAGATATATACAAAGAGAACAATAAAGCTGGAGTTGATATGTGTAATGTGTTCATAAATTGTTCAAGAAACAATCAAAAATAAACCTGCAACATTGATATTTTTCTTTTGAGTATAAGGCTCCTATTATGTCAAGACAAAATATAACACCTGCTTTGTATCTCTCACAAAATTGTACACCAAAAGGCTATGTAAATCATAAAAGCAGCATGTGAAACATGGGAGATCTATCTCCAGTTCAAGCATGTTCACTTCTAACTCAAAAATAGACGGGAATAAAACAATTGTCCTCATTGAAGTTCATTTTCTAATAAATCAGGATGGAAAATAATTCATTTAGTATTAATTTAAAAGATAAAAAAATGTATTCAAAGAGACAAATATGGATTGAATGACTAGAAGCAATTTTCCTAATTGAAATCTCAATGTCTCCCAATGCTCGACCTTTGCTGGTCAACCTACCCATGCACGGGCTTTCCAGAACAGAAGAAATGCCATATCCTATTTATCCCTATATGAACTCTTCATAATTGATCAGTTTCAGCAACTTTAATTTGTTTTGCATCACCTTATAACTTCACTAGTTACAAACCAATAAGTGATTAACACTTAGGCTTATAAAAATTCCAATTACTCCTAGCATCTGAGCTAGGGCGTCCCTCCAAACTCAGAACAGAGAGGATATCCATTCTTTAGTATTATAAAAATTAACATATCAAAGAAAATTAATGATCCCTATATGATATAATGCACTATTCAGCTCCACAAAGTGACTAACCAACCAGAGTTCCTCAGTACCATCCTTACACAACAATGTCATAGGATATATGCTGTTTAGTTCTGCCTTAATTTTATTTTATTTTTTTGAGAGATTTCATTTCTATGTAATAAGAATTCAATCCCCAATCTTACCACTGCACCAACAACGGCATTAAGAATTTAATCCTCTCCAATAAACATGATTACTCCCCAACAAAACCTTAACTCCCACAATCCTAGTTCTTGAAATATCATCCAACCAACCCAAACTCTTTCCTCAAAACCAAATAATTCCGCATAATTCCACACACAAAATTCTAATTTTGCACATTCTCATTCATGAACCATTTCCTGACCTAATATGCATTTATCTCTACAACCCTAAAAAATTTCCAGAACTCTTCAAATTCCAGTAAAAATTCAAGCTCCTTGACACCACCCAAAATAAAAATTTAAAAAAAAACAAAAAAAATCCCCAAAAAGTTACCCTTACATAAATTTCCATAACTTCTTTTCCAGCACTAAGCAATTGGTTTTGTCGACAATTACAATGACGGTATCCAAATTACAGTCCAAACACGCCCTCACTAATGAATTGAAAAATTAAGCCATCGCATCCAAAGATACTTTCATTTCCGAGCCAAATTATTTAGCCGAATCCATTAATCTCCAAATCTAATAGAATAAATCCATACACTAAATTCAAGCATGAAATGAAGAGCTCCGCAAAACAAATTGAGTCTCTGATTCATGTAATTTCAGGAAAACTCACATAGATCCTTGAATCCAAAAGCAAACATAAGCAACAAAAAAAAAAATACACATCTAGATACATACATATACGTACGTAGACGCATACATATAAGTGTATACACAGAGAGAGATATGCAAGCATACCGGTGGGACTTCGGCGAGTTTTTTCCGGAGAGGAGATCTGAGCTCCGGCGGGTTCCGGTGATGGCTTAGGTACGTCCGCGTAAAGTCGCAGTGAAAACTGAGAGAAGGCAAAGTAATGAAGCAAGAAAAAGAAAAGGATCCGGCTTGTATGCTGTGAAATAACTACAATATATCTGCGATTAAAAAAAAATGAACGGTTAAGATTTAAATTCAATATTTTAAAGCCAAACGTTAAGAAACCGTTTAGTGCTATCGACGCCGTCTCTTTAATTAGAACTTCGAATTCAATCAACTTTGGTTTTGTCTCAACTGCACGCTCCTTAACGGCTCCGGAGTCTCCGGTGTCCATTCCATGTATCACAAAATTTGGGAATTCTTAAAAAAAAAAAAAACCTATTGGGCCTGTTTGGCAATACATTCCACTCCCAATTCCAATTTCACTCCAATTTTCAAAAAAAACATTCCTACTTTTTATATCACATCAACTACTTTTTAACAATTTTTTTTTACTTTTTATATCACATCAAATATTTTTTTATTACCATTCAAATAAAATATTCACTAAAAAACAAAAAAATTTACTTTTCTATACAAAACATTCCCTCTTAACAATCACATCATGCTACAGTGGAATCACCCAAAAGAGAATAGAATGCTTTGCCAAACAGGGCCATTATCTCTCCCGGGAGACTCCAACTCTCCCATGGAAATAAACAGTAAATTAAAAAAAATCGGATTATCTCTGTTTAGGAGAACTCCCACATAAAAATAAAAAAATTAATATATTAAAAAAAAAAACAACTGTCAAAAGCTATGAACACAATCTTATTTAAAAAAACATAAATTTTATTCTTTGAAGATTCTATCTATAGCAAATTACCAAAATCACTCTCTAAAATGGGCTGCAATTTCTTCAATCAACCAGGAAGTAGGAGGTCTAGGGCACTGCTAGAGCTCGGACGCTTGACCACCAACAAGCTCTCGTGTCTCCCTTCAAGTCTCTCACCCAAGTTGAAGACACATCGGTGAGATATTGAACACTGTATTAGAGAGATCAACTCTGCTACTTTTCTTTTTTAGATTTAAGGGCCAGTGGCTATGTGGAAGAAACCTTCAGACGTGGAGAGAAAGGAGAGAGAGAGAGGGGAGAAGGGTCGGAGGCACCGAATCTGGGCCGTGGACGGCAGCGCGGCGCACAGTGGAGTGGAAGGAGAGAGAGGGAGGGAAGAGCTGGAAAATTTGGAGGAAGAAATTAAAGAAAGAATGAAATGGGTTTTTTTGATAGAGTCGAACAAACCATTTGGAAAAAAAAAAAAAAAAAAAAAATTAAGGCTGTCTAGCACTGTTCCTCAGTCCGGAGAACCCTGACTTGATTTAGAGACTTTTTATTATTATTATTATTTTTTAAAGTGTAACATGAGAATGAATGGTTGAGATTGAAGAATATGAGAATTTTCAGATTTTTAGATCCTTGTTTAGGTGTTCGAATTTTTATATTCTTATGTTAACTTTTTAAAATTATAAATACTGAGAAGAAAAAAAATTTAAAATTATGATTTTAATAATTTAAAAAATAATAAATAAAATTGGTAAAAATATATGAAAAAAATAAATATTATATTTAAAAAAAGTGAAATAAATATTATATTTGAAAAAGTGAAAGTAAAAATTTTATATATATATATATATATATTAATTAGAAAAATTGAGGTGGTTCGAAAACCATTTCAAAACTAATGGGGTGCTAGCCTCCAACATGTATACATGGAAAAAAAGTGGAAAAAAATAAAAATAAAAATAAAAAATCAGTAAAGTTAAAAAGAATACTCTATTCAAACAAGCCCTTAGCTCTAACGCCCTTTTACATATTTTTTTCTTTTTTGTGCTGAGAGTATGAGACGATGATAGCTTTTCTCTTTCTTTTTTGATAAACACGCAATGGCTATAATGCGAATCTCTTTACCTTTTTCTTTTTTTCAATCTCTTTACTTTGAGATGTGTTCGGATGATTGCTTTGGGAATAGAAAACGCACGTCTCCCCCTCGCCAGGTAATAATATTATGGGAAATTTTCAATAGTACCCTTAGATTTCGGTATATTGCATTTCACAATCTTAAAAATTCTTGAAAAAAATATAAAATTGATCCTTGTAGTTGGCCAAAATTACAAATCACTCCATATGGTATAAGAAAAAACTTAGAAGTCCATGTGATTGGCCAAAATAACAAATCACTCCTTGAAGCAAATTTTCATAAATTATTTTAACAGAAACCGTTAGTCTGCCACGTCAACATTTTAATAATAGCGCACTACCCTATTAGTCTAATGTGGCAGACTAACGATTTCTGTTAAAATGACTAATAAAAATTTGCTTCAGGGAGTAATTTGTTATTTTGACCAACCACAAAGACCTCTGAATTTTTTTCTTATACCACAGAAAGTAATTTATAATTTAGGCCAACCACAGAGACTAATTTTACATTTTTCCCAAAATTCTTTTTATCGTTTTTTTTTTCTTTTGCCGAGAAAATCCAATAGTACCCTTAGATTTCGGTATTATTTCAATTCACTGCTTCTAAAAGTTCTTTTGCTGAGAAAATAGAATGAGGAGTGTTTTGTCAAGTCAAACAAAACAAGATTGTATATTCATATCTATAATTGTGTACATATAATACTTGTAACAGTGTGCAAGGAATGAGAATCATACCTACTCTAACAAATACAAACCAACAAGTAGACTAAATACATATAGAGAGCTATTATTTCGTAGACGGCCGTACGACTGTCCTCCAACTTATAATGAAGTTTCAGAAATTCATTTCAATTCTTCTCCCCCCCCCTCCCCTCCCCTCCCCTTTTTCAATCTTCTCACCCCTTTTTGAGCCTTACCCCGACCCATTTTCTTCCCCCTCTTCCATTCTCCATTGTTTCGGACTTACCACCGGCGATGCAAACCGTGAATGAGCTACCTTTCCGAAAACCTTTAGCGAGTAGGCACCCTGATTGGAGATCCTTCATGAGGATAGGACCGAGAGTTAGGATCGGCGATGCAAAACCCATGTGGGGTTTGTTTTTTTTCTTCTGTCAACTTATGGGCTTTTTTACGGTAAATCATTTGGGTATTAAGGTTTTAGTTGAACCTATAACATATTTGATATGGTTTTGTTCTTGACCAAGCTCAATGAAAATGTATATGGGCTGGAGTCTCTGTTATGTAGTTTTGGCCAATACTATTGCTTCATTTCATTTCCGCACTTAGGTAATTTCTCTCAGCATATATTTCCAATATGTTTCTGCTTCTTCTCGTAGAAAAACATGTCATGTCCTTTCATGTACACGTTATTGAATTTGGTTGTAATGGTTAGTGGTTTTGTGAATTTAGTTGTGGGTGGGTTGGTTCTAGGTGGAGCTGGTAGTGAAAAGTGAAAAATTTTGTAGTTTAGATTTGTGAATGGAAAGTGGAGAGAGGCTTATAAAGAGGCCAACTAGGGAAAGTTTTCTTTTTAGGTTGTGTACATTAAACCCACAAACTGAAGCTAGGACTAAAGTGCTCTTATTATAGAAATAAAATTTGCTTTTGAGTTAGCAAGTCAAATAACCCAAGAACACTAGTCTTGTTAAAACCCGGTATGATGAACACTAGACGTTGAACACAAAAGCTCCGAGGAATAATTTTAGCAACCTGTTCAAACAAAGAAAAATCAAAGATCCTTGCCGGGGATGTCCAGCGAGGGATAACTCTGATGCCTAAGTTAGTAAGGCTTATCAAATTTTTAGTGTCTGAGACTTCTTTTTCTTAACAAAGATCATGTACCTCTCATATTCCAGTGTGCTATCTTTATATTCACTTTTGGGCTTCGGTTATGATTCTTTTCTTCTTGTTTTTCGGGATCTTAGCATCTGATTAGCGATTATGTCGTTTCCTTCTTGATTTTGGGCTCCTTATTCGCGGGACTTCCGAAATATCAGAGATATGGATTCTATTTTGCTTAAGACTCGGTATTTTACCGAGAGTTGCTAAGTTGAATGCTAACCCATTCAACCTTGGAATGGGCCAACCAAGGGCCTTTCATGAAAGCCCAACCCACAAACTATTAAAGCCCATAACTTACTTTAGGGAATATTTCCCAACAGTTACTCCCCAATTCTCAATCCGAGACCTAATTCGGTTATGGGAATTAAGACTTTGCCCCCTTATGAAACTATTTGGTCTCAGGCGAACATTGGGGTATCCGTTCAATTTGAGATCATTTTTCCTTTCTCCACCAATTTTCTTTTTTCTTCTTTGGCAGAGATGACCTCTAATCCACGTGTCAGTTTAGGGTTCTTTCATCTATTACATTTCCTAGGACCCATTTATTCCTTTCACGGCCTGATACACTTGTCTCCTTCATTGTGACGCATTTAGGACACATTTCTTAAGAAGGCCAAAGAACAAATCTGATTTAGTTCCCTAGGGTTGTGCCCATCACATCAAATCTCATCACAGCGCCGCCCTTCTTTTCCTCACTGACAGCGCTGATGGCTGTCTCTTCATTTTCCCGAGAGCTGATGGCTGTCTCTTTGTTTTCCTGAGAGCTGACGGCTGTCTCTTCGTTTTCCTGAGATGAGGGTTTAAATACTGTTGGGCTAGACCGTCTTCTTCTCCATCTTCCATTGTTTGTCTGGTTTTTCCCTCTATCCTTAGTAATCTCCAAGCATTCAGATCTTCCAAATCTTCCTTTGAAAATGTCTTCCTCTTGATCTGAAGGTTCTTCATCTAAGGGTCATGATACTCCACATTCCCAAGATGAGGAGGATGAGGTCCCCCATATCGACGATTTCGTTGAGGTGGAGGACGGCGGTGCTAGAGCTGATGACGACGAAGTTCCTCAGAACGAAGGCGATGCTAGGGTTCCAATTTCCTACATTCCTTTAGAAAAGACTAGCCAGGCGAAACTCACTTTTGCAGATGAATCGCGGCTTCGTCATAATTTTGACATTCCCCCTGAAGTTCAACTCCACTTCAAGGATTCATATGGAAACTTCCACGATGGTAAAATTTGCCTTTTTGACAGAATGTTCATGGCTAGGCTTCGTCTCCCATTTCTTGCTATAGCTCATGAGTTGCTGGAATATCTCCAGGTGTCTCCAAGTCAGATTAGACCCAATGGTTGGAGATATTTTTTTGCGTCATATTTGTAATGGCCCATTGTTCTTGAGAATCACCGAATGTCTATCCGAGAGTTTTTCTCCATTTACCGTGTACAACAATACCAGGATGGGACAATTGCCTTTAAAGTTTGGTCCAAGCCGCTCTTCTTGATCTTACCTTCAAGCCTTACAAGTAACAAGGAGTGGAGAAATGGATATTTCTATATCTCGAGTGGCTGGGAATGCTCCTCCAATGAGACCCTGTCTGATGAGTGAAGCATTCCCAGACAATGGAGAGCTCCTAGCATTGAAGGTATGAATATCCTCCTTGCTTTTTCCTTTTCCATATATATATACTTTTTTAACTCTGCTTTTATATCCTTAGCCATGGAGATCCCGCATCTGAGCCAAGAAGAAGTCACCAGATTTAATACAATGATCAAATTTTCCCGGGATCCCATGAATGTGGAGCGGATCAAATTTGACGTCATCGTGACTAATGAGAATATGAGGAAGTATTTAGGCTATCAAATTCTCGAGAATAAATATGTTTGGGGGAAGAAAAGCAAGTCGAAGAAGGTTCTGCCATAGAGACGAACCGTTACCGAGAAGTCTTCTCACGCTACATCTAGGCCTCAACAGAATGTCAAGAAATGCACATTTAAGCCTCCAATGAAATCCGTCCTGAAAGTCATGCCAACGACATTTTTCGAGGCCCAGAGAGGATCAGGTTTAGAAGGTCCATCTGACTACCCTCCCCAGGATTCTACTTCTCGTCCGGCACAAATTCTTTTATTCGAGCTACGCTGGGGTAGTGCTACTTCATCTATTCATAAGATGCCTGATTTAGATAATCTCTTAGCATCTGTGAGTGACGAATTTGAATCTAATAGCCAAGAAGGTTCAATGGAGCCCTAAATTCTGAGAGAGAAAGTAATGGGTGATGCTATCCAGACGGGCCATACCGTTAGCAGAATCAAGACTGTGGTTCAGAAAAATGAAAGGCCTCAAATAAAGGGAAGGCTCACATCGAAGAAAATCCAAAAAGGAAGAAAGGTGTCGACATGGGTATTGGCATGGGCATGCACTTAAGTGACATGATTGACGAGGCCAATGCCATGTATGTTGATCAATGTTTTCCTCTTCCTACACCATTGTCCCCTACTACAGACATTTTGTCCCCAAGAGGTGTCAAAGGTTCCCCTGTAATCGTCCATGATATTCCAGATGATTCTGACTCCGCGAGATCTGGTCGTGACAACTTTATCCGAGATGACGCCTCGGCAGAACGTTCAATGGGGGCAAATTGGTTATGAATGATCTCCCTAATCCGTCAACCTGTTCACCAAAAACTGGCACGAACTCCCCAACTCTATCTCCGAGGGAAATGGAAGATGTGCCAATTCGTCCTAGGGACCCGAGGGTTGACCGGCCTGACGTACCATCAGGGGAGACTTCTGAGCGAAAACCCCTAATCCGATCCCTGAGAGATGGTTTGCTAGAGTGTCCACTTGAGGCCCTCCAAGCCTTAGCTCCCAAGAATTACCTTCAAAGACCTGGAGTAGGCAAGACGTCTCCTAAACGGTTTTGCTGATATCATAGTCCATCACTAGATTGAGGTATATATACATATACTAATGTTTTTAAAGTTCCTCTCTATCGTTGCTTTTTCTAACTCTTTGACGTTCTTCCTTCGTATCTTAGTATGCAGTGAAGTTATCGGTTTTGTACCGGGAGTATCAAGAACATCTGAGGGATCATCCCCAAGAATTTTCTGAGATGCATGTGAAGTTGCGAAGTCTTGATGGCGAAGTCCTTCAATTGAAAGGTTTTGAAGCTGAGGTTGGCAAGCTACAAACTTTGTTATCCGAGAGTCAACAACATTCATCGTCGATGGAGGCTCAATGCATAGAAAAAGATCAGCAGATCTCTATGCTAAAACAGCAAGCTCAAGACTCTTCCGTTCTGCAAGTCCAACAAGCCCAAAAGATTTCAGACTTAGGCCCCATTTGGTTTGCGGAATAGACCCATGGAATGGAATGACTATTCCTATGAAAATACCTATTCTTTTATTGGTAAGGGTTTATTCCAAGGAATAGCTATTCCGTTGGAATACTTATTCCCTTACGAAGAGGAATACCTATTCCTCTTCAAAATGAGAAGAATAGTTATTCTTTGGGGTATTGACAACATTTTCCAAAAAATATTCATTATTTTATTTTTTCTAAAAAAATAATAATAATTAAAAAAAAAAAAAAAAAAAAAAAAAAGATCGTGGGTTTCAGTGGGTGGCCGACCACCCCACTGTAGGGCACAAGGGTGGTCGCACCACCCCTGGTAAACTTGGGGTGCCTGGCCACCTCCAATTTGCATCGGGGGTGGCGGGACCACCCCCGGAGCACCTCGGCGCGTGGTCAGGCCACCCCCAGGCGTCTTCGGGGGTGGCCGCAGCCACCCCCACAGTTGTCTTTCCTTCTTCTTTTTTTTAAAAATTTTTTATATATAAAAAAAATAATAATAAAATAAAAAAATAAATGAAGGTTTTTTAATAATTTTAGCTCAATTCCCATTAGAATATATATATTGTCACCAAACTAAAGAATAGGAATAACTATTTCATTCCACCATCTTCTATTCCTAGTAATAGCTATTCCTTTTCCTGATGGAATACTCATTCCGCATACCAAACGAGACCTTAGAGTCTTAGTTAAACGCTTCCGAAGTGATTGTGACTTATCTGGAGGCTAGTCAGGCTGTTTTGTAAGAAGAGATACAACGCGCTGAGGCTGAGAAGGAAGAAGTTGAGGAGGAGTTGAAGGCCACCACCCAACGGCTTGAAGAAGTTGAGGGCATATGCGAATATCTGATGAAGAAGTTATCTTATTTCCATGTTAAAGTTGCCCGGTATTTCAAGCAATTATCCTTTCTTCCTTGGCTCCAAGACCATAGTTGGGCCCGGGGTTTCAACTGGGGTTTTGAAGCTTTCCGCACCCTAGTGCTAAATCCTTGTCTTTTTAGTTTTAAGGCTAATTCTGTACCAGTTGACTTCCTACCTGTTCCTAAGAGTACTCGTGGTGAACTTCACTATATAGGGAGTGAATTATTTTCTGATGTGCCAAGCTGGGAGGAACGGATGGGTTATCCTTTGGATCGGACTTTGTCTCAACTTTCCTTAGGTGTTTCTGAATCTGACTTTGATTCTGAAGATACGGCTAATGAAAACTCCCAAGATGACTGTCCTTAGGAGTTTTTTTTTTTTTTTTTTTTTTGAATGATGTATATCCATTTTGTATCAATCCATATCAATCAACTCTAAGGATTTTTAAGAAGATTTTGTTTATCTCCCCAGTCCGCCTTTCTTGCCTTTGTAGGCTTTTTCCTTTTTGATGTTTCGGAGAGTCTTGATTGAATGATATATATTCCCCCCATAACCAAGCCGAGATACTGTTTAGGCTTGGTTATATTTGCCAAGGCTTTATCTCGGTAAAAAGGTTACTCAATTGTAAAACCCGAGGGGGGAGCCTGTTTGTCTTAGGGGTTTTCATGGTTCATCTTTAACTTTAGCGTTTGAGTGAAGAAGTTCTTTCCATACTTCATCATCTAACTTCGAACTTAGGTGATGAAGATTTTTTCTGTAGAGAGCAGTAGTTGTTGATATGAACTGATTACTATTTACTTGAATGTCATGCTTCTTTTATTGACTCACTGAAAAAACAACAAAAGAAAATACAGCGGTTGCTACAGATAATATTTTTTCAAATGCTCTGCATTCGATGGCCTCGGTAGTTGTTTGCCCTTTGCTGTTTGCAGATGATATGCTCCATGTCGGTGGCTTTTTACTACCTGCTATTGCCCTTCCTAGGTCGGTCCGAGTTTTCCCTCGGTCGGATTTTTAGTGGCAATGGTTCTTAGAACCCAGTCTCCGAGCTTGAAACTCCTCGGTCACTTTTTTGTTAAAATATTGGGCTGATTTCTGCTAGTAAGAAGCCATTCGCATTGTTGCTTCTTCTCTTTTTTCTGGTAATAAGTCGAGATGTAGGGAGATTCCAGCGTCGTTGAGTTCAGGATTGTAGTGTGATACTCTGAAGCTGGGAGACTCAATTTATGCGGGGATGACCGCCTCTGTTCCGAATGTGAGGGAGTAAGGTGTCTTGCCAGTTGGGGTTCTGGTTGTCGTACGGTAGGACCATAAAACTTCTAGAATAAATTTCACCATGTTCCTTTCTTCTTGGTTAACTTTTTCTTCAGTATTTTCGTGAAGGTTTTATTCGTGGCTTCTACCTGCCCATTTGCTTGTGGATGTCCCGGTGATGAAAAGAAATTCCTGATTTGAAGCTTTGCACACCACTTCTTGAATGGCTCACAGTCGAATTGTCTGCCATTGTCGGTGACGAGTGCATAAGGAATTCTATATCAGCAGACTATCGATTTCCATTGGAAGGTATTGATATTTCTGGTAGTAATTGTGGCCAAAGCCTCCACTTCTGTCCATTTAGTGAAATAATCCACGGCTACTATTAAGAATTTACAGCCCCCTTTCCCTATTGGAAGTGGTCCCACAATGTCAACCCCCCATTTAGCGAAGGGCCATGGTAACGAGATTGGACTTAATTCTTCTAGAGGGCTTTTTTCTCTCGGGCAAACCGTTGGCATTTGTCGCAATGTCTGACTAGTGCGGCTGAGTCTCCGTTCATATTAGACCAATAGTATCCAGCCTTGACAACTTTGGGTGGAGCGAGCATCCACTTCCCAGTAACTTCCACAGATCCCTTCATGTATCTCTCGGAGGATATATTCGCCCTCGAATTTTGATAGACACTTGAGGAGAGGTAGGGTATATCCCCTTTTATTTAGAATATCTCCATTCATTGTATATCTTGCTGATTACATCTTGATTTTTCGAGATTCTTTCTTATCTTCGGGGAGATTCCCATTTTTTAAATATTGGATAATTTCCTAAGCCTATTTTGGACTAGGATCCTCTATGTCGATGTGCATCATATCACTACTTTCAACAATGGAAGGACTAGTCAAGATTCGTACCTCGTGCTTGGATGCATCGATCTCCTCGTCTGACCCTAATCCTATCCGAGCTAATGCATCAGCTCGGACATTTTCTTCTCTCGGGATTTTTGTGAGGTCCATCTTATCGAAAAAGGCTCGGCTTTCCTGGACTTTGGCAAGATATCTGATCGTCTTATCTCCTCAAGCCTCGTAATCTCCCTGGATATGGCCAATTATTACCTGGGAATCGCTCTTGACTTCCAAGCTTTTGGCTCCTAGGTCTTTTGCTATCCCTAGACCAGCTAAGACTGCTTTGTATTCTGCTTCATTGTTGGTGGTGGGGAAGTCCATCTTGATGTCAAATTCTAGCTCTTCTTGTTCCAGGCTTATCAAGACTATTCCTACTCTACTCCTTGTGTATGTAGATGATCCGTCTACGTAGGCCACCCAAGTTTCATTTCCTAGGAGTTCTTCGTTTTCCGGGACGTTACAGAATTCCACCAAGAAGTCTGCCATTGCTTGTCCTTTGATGGCGGTTCTTAGATGGAATTCAATGTCGAATTCCCCGAGTTCTATTGCCCAATTGATCAACCTTCTCGAAATATCTGGCTTTTGTAAGACTTTCTTCATGGGATATTTGGTGATGATTCTAATAGCATGTGCTTGTAAGTACGACCTTTATCTCCGAGCTGAAACTACCATGGCAAATGCCAGTTTTTCTATCCGAGGATATTTTTCTTCAGCTCCATGGAGTGCTTTGCTGGTGAAGTAGACTGATTTTTGGACTCCTTTATCTTCTCAGATTAGGGCTGAACTTACAACCAAGGGGTGATATTGCCAGATACAGGTAAAGTATTTCCCCTATGGTTGTTCTGCTCAAGAGTGGTAGGTTGCTCAAATATTCTTTTAATCGTCTGAAAGCATCTTCACATTCTTTGCCCCAAGCAAATGCTTTTCTGAGAATTTTAAAGAAAGAAAGACACTTATCTGTAGATCGGGATATAAACCGGTTTAGTGCAGCTATCCTCCCGATGAGTTGTTGTAGTTGCTTCATGGTTCTTGGTAGATGCATGTCCAACATTGCTCGTATCTTCTTGGGATTCGCCTCGATCCCTCTCTATGACACCATGAATCTCATAAACTTTCTAGACACTACCCCAAAGGCGCATTTGGCGGGATTTAACTTCATCTGGTATTGCCTTAGTGTTCCGAAGGTTTCGGCTAAGTCTTCTATATGGCTTCTTGAGCGGATGCTTTTGACGAGCATGTTGTCCACATACATTTCTACATTTCGCCCGATTTGATTCTGAAACATTTTATTTACTAAGCTTTAGTAGGTAGCCCCAACATTTTTCAATCCAAAATGCATCATTTTATAACAATATAATCCTCTATCGGTGATGAAAGAAGTTTTTTCTTGATCTACCTCATGCATACATATTTGATTATACCTGGAAAAAGCATTCATGAAGCTAAGGAGTTCATGCCCTGAGGTTGAATCCACCAATAGATCCATCAGAGGCAGTGAAAAGCTGTCTTTTGTGCACGCCTTATTGAGGTTGGTGAAGTCCACATACATCCTCCATTTGCTGTTTGCTTTTTTCACCAGGACTATATTAGCTAGCCATTCATGGTAATCCACCTCCCTAATGAAGCTAGCTTGTAGCAGTTTTTCCACCTTTGCTGCAATTGCTTGATTTCGCTCTGGAACGAAGCTTCTTCTTTTTTGTTTCACGAGTCGATAACTTGGATCTACGTTTAGTCTAAAAACTATCACTGAGGGCTTTACTCCCAGCATATCTTCGTGGCTCTATGCAAATACATCTACATTCCTTCGTAGGAATGTCACCAGTGCCTCCTTTTGTTCTTAGGGCAATTGTGATCCAACCCTTATTTTCTTCTCAAAATTGCCGATCTCAAACTCTTCTAGTTCTTCAACCGGTTCTCCCGATATTGGTTGTTATTTACCTCCCTCATTCGCTCCTTTTCTGAAAATGGATTTTTCTGGCAACTCTTTCAGGGAAGTATTATAGCACTGACGTGCTATCCATTGGTCACCCCTTACCTCTCCGACTCCTTCCTTTGTTGGAAACTTCATTTTGAGATGCGCGGTAGAGGTTATAGCTTCTAGCTCACTCAAAACGGCCTAGCCCATGATGGCGCTATATGCCGATGGTCTGTCGACTAATAGGAACTTGACCATGATCATCCTTTGTTTCGGGTATTCTCATGGGGTCACCAAAAGTTCGATGGATCCCACAGGATAGACTTGCTCCTCGGCAAATCCCACAAGGGGGGATGCTGTTGGGATGATCTTGTCCTGGAAAATCCCGAGGTGTAGGGAAGCTGACTAATAAAGGATATCAGCTGAGCTTCCGTTATCCACCAGGATACGACGGACATTGTGGTTTTCGATCTATATCAAGACAACTAAGGCGTCGATATGAGGTCGACTCACCCCTACATAGTCATCATTGGAGAATCCGATGACAAGGGAATCCTTCTTCCGTGTTTTGAGGGGCCGATCCACTGTATAGACTTCCCGGCTCTTTGCTTGTCAGGCATAAACTTTCCTTGCCGAATTGGTCTCCCCCCCCCCCCGCCTGCAAATCCTCTAGATATCGTTCGGATTTCTCCGAGGATATGCCAGTTTGCTTGACTATGGCTTCTGCTTTATTCGCGTCTCGATTCCCCCCGCCGTTGTTCATGATCCCGAATCTCTTCTCTCCATTCTCAGTCTCGGGGATTTGGAAGCGTCTGAGCTCTATAATCCCGTCGTGGATACTTTTGAGGCTGATTATCTCTAGGCGGGTATTGTCGAGGTTGGTCATCCCTCCTTGGGTATTGCCAAGGATGGCGTTCTTCTTCTGGGTTATGATCTCGGTGGTCCTTCTGCTCTACCAGGAACTTAACGAGCCTTCCATTCCCAATGTGTTTTTCGATCAGCAACCTCAAGGTGATACATCCCTCGGTGGTATGACCATTTACCTCATGGTAGGCATAATATTTGTGTTGATTTTTGAGTAGTGGCCCTCCCACTATTTTGGGTGGGCGAACGAATCCTAGGTCTTTCTTGATTTCCATGAGGACCTCTGCAACATCAATGTTTAAAGGAGTGAAATTATATTCACTATACCTCTTATGGACTTGAGGGCTGGTTATTGCTTGAACTTCTGATTCCTTTTTTTTCTTCTTCTCGTTCTCCTTCTGAACCGAGACTGGTACTTGCCAAGAGAGCCTAAGCTCCCTAAGATTTTCTTCTTGGTTGATGAATTCTTTTACTTTGTCTTTGAACTCCTGAAGGTTGTTCGGTTGCTTTTTGGCTAACTCCATCATCAAGGCTCCACCAAGATGGATTTCCTGAAATAAGGCTGCAAAGGCCATCTCGTCGGTGACATTATCTAGAGAAAGCTTCTCTTGATTGAATCTCATGATGTAGCTTTTCAGAGACTCTTTCTTCCCTTGGACCAACATCAATAGGTGGCCTGAGGACTTCTTGCATTTCCTTCCCGCGAAGAATTGGATTAGAAACTTTCTCCCCAAGTCTGCAAAACTATCTATAGAACTCGGGGGTATCTTTCTGAACCAATGTCGAGCGTTTCCTCCCATGGTAAGGGGAAAAGCACGGCAAGCCACCTCGTCGGATGTGCCATGGAGATCAAGATGGGCTTGGTACTGGTCCAGATGCTCGGTTGGATCTTCTTTTCCTGTGAAGAGCGGAATGCTGGGCACTTGGAACTTATCAAGAAGGCGCATGGCGACAATCTTCTCGATAAATGGTGAGGCTATTCCCTGTAGTAGATTATCTACTACGGAGGTTTTATCCTTACCATTCTGTGAAGATTCCTACAGAAGATTGTATTTTTTCTCTAACGCGGCTACCACCTCTGTTGAGCCAAAAAGAGTGCAAACCCAAGTGTAGGCTATCGCAAGTAATAAAGTCTCGGTAAGCACGAGGTCGATCCACAGGCAATGGTAGACACTAAGTAAAAATCTCATTATTGTGCAGAAAAATAAATTGAATTGTTTTTCACTTATACAGTGGAGCAATGGAGATGATTAATAATAAAATAAACTTAAAGCAACTAAACTAAATTAATTAAAAAGAGTTTGAGAAAATTGATGGGAAGTACTAAGGCTTCAGGGATCCACCTAGCATTCTATTACGTATTCATGAGACATATTTTTAACACAACTAGGTAGAGAATCAACTCTCCTAATCAGAAGATAAAACAATTAGGCACTGATAAAAAATAAAGTAAATTAAAAATGGTTTGATAAAGAATTTGATTTTTATGACAATGTTACAATAAATTAAGCATTCACTATATTTTCGAATCATAACAAATCAAACAAAGTAGCAATTTGATATAAACAAAAATCATAATGAATCAAAATAAACTTGATAACATGAAACTATTTTCAAATTAAAATCATCTCCAAAATTTAATTATTAATCTTTGAAGAACAAATTGTCTTAAGAACACATAATAAAAATACTAAACTTTACACCTAGCCTTAGTTAGAAATTTAGCCACTCATGACTATGAAAATAAATTCCATAATCAAAGTACAAAACATTAATTCTAACAACTTAAAGAAAATAAACAAAGAACTGAAATTGCCGAACTGATCCTGAGAAGACAACAAAAATCTCTTGCGCGATGCTGCTTCTCCCTTTCTTCGTTCTGCTTTTCTTTTCTACGTTCTGTTTTTTTTTTTTTTTTCGTTCTGCACAGCTAGCTCTCCATTCAGCGCCTCTCCTTCTTTTTCTCCTTCCTTTTTTTTCCTCCTCCGTCTGCGTAGCCAACCTCTAGAGCAAAACCAAAAGTCCAAAATAATCAAAAATCAAAAGACTCCTCTTCGTTCATGTCTGCCCTCTTTTCCCTCTCTTTCTTTGTTGGCCTTGCGTTGATCCTTATCTAGAGAAGTTCTACGTACGTCTGTTCCCTCCAAGGACTAAAAAAACTCTCCGTCCCTCACGTCTATTCAGTTCCTTATATAAAGAGAAGATAGAAACTTTTTCCTCCTTGATTTCACACTTGTCTTCTACTTGAATTAGAGTATCAGATCTTTGGATTCCTTTAGGATTTGTTTCTCCAACTTCTATTAGGAATCCTCTAAAGATTGGGGCCCACGTTTTTTCCTCTTTCTTTTACTTGGTCTTCAACGCACACCTCTCTTTGAAGGACAAAATTCCATCTTCATCTTCTTCTTTATTGGCTTGGCTTGACTTAGCTTGGCTTTGTTTGGCTTTTTGCCTTTTAGCTTTGGCCAATTTCTTTTTATTTTTTTTCAATTACTATAAAATAAAATAAAAATACAATTACTTGCATAAATATCTTATTTAAACTCAAGATTAATAATTAAAATTATTCCAAAATTAATTATAAAATCCAAGAATTAGAATAAAACAAAGTATGATAATGCTTATTTTAATAGAGAAAATAAGCACTTTCGAGCTATTATCAACCTTTCTTAGTTTCTTCACGTCCGTTTTGGTCTTCCGACGTTTTCCTTCCTGGATTGACGGTTCAAGGTCTCCCCCTTTGTTCTCACTCAGATGATTTGACGGTTCTGGGCCGCCTCCTTGATTTTCGTTCAAACGGTTGTGGCTACTATGCTCTTCGCCATTTCCAGTTTGCAGCCAAACCGTAGCATTGACTCGTTGTAGCTCTTCCATATCTTTATGCATTTGTATGATCGTTCCTTGTAAGGTGGCAACATCCGAGGTCTGATGAGGTGGAATTTCAGCATTTACGGCTCCCTAAGGAGGAGCTCCGGCATTCTGACTCAAGGGAGTGGTCGCCATTGTGGTTTTTTTTTTTTTTTTTTTGAAAACGATATTGAATCGTTCTCACAGACGGCGAAAAACTGTTAAAATAGTTCCCAGTATGATGAACACCAAATGTTGAACACGAAAGCTCCGAGGAATAATTCCAGCAACCTGCTCAAACAAAGAAAAATCAAATATCCTTGTCGGGAGTGTCCGACGAGAGATAGCTCCGATGCCTAAGTTAGTAAGACTTATGTCTGAGATTTCTTTTTCTTAACAAAGATCACGTACCTCTCATATTCTAGTGTGCTATCTTTATATTCACCTTTGGTTTCGGTTATGATTATTTTCTTCTTGTTTTTCGGGATTTCCCGGGATC